>LOEQ01000871.1:889516-913031 GCA_001685075.1 Bramus lutescens
CACACACACACACACACACACACACTATTTGTTTTGAAAAAAAAGTGTTAGTTGACTGAGCAATGCCCCTTCTAAAGACTTGTTTTCTGACTTAACAGAAGTAGAAACACATGTGCTGTTGTAAAAACTTAAAGACCTTCCTGTTTTGCTTCACAAGAAGGTATTTTTGGTTAAAACTAGAAGGGCCTAACTTCTCTGTTCAAAGATGGGTTAGAGCAGACAGAATTAATATTAGCCTAACAAATATAGTTGGATCAATTTTCAGGAAAGGAATTAAAATCTTCCTCTCAGTACATATACACTTGGGCATGATTTGACAGCTGTGAAGTGAGCCAATCCCAGCCAGACATACAAATATGAATACCAATTTCTTTGTGTATTTATATGTACCTGGATCTCTGGTGACAGGCAGGGTAGACAATGGTTACTCACAAAGGTTTGTAAGACCATTAAGAGTTCCTGACTTAGCAGGTGACACATAAAGGCTCAATACTAGCATCTCTGAAAGGATCTCAGAATATACTTATGTTTTAAGACCACCATCTTGGAAAATTACTTCAATAATATAACATAAGATTGCACTTTTAAATCTGATTTTAAAGATGCTATCTCCCAAATAGCCCTAAAAATATAATTAAAATGCCTAAGTGGTTTTACAGTAGGGTCCACTTGAAAACTAAGATAACTAGGCTATAATGATTCTGTTGGCTTGGTTGAGGATTATTTTAGGTTCTTCTTTGGGCCCTGTGAACATATTATGACTAGAATAAGTGCTACAACCAAGGTCAGAGACCAATGTACATTCTGAATTCCTCTTGGCAGTGACACCAGGGAACAGCTCCAGTTCCTTCAAACCCACTTTGAAGGCGAAGAGGTCTATTTCAGGAGAGGTGAAGATCATGCTGTCAAAGATAAACTTCCTTCTTGTTCCTCATGTGACACTGCATAACAATTAAGCTAGTGGTACCAGCATGCACAGAGAACACCATTTACAACTCAGCTTCAGATCTTACTGAACATTTTTGCTTGCCAGATCATTTTGACCTCCTGTCTCTGCTTCCTTACCTATAATTTGCTGGAAATCCCACCAAGAAAATAAAATGTTATAAGAATGCACAGATGGAGGAGGGCTCATGGAGTCTCACTACCAGCTGAGGAGCTATTGGGAATTAATGGTGGTGGCAGGAAAGAAAGTCATTTTCAACTGGGATTGTGGCTCGTAATAGGCTGCCTATGTATTAATGAATGTTCATATGTTTATCACTAATATAACTCAGTGAGATATATATAAAAAGCAGATATGAAATTGGAAGTGGGGATTGAGAATGCATAAACCATAATGTATTCTGTACATATGTAGAATAAATAAAAATAGTTTTTAAGTTTATATGGCAATGTGTAACAATATTCAACATCAAAAGTATTCAATAAAGGTTAGAGTTTGTTATCTCTGTTCTTCCTTTGATTATTATAAATATGGCTATCTACCAGGTATGCTACTATACCTGGATAAGCTGATCCAATTTTAACAAATTTTAAACCAGTTTAATTAAAATATTCTATCCAGGAAGCTCTATTACAAAACAGAGATCCAAGCAGGGACCAACTAAAGAGCTAACACTTTGGCAGATTTTACATTTTCAGGGCTGACATTTCCTTCTTCTGCACACAGGCTTTCTTTTCTCTGATAGAAGTATGCTAATATTCCACTCTCTTTACTTTCTTCTGTTCTTGTTCTTTCCCATCCCTGAGTCCCTGCTTTTGCCTTTGATTTCCCTCCCATGTCACAAGAATAATTACCCTGAAACACACATTTGAAGTTACTTAATTTAGGTGACATTCTCTCTTAGACCCACATTATAAATATTTTCAAGCAGAAATTAACATTTACTGAACACTATGAGAAATTGATCATACAAAATCATTTTGTAGGACTGAGTACCATTTCAGAACTTTACATCTTCAAATGGAAAGGTAAGAGCAATGAACTGCTAGATATATTATATTGCTAACGCTATGTTTCCCCAAGTCCTTTCTTCTTTTAGAAACAGTGAAAAGAAAGTAAAATTAAATAAATGTAAAACAGAGAAAAAAAAGAAGATAGTCTTATACCAAAAAGATTTCTGTTCAAGTAATGAATATTCTAAAATATTCAAAAAATACTAGATGGAGAAAAATTTGCCAACTCTTCAAAGTGTCTAATTGCAGGGCAGTTGGTGTTACACACTGCTGGAATTCTGGCACATTAAAGAACAAAGGGCTTGAGGCTACCTCAAGGTTAAAATATGTTATTATGTTCTTTAATTGAAATTGTTATATTTTCCATTATCAGAAAATTCTGATAAAAAATACTTTTTATTACTTACATAGCCCAATGAATGGCAGTGCCTGAAGTATGTAAGAACAAAGACAAATAATATGAAACAGCATCAAATACACAGAGTGGACATAAGAGGATAAATCCTCACCACTTTTGGCTTAAAGTATTCTGTATCCCTGAACTTGAGCAACAAAAAGTATCCAACATCATTTCTATTTTAATGCACTTATATGTATTAAGATAAAATATTGAATTTTAAGTTTTGTATGATTTAATATTATTTCAATAATGTTTTGAAAATATAATTTTAATATCTAGGAGAAAAGACATTTCCTCTGTTAGGAATGCTGTAGTAAAACTATAAAATACAGAGTTCTGCTTGCTGGAGTGACTAATCTTTGTTGTCAATTAGACACATGGGGGAAGACAGACTCTTAGCTCAGAAATTGAGTCCATCAATGTGGGTATCTTGGTTTAGCCTTTTCTTGATAACTTATTGATACAGGAGGTAATCCATTGTAGGTAATGCCATTCCTGTGCACATTGACCTGGGATATACAAGAAAGATTTAAAATAGGCTAGAGGGAGGAAGCCAAGAAGCAGCAATCCTTCACAATATCAACTTCAGTTTCTGCCTAGAGTTCTTGCGTTGGCTTCCTTTGATGATGACCTATAACCTACATGCTAAACTAAGCCTTTTTTTTCCCAAAGTCCATTTTTTCTTTCTGTAGCTTTGGAACCCATCCTGGAACTCGCTCTGTAGACCAGGCTGGCCTTGAACTCAAAGAGATCTACCTGCCTCTGCCTCCCAAGTCTGGGATTAAGGGCATGTGCCACCACCACAAGTCCATTTTGGTTGTGGTGTTTTACCCCAACAACAGAGAATCGAGACAGACAAAGTTCTTTTTTATTAACATGAGGATCTATAACTCTACCAGATAACCAAGAAGCTAAAGACCCAAAATGGTGTTGAGATATGTAAATGCTGGGGAATGATTTTTGGAGTAGCAGATTCCTATAAATAGACAAATATCATTTAATATTTAAAAAAGTGAATTTTGCAAGAATGGCAAAGTGGTATCATTGAAAGACTAAAATAACTTTGAAAAATAAATGTGGAAATATAGCTTGATAAATGAAGGCATCATATGTCCTGTCATGTAAAAGTCCAGTAGGAATGGCAAAAAGAAAATGGATGCAGTGTAAGCTTAATGATATGCATCTGTGAAAGTGTTGGAAATGAGTGTAAAACTTCTCTGACTATATATTAATAATAAAAATGGAACAGAAGTAGACAGTGAGAGTGCAGCAATGAGAAATCACTTTAAAGATGTTACAATCACAGCTAATCACAAAGCTCAACTGAATAGAACACATTGTTTCTTAAAATGATCACAGGTTGCTACTCAAAGTTAAAATCTTGAGTATCCCTAAGATCTTATAAAGTAGGCAGGAGAACTTTGGCAATTTGAAGGGAGGCTGAGCAAAAAAGAGACCCTCCCATATCAAAATATTTTTGACTATAGAAAAAGAAAATTCAATAGAAATAAATGTAATGAAATGAGAGCATTGTGTAGAAAACAGTACTTGAAAACATAAAGGCCAAGGACAGTAAAAATATGATAAAAGAATTTGCTAGCAAAACATTATACCAGATGAACCAATACTTAGCTGCAGACTTCTAGAAAGGATATATTTTTTTAAAAAAAATTGTAATACATAAAACTAACAAATGACAAGGCAGTGTCAAAATGATATCTGAATGTCTACACCAAATGGAAAATTTATTCTCTGCATTTTAGATACAGAAGTCATTAAAAGTGCTAAAATGGCTTAGATTCTAAAGAGAAATAGCTAGCTATCAATTTTCTGAAAATTATATCACTGCTTAACAGAAGTGCTTGGTACATCCTTGGCTTAAGTTGGGATGTGTAAGAAAATTACTTTCAACTCTGGAATAAGAACAGCATGGTCTTGAACTCACCTCTTCAAGTTAGAGATTTAATCAGAGTAAGTGCCACCGGCAGAGGACACTATACCCTGTAGAATGAACTTGGTTTTAATCTCTAGGAGACATTAGCACAAGGTTTCCACTGATGGCTCTGGTATCCTATAGTCTTTTGCAGCCACTCAACTACAGGACCCAGATGAATGTGGAGGATGTATTCTAATGCTATGAAAACAGAAGATGAAGTATATGCTGTCATCTATCAGGACAACATGTCCCAGTCCATCTATAGATCCTACCACTGTCCTTACAGATTTTGAAGGAGCTACTCAACATCAATGTTGCTATAATTCTAACTCAAATTAATAAAGAATGATTTTTGCATTGGAAAGGATTTTGGTGCCTATTAGACTCCAGAATGACGTATTACTGGCAGAGATTGAATGAAATAACATGGAAACTTATTTATTCTTTAAAAATTTCTACACTATCAGCTTTATGACTATCAGCTTTCAAAATGTGATTTAGCATTGTCAGACAATACTTAAAGGTGAGAAAGTTAGGGTTCCTAGGCTAATTAATTCCCTGTTTAGAAATTTAAACAGTTTCTACTCTGAACGTTTAAGACTGTTGATGTTTTAATAGACAGAGAAAATACAGGAAGAAAATTTAATCTCCAAAATTTCTAGAAAGTTTATCTATGTGTAAAATTTCATAATTAGAGCTAAATTGAATGTACTGTCTTGTTAGTCATTCTTGTTACCCCTAATCCTTAGTATTTGCCCTCTTAAATATGGTATAACTAATGGCACCCGCAGAACATATTTCTTCTCTAGAAGTAGGTAAATTACAGTTATCCAGTTACTAAGTTGGTAGCCTATGTAGAAAGCAACTTAAATAACTGAAGAGATGGCCCAGCTCTTACAAGAACTTGCTGCCCTTACAGAGGACCAGAGTTTCAGCACCTGCATCAGGCTGCTGAAGACGGTTTGTCCCTCCAATGCCATCACTCATGTTCAAAATCTTCTTCTGGCCTCTGGGGATACCTACACCCGTATACTCCAATACAATATGCTCAGGCATATATGCATAAAAATGATAAATAAATCTTCTAAGCAAAAAAGGAATGCAAGTTACAGGATCGTATGGAGGTTAAAGCAATTCAGTCAACTCATAAACCAAACAAGTACTCATACTTTAAACATATAGAGAGACAAGTAATACTTTAAAAATGATTAAAACAGACACGAGCCTTTGGCTTTAGCCAAAAGCAATCCTAATTATTACTAATTTAACACTGACCCATTTTAGAAAACATTCATTATTGACTTATAAATTGTTACTTGTACTGACTTCAGAGGACATATCCGTGACCTGGACTCAGAAAAGCTGAGTGATACTCATTTCCCATATCATCTCCCACATCAGTGGTTTACACAAAGTAAGGAAACACTTTTGATGACACTGAAGCTCTCTTCTATATTTATTAGACTATCTTACATTAAGGCATGTTTTTACACTGTCTAAGGTATTTAGAATCCCCTTTGGTAAATTTTCCTAAATGATAAAAATGATGATAATATTGATTTTAATGATACTACATAGGGGGCTGATGCTATTTTGTCTTTTTACTGATCAGGGTTCTTTAAAATCTGTTTACTTTCCCAGCATTCCCACCTTAAGTCCTCATATTTTAAATATGTGAACTTTTTACTATCTTCATAAAATAATTCTCTCATTATTTGATATAATTCAGATCATAAATCCCATTGAGAAAGAGGCAAATATTTATTTTAAATTACTCAAAATAACACCATGCTAATGCAACTATTTTATTTATTATTGATTTTTTGTAAAATTATTTTTATTTTTAATTATTTGTATAGGTGTGTATCTGTAGGAAGAAAAACGTGTGAATGAAGTTGTCCTAGGTGTCCAGAATGATGAGCTGGATCCCCTAAAGCTGGCACTAAAGGCAGTCATGAGCCATCAGATGTGATTAGAAATAAAGTTGGGTCATCTGGTAGAATGGCATATGCTTTAGCTTCTGAGACATCTCACTAGAGCTTGTAATTTTGTTTTAAATCCACTATTCGGTGTTCAAAACAATATAACTTTATCCGGCTACTATAAAAGGAAGACCACTAATTGGGTCAACCAGCTGTATTACCATATTGTTACTGAGATTAAAGTGATCAGATACAACTAACTCAAGGCTCTGGGAAATGCCAGAACTTATTGATATCTTCATACTTTCCAAAAACTTTGACTTCATTGACATCTACATCTAAATTGTACAAAGTAATCAGTTCCATATGACAACAACATTCATGGTGGTTACACCTTATGAGCTTAAGTTGCCCAATTAAATTAGTCTTTGAATGTCCTAAAATTTGATTAACAAGGATTATACTAAATAATATTTACATTCTGCTAATGAAAGAAAATGTGTAATTTTAAATAATGACTTTTACTACAGCCCAATTTATCTTTCTGAATATGAAATACAAAGTGATATTTAGCTATGCCTCCTCAAAAACAACAACAAATAAACAAACAATAAAACCCTCTATGGAAACCTGAATTTTTACAATCCTAGTCTCTTTCCTCTATCCTTGTAAAATATTTTGCCTATGCATAAGTGACATTTTTTCTAGACAGAATTTCAGAGTGTTAGTATATTGCTTTGCAATTTCTTCCATAGTGTTATTATCCACTTATTTCACCAAATTGAAATCTGATGGAATATATTAACAGTCCAAGTAAAATATTAGCTACAAATTTTGTAAAAAAATTATATATTGAATACTAATACTTTTAAAATTAAAACTAGTCACTGCACATGAGGTAAGAGCTACAGAAATCAATAGACTGTGATGAATTATTTCAAATAGTCCATATATCAAGCATTTCTTTCACAAAGTAGAAATAACTGTAAACACAAAGAAGAATTTCTTTTCGATCTGGTTAAGGACTGTTTTGGTTGAGTAAGACACTTCTGGGGAATGTTTTTCTTGAAACAATTCTGTGTTGTCATTGTTTGTTTTAGCTTTTGATTTATATGTCACATTTGAATGTCATGTCAGATACAGAGAAAAGAATAAAATTATTCTCAGATTAAATGACTGATAAAGTAGATACAATTGGGGGATATATTCCTTGAAGGCTTTACAAACTTTTTCTTGCTCTTGAAGACTGTTTTCCTGCATACTCAACCTTGTATTTATCAGATCATAGGAATGAATTGTCCTAGCATCCTAGTGACATAAAATTCTACTTGTTTTCTACATGCACAAACATAAGGAGGAGCAGTAAGCTGAAGTTTTCACAAAACACTTACATTTGTATTCAGCATTCTGAATAACTGGTTGATAGATCAGACCTTCATGATTACAGAGAGCTGGGATGTTGCTGATCTTGAGACATGGCAGCTATTTATCACCCATCCCTGTGGTTGATTTAACATCTTTTTACTAAGGTATGAATCATTTAGTAATATATTAATATCAAAGAATACGAACCTCTACAATCATAATATCATAATATTATGAAATATCATAATATAATGTCCAAAATCAATGACTGACCCTTCCATACATTTTTGTAACCCAATGTTTCCACCAAGGCATTTTAGAAATGTCTTAATTTATAAATTTCTTTTTTCAGTAATTATAAAACATATCCATTAAACTCTTTGTACATTGGAATATTGTATTTGAGGCAACCTGAGCCTATGCCTGTAGGTTATGGCTACTTATATTTGGATCCCAAATAAACTGTCTCCTAGTTCTATAGAATTAAGAATTGATTTTATATTGAAAAGAAGGCCTGATGACCTATGCACATATATTGGTCCCTAGTCCATTTCTGCCTGTATTTATACCTAAGACCTACAACAATATCCCATATACCTCACTAGACCCCTGAATCTTACAGTTTCCAGTGTGACCACATAGGGAATGTGGTATAATCTTTTTACTTTTCACAACTACTCTTCTCTTTTTTTTGTTGAGGCAGAAAAAATAAATTAATTAAGCCAGGGTTGACTCAGCAGAGTCAGGACCCAGGAACTTTGCTTCTAATTCCAGTTCTATGTGAAAAGGCTAAGTAGCTTTGATAATGAGCTATGTGTTGCCATATGCTTAGCAAAAGAATGAGACTTGGTTTTATGATCTGAATTATATTGAATATAGAGGGAACTGTTAGGTCTTTTGACCTATGGCACTGGGTCATATCAAATAAAAAAAGTTTAATGTGGAGGTAATATCTGCTAATTCAATGTAATATCAAACAAAATGAAAATGCAATGGGTCATGAAGAGTCTAGGAGAAAGAAGCCACTGAGGACCAAATAAGATATTTCATTTGATTGTTATCTCATAACACATAACATAAAGTGTCTCATGCTTTGCCTTGAGAACTACTATAGTTAATATATGAGTTCTGCCTAGACTTTCTGATGCCATGATAGGACTTTTGCCTTGATAGAGCAGAGAGAAAATATTCTTTAAGAAATGCTTCATCCACATTCATTTACAGATATTCTTAATCAAAATATTAAACCCACTAAAGAGTGATTTGCTAATTTAATAATTAATCAACAAAAAGAACAAAATGATCAAATGAAACTGTTTTCACACCTAACGCAACTTGGGTACATTGAGCAAGATGTAAGAGGAATATTTCCCAGTAGACCAAGAATGTTACCCCTGAATGAAAACATCTGCTTAAAGTATTTTCCTCTTCTGTGGGATTTAATCAAACTTGAGCTCTTCATTAAGTAAGAGCCAATTATAGGTAATGATAAGAAAGTGTCACTCATGAGTCCTAAGAGCATACATTAAGGCAAGTGGTTTAATGAGTACCAGTATTTAAAATGCAGTATGTCATGATATTCAAGATTCAAAAACAAAAAAAAATTTCCTCCTTCTGTCCCACCTTTCTTCCTTCCCCATTCTTTTCTTCATAAATTTCTTTATTCATTTGTTTATTTAGGCAAGTATGAATAATACAGCAACAAGGTACCCCATGTGAGTAAAACACTGTCCTTCCCATCATTAAATACCAAAACCAAATACAGCTAAATCAGAATTCAGGAAGTTTAGTTTACATATTCATGATATTTCAATATTAATTCTAAATACTCAAAGAATTGGATTTTGACTTGTGGATATTAAGAAGTGAAAGACCAAGGAAAGTGAACAAGCCCAGAGAAGGACTAAATAAATTTTCTGGTCCATGTTTATACAAGCATTCATGATTATGAGGATTCATATTCCAAAGAGACTATAAGTTGAAAAGACTAATATGGGGCTTTGACCCTGTGTTTTATAGTTCTTCAATGCTTCTGAGGCAGACAAGCCTAGGATGACCTTAGTTACCTGGAAATTTGCTTGTCATGGGCTTTCTTGATAATGCACAGATAACCCAGGAGCCTCATTTGTATCAAGTTGCTCACATACCTCTCTTTAAACAGTGCAGTAAATGACCTCTCTTTAGTAACATCTTACTAATTCCCTTTTATTGTTTGTTTCCATCCAAACACACTCTAGAGTATTTCTGGGTACTAGAGTTAGAAGGCAATTCACCCTAAATTGGTTTTGAGCTCACATGCAGTTAGTCAAACTGTGTTCTGTGAATGAACATTAAGGGGGAAGTCCCTATTTACTGTCTTAACCCTATGCACAATTGAAAAGCATATAAGTAAAATCATATGTATCCTGTGAAAGGACCTGTGCAAGGAAGAAAGGATTACATAACTCTCGCTTATCAATCAAAACTGAGAACAAAACTTATTATTCCCCTTGTGAACCAACTTCTCCTATTTCTTGACTCCATAAATAGCAGCCCTGGACAATAACAATAACATCTGACCAGATGTTGTCTAATTCAAGGAACCCATTGCTTTCTCATAGTCTCCCCCATCTGCATTATCACTTTGTTGCAGAATGAAGCTTCTTGTCACTTTATAACCTTCAATTCTGATCAAGATGTCAAGAACCAGGAAACATCCAAACTGGGGAATGTACTCTGGCAACTTCTCTTCACAGAAAAGCTAGCTTCTCTTCTGCAAAGAGTTGTAAATCATAAGCATTCAAGTAACAAAAATAGCATTTACTTGGAAATTCATCAGAGAGGATATGAGAGGTTGAGTTAACTGACTGTTATAATAACAGCTGAGAAACCAAGTTAATATAGAGACTGTGGTTATGGGGCAATGAAAGGCAAAGAAGATATAATGCACTAAATAATCTAAACCTGCAAACTGGATTTCTGTATGTTGAAGGATACAAATAGATCTATATTTATCACTCAGCAGAAAAGTCAAGTCCAAGAGACCTCAACATTAAACAAGATACACTGATCCTGATAGAAGGAAAAGTTGAGAGTACTGCAGTAACTACTGCCAACAATTAATAAATGGAATCTCATGAAACTTAAAAGCTTCTGTAAGGCAACAAACATTATCATTCAGACAAAGCAGCAGTCTAGAGAATGGGAAAATGTGTTTCATCAACTCACCATTCAATAAAGGATAAATACCCAAAATATATAAAGAACTCAAGAGTATATATCAAGAGCTAAATAATCCAATTAAAAATAGTTTACAGATATGAACAAAATTCTCAATAAAGGAAACTCAATGGCTAAAACATTTAAAGAAAAGTTCAACATCCTTAGACACCAGCTAATCAAAACTACATTGAGATTACATCTTACACCCATAAGAATGACTAACATCAATAACACAAATGACTGCTCATGCTGGAGATATTGTGGAATAAAGGGAACATTCATCCAATGCTAGTGAGAGTGCAAACTTGGACAATCACTATGTCAATCAGTGTGGTAGCTCTTCAGGAAGACGGGGATTGATCTACCTCAAGATCCAGCTATACCACTCTTTGGCATATACCCAGAAAACATTTTCCCCTACCACAAGGACATTTGTTCAACCATATTCATTGTGGCTTTAGTCATAATATCCAGAAACTGGAAAAAAAACTAGATGTCCCTCAACATAGTTAAATAAATTGTGGTGCATCTACAAAATGGAGTAATAATAATCTGTTAAAAGAAATGACATCATGAAATTTGCTGGCAAATCTATTCAACTAGAAAAAATCATCTTGAGTGAGTTAACCCAGACCCAGAAGTATAAATATGGTATACATTTGCTTGTATATGAATATTAGCAGTTAAGGAAATGCTAACAAAGTTATAATCTGTAGACTCAGAGAGTATAAGTATTGAAAGATCTATGGGGCAGAGGTATGGATCTTTCTGGAAAGGGAAATAGAATACATTATACAGATGGACTGGGGGTAGGTGTGGATGAGAATGAGGAGACAAGGTGGGACAGAGAAGGGTAAATAGGGTGGAGGGAAAGACTAAGGGGAGAGATATTTGTAATTGAGGCTCATTTGAGGGATTATATAAAAATCTACTCTCGTGGAAACCTCCTAAAACGTATGATGGTGATCCTAATGAGATCTCCTAATAGTGGGGCCAGTCTCAAATGTCCGTCTCTTATCACCTAATGAGGCTTCTAGTAACAGGATTGGGTTACATTCAATTGAGGTTTTGGCCAAGGGTGTCACAAAGGAATCCCTATAAAACCCAGACTGTTGCTAAATTAATGCATAACTCTCCCCAAACTGACAACAGGGCCCCATTGTCACAGGAAACACCCACACAACTCATTGAACATGAAGAAGTCAAGCTGGTGCCTACATGGAGCTTTTACCAATATGTTTTCATTTCTTAGGTATGGGAAGTTAAAGGCTGGCAAGAGAGAAATGTAAACACCACCCTAGCAATACAACTTTTGACCTACACTATATCCTGCCTGAAAAATATGCTAGGAAAATAGTGCTACAAAACTTGTGGGAAAAGTCAACAAACGTCAGGTTTGATTTAAGGCCTACTTCAAAAGATGGAAGTCATACCCGGCATTGCTTTGGTAATCAATAACCAGAAACTAGGTGACTAGATATCTGTGAGACTAAAACACTCCTGGTCTTAAAACAAATAGAAAAATAAAAGGTAACAGTAAAATAACTCCTAATGATATCAGGGTCTTATTTAGAAATCACCAGTGTATATATGTTATATATCCATCAAATTCCTACCCTCAGAGCTCAGAACACTTTTTGGAAGAGGAAGTGGAAGAAGTAGAAAAGCCTGAGGGGCTGAAGGACACAAGGAGAATAAGGTCCTTTGAATTAATTAAGAAAGAAACATATGAATTTACAGAGATTGAAGCAGACAATTCCTAAATGGATCTACACTAGGTTCTCTGCATACTTATCATAGCTTTTAGCTTAGCGTTTTTTCTTTTATGAGATTCCTGATTGTAAGAACACATAGGTCTCTGATTCTTGTGCCTGTTCTTGGGACACTTTTTCTTCTGTTGGATTACCTTTTCCAACTTCGACCTGAAGGTTCTTCCTTTATCCTAATATATTTCATTTTATCATGTTGGGTTGTTACATCTTAGAAGCCTGTTCTTTTCAGATGAAGACAGAAAGAGGGTGGATCTAGAAGGATGGGGAGGTGAGAAGGGACTGGGAGGAGTTGAGGGAGAGTAAACTACAATCAGGATATTTTGTATGAGAAAGTAATCTATCCTTTACTATCTTTTATTTATTCTGTATGTATTTTACATCATGTACCTTGATCCCATTTATTTCCCCACTCCTTCACATCTTCCCTCTGCTCCTGCACTTCCTCCAAAATAAAACAAAATTTAAGGGGGAGTAAAAATTGAGAATCTCATCATGGAAGGTGCAATGTGACACAGAGAGTCATACAGTACACCTCTTTGTTCATATATCTTTACTTGCAAGTGTTCATTGAAGAGTCATTGATCTGGTTTGAGGACTATGGTTTCTATTACACTATTCATGATGGGTCCTCTCTGCAACTCTAGCTCAAAGGATTCAGTGCCCCTTTCTGACCTCATGGGTACTATGCTCGCATGCACAAACAATTCAGGCATAAGCATGCACAAACAATTAGAAAAGCAAAAAATATATATCAAAATCATTGAATGTTTAACAATTCAGTAAAAGAATAGTTTTATTTTATTTGATGGCTTTGATTTGTTTTCTTTGTTGTTTTTTGTTTTTCTTTTGGTAGGGATCTAACTCAGGGCCTTGAACAGGTAAAGATAAGGACTCTGCCACTAAACCACTCTGCATTCAAAGAAACTATTTAATTTGGGCAAATGTATTTAACAGATCAACTGGGACTACTGTAAACTTTGTATTATACTCATTTTAAAGATAAGTTTGCCAAAGTATAGCATAAATTTTCAAGTTTGGGCTTCATTTTCTCATCCAAATCTACAAGCATAAATCTACCTCTCCTTAACATTTCTGTGTGACATACATAGTCAGTAATGCCAATGAAAAAAAGAAGGAACTCACATGCATACAAACAAAATGCACATGTACACATACACAGGCATGTATTCACAAAAAAGCACACATATGTATGTACACATGTACCACACAGAATAAGTCAACAAAGGAAACATCGCTTCATGCTTTGTTTTTGTCATTGTTGCTTTGAAGTAACTTTGAAACAATTTCGGGATAGAAATTACTTTTCAAGTAGATTTGAGTTCTTTTTGCATCATTAAACAGTTTAACAACTGTTGTTTGCTAGGCAGTGTGTGAAAAGCACCCAATCAAGAAGAGATATATTATTTTCTTCCATGTGATTAGCAAAGTACTACATTTTATTTATTTGTGAACATAACACACAACGATGATGTCAGCTAGTCCTACAATTAAAATGAACAACCCAGAATGTAGAATTGATGGAGATGATCAAATTAGAATGGTGTGACAACCTCAATCCCTCATATAATGTGAATGTACAATAATGGAACTTGTATAAAGGAAGAGTATGAAAGCAGCTGCTAGCTGCATTGGGAATTGTCTGGAGCTGAATGCAGGGAAGTTACAATTTGCATTCAAGTAATCTAGAGTTTCAATACATGTTCTAAAAGCAATACTGAAAACATTAATTTAGAATCAAGCACAACACATACTTTTCTTTTTCTTTCTTTCTTTCTTTCTTTCTTTCTTTCTTTCTCTCCTTCCTTTTTCTATTGCCTTCCATGGTGCTTGAGGCTTACTCTTTCTTTTCCTTTCAAATGAGTGCACTGTTAATAATGTCCTGGAACACTTTCTAGATTCTTCATTACAAATCTATGTATTAACTGTGATCGTCTTACTTATTTTATGAAAAAATCTGTTATTTTAATGTGTATAGCAAAATCAGTTGCCTAAACTCATGGTTTCCACATTGTAAATGTATCCTGGAAGATGACTCATATCCAACATTTGTATTTCAAGGCACTCTTAGCAGCAGGCCATATCCTGGCATGTTTTACATTCATAAATTAGAGCAGGGTTCTGAGACCGAGTAGAACTTCATCCATACTTCTTTCTAAGCTTCCCAGCAATGTTGACTATGAGCTTCAGGAAAACTAAATATGATTTACCAAGGACTCCAATATTAGATATTACACTAAAATAAATTTTTATTTTATTGGGCTACAAGATTTGTTATAAAAGCATTGTTCTAAATAAAACTGAACATGAGTCTAAATAAAACTGAACTAAAATTTCTAAAGTCTGATTGACCAATAAGAAAGCAAAGCTGAAAAGTACCTCAGATTCTGAAGCATCTAACTTTTGCTACATTATTGTCAAGAATTGTTTACTAAATCATGGTACTTTCATTCTTGTTCCTAACAATTTTCAAGATTATTTTCCTTAAAGAATACTTATATGATTAAAAGAATATTTTATCTCCTTAATTATACTTCATTCAATATATTTTCCAAAATTATTTCGAGATTCTCCTTACTTATTTTGAACCCGAACAAATATGTAGCCGTTATCAGGTGTGAATACTGTTCCTTCCCCATGACTAAACTTTGAAGAATGGATAGGAGTGAGTTTGTCAGTGAAATTCCTTTTATTTAATCATGAGTATCACAAAATGTGGTCAATAGGTATAGAAGATGGCATGGAAAGAGCAGGAGGAAACACAACATGTTGTAGTCCAGGTGAAATAAGACTCCGATCTGGAATCCGGATGTTGCCATAAGAAGTAGAAAAACAAATGGTTCCATCCACGAAGACTGCAAATCGCAGAGTGAGGGAGATGGTGATTCCTGGACTCTATGTTACTCCATTCTTAGAGACTGTAATCATTCACTAAGAGGACATGATGATTAAGACATTGTCTACAGAAAAGCTAAATTCCAGCATTTAAACACTGGGTCTATCACTTCCTAGTCCTACAACCCGAGATAATGTCCTGAGCCTGAGTGTCCTCAGATGGACTAAAGGAGAATTATCATCTACCTAAACCCATGTGATTATACAAACATTTTAATATTTCAAACATATGAATACATATGTACCTATGTATGTGTTCCATGTTATTTGTTACTATTATTACAGCCTAGCTCTGTGTATCTTTATCTTCTCTTAGCAATTGTTTCCCTTAAGCATGATAGTTATAATTTATTCCTCTATGTTTTCCTTCAAAAGAATTATCAATTTATTATTAGAACACAAAATACTAATTGTGTTCTTAGCAAACATCTACAATTAATATGTTTTATCAAAATACGAAAACAGAAATTTCAATTAAAGAGCTTGGAGAAAGTCTCAATTAATAAAGTACTTTTCTAACCTACATGAAGCCTATGTTTTAATTCATGGAAACCCATAAACTAGATATATAATTCTATCACTCAGGAGGGAGAGGCAGGAAGATCAAGAACTAAAGGTCAGCTGGATAAGACAGCAAGTTCAAGGCTAGTCTGGGCTACGTGAGACTGAGAATCAATAATAAACTCTCAAAAATGAAGTTTATAGCCATTGACATAGTACTCAGTGATGCCATTTTGAACAAACTTGTACCATTTTATTGTGCAATGTATGAAGACTAGCTGTCAACTTTCATGCAAGTCATGGGACTGTGAACCAGATGCGATCATTGTCTGAATACTTCTCATGAGAACAGACTATTCCTGCTCTCAAAAACAAGGTAAGATGATAAGGTCAGGATATAGATAAAGAGCTTTAAAGAATCATCTAGTTCAGCAATTTTCCTTTAGAATGAATAAAGCTAACCTTTAAAATCTAGAGGAGATGAGGATCATGTTGCTAACCCTCTCCCATTTAGCTCTTAGATTGTTATTGAAAAATGAAATAGCAGAGACCTGCCATTTAAAATCTCAGAGGGCATTACCTGTGCACCTTTGGCAAATCCATTGCGTATTTAACAACTCCTGTTACTGGTGTATTATTTGGATGTCCTATTGCTGAAAAAAATGTATGAAGAAACTAAACACACTGACAGTTTCAAATACCAACATGGAAATCTTTTCCTCACAGAAGTAGTGCAAGACACAGAAGCTTCTGGTTTAAAAGGACTGTAAGCTGGCTCCTTCACAGGGGGAGTAAGGGCACCAGGAATCAACAAGCTGTTTTCGTTCCGTTGCTAATGCATTATTTTCCTCAGGCAAGCTGGGGAGAGAATGCTTTAATATGCTTTAAACTGTGAAGCTTGCTTGACTGCACATAACCCTGTCCCAACAGCATGTGATGCACTTGGCATTTCCTCCTTGCTGGTGTTTAGTAAGGAAAGGTTGTTCCTATTTTATACATCAGAATTCTCATCAAGTCATGTCACAGTGGCTCACAGTTTAGCCTGCCATTCGGGCTGCATATCTAGTGCTTCTAAAGAACTGACCTTGATTTCTTAGGAAGTATAATCCACCGGGAGGACAAATAATTGAAGATCTGAATAAATAACAGAGAAGTTATAAATATAATATATTCTAAAGTACAAATGTATAGCTCTATGAAATCAGTTCTATATAATAAATTGCATCTCTAAATAAATATAAGCTGGAGCCTAAACACCCTGAACATTAGAATATGGCCTAATTTTAAAACAAAGTCATCAGAGGTCACTATGTTAAAATTAGGTCATTAGCATTCAGTTCCCAGCCCAGCTATAATACCAGTCACATGCAAGGATCAGCGTGGGGGCAGAAAGATTATAAAGGACAAAGACTGAGTCTTCTATATAGGAATGGGAAGTTATACCCATTCAATTAAAACACTATAATAGCCTAAACAAGGCCTGAACATAATAACAACATTTGGCATGTCAATGAGGATGGAGGCAATCTCAGAGGACCACGCCTCTAAATGAAGAGCTATAGAAAATTGATTGCTGAGAGAGTGAAGTCAGTCTTCGTCAGGGCAAAGCCCTCTAAATGGTTACCATCTCTAAAAATATATGTGTGTGTGCTTTATTTTATAATATCTATGTATTTTATATTTATAAGTCTTTTTACATATAACACTAATAATTAAAGAAAGAGAACAAAGTAGAGTGAATAGGGTGACACAAGAAGGGTCACAAGAAGCCACATCGCCATTTTGAAAGCTTTCCTCTTGCATCTGAACCTTTGCCTTAATTTTCTCCCAATCTGATAGTTAACCTACATCCTTTACTTCCAATTATAAGCAGATGACCTATAAAATTTCCCTCCAGTAGACCTGCTCTTCTTCGTGCTTAGTCCTTCTTACAATCACACTATCGATGTGTGATTTCCCAATGTATGCTGCGATTACCATTGATTAATAAAGATCCACTTTGAGCCTATGGTCTTGCCATAGGCAAGAACAGAACTGGGTGGGGAAAAACAGGCTGAATGCTGGGAGAAAGAAGGCGGAATCATAGAGAAAACATGTAGATGCCAGAGACAGACACCGGAACTTTATCCAGTAAGCCACAGCTATGTGGCAATAGACAGATTAATACAAATAAGTTAAAATAAGATGTAAGAATTAACCAATGAAAAGCTAGAGGTAATAGGCCAACCAGTGATTTAATTAATACAGTTTCTGTGTGATTATTTTGGGGCTAAGCAGCCAGGAACTAACAAGTGGCCCCTTCCTTACTACATGCTATGGACCAAGTTGTTTCAAAGTCCATCTGAAACAATTCCCTAACTTTCTTCCCACTTCAAGGGAATGGGAAGGATCCTGTCAATCAGTTTCCTTCCAATGTCCACTTAGTTCAAAACTCAAGAACTTGATAAAGGAGGGTCTACATAAAGTCTAAGGGTCAGGGAAAACAACTTGACAGTCAGGTACCATAGTAATTTCCAGAAGTCACATCAATGTGGGCACAATTACAACAAAGGCTGCACAAGGCTGCACTGTATTTCAGTTACCAGTAACTCTAAACAAGTGGCAATTATTATATGCTTCAGTCTTCAAAGTCACATAGTCATCAAGACATATGAACAGCAAGGCTTGGTGAAGCATTCCAGGAAAACATTCTATCATTTCTCTGTGAACAATGAAGGTGGCCTCATAGGTGACACCTGCAGTGCTCTCATGCAGGTATCTTTGTAATAATTCTCACAGTGTAGTCTTCAGGATTCCTACCAAATCTAGAGGACACTCACAGGCTCTTTTTCAGAACTACATGTCTAGTGAATGAAATACAATCTTGTGTTTGAACAGGTTCTCTAGGTGATTCTGAGGTAGATTAAAGTTCCTATTAAAATTTGGTATTAACAATGGTTGTCTCTCTATCAGACTTTCATGACATTAGAGGAACAACTATGTCTTACTCATTCAGAATATTGGTGCTCAGACAAGGTTGTCATAATTTTTACTTATTAGCAAAGTAATATATTCATATGACTACTTTTCTATCCTGACCACTGACTCGAGAGCATTACATACCAAATTGATGTCATAAGTGGATGGATGTTAGGTCCTCTCCCTAAGAAATACATGTGATGAAACTAACTTAGAGTTTCATGTGGAATTTGTGCTATCTTTATTACTTACCATGGCTATCCCATCCCAGTTTTAAAGTGCAGACATTATTCTCTATGTCTCACTCAATGGTATGATCTTCTCCATACCTCCTCCAATCTCCCACCACCATAGCATCACATGTTCTCTTCTCCTCCTTGTCTTATAAATGAAGGATTCATTTGATTAATGTTCCTCCAAGGCCACTCTATGATGGGACCCCTGAACTGATGCTGTGGAGAACCACTTTACCGCACAACTCCTCACAGCATGGAGATTAGAATGGCTAACTGTAGGGACCATTGTCCTCAGTGAATGGATAAATAGCCATCATTAATGAAGGTATAAAGGGTGTGCAAACACAGTATCCCCTGCATCAGAGGAGGGAAGTCAGGGGAAAGTTGTAATATTGCTTTACTTTCCTGCCCAGAATGAGGTATGGAGTCAGAAAAGACTCTTGTAGGACAGAGAGATTTGGTTGAATTAAACCTCAGGTAAAGATAATGTCATGGTTAATAAAGGCAGGATGAAAGATTCTAAACTCATCTAAAAGATAAACCAGAGAAGGTCTGTGAGATATTTCTCAGATTGGATCAATTGATTAACTCTAAATGGGGATGGAACTTTTTCATGGGCTTTCAGACTGAAGAAAACGAATATAACCTGAGCACCGGCCTTCCTCTCTTTTCACTTCCTTACTGCAGATGCAAAGTCACAGCTGCCCAGAGCCCCACTGCCATGCTATCTCCACCTACATAGACTTTACCATCTAACTGGAATAAACCCTCACCTCCTGCTGTGGCTCAATGTTTTTTCACATCAACTAGAAAATGAGCAATTTACAGGCATTGGAGCAGTCAGATGGCTCATCACAGATAATTGATGTGTGGAATGTGTCCTACACATAGGCTAAAGATGCTGGGTACAAGTTTGACACTGCCTTTACTTTGAATTTATAAATTCTATGCAAGTATATACACATTTAAATAACACACAAAACATATATATGTATATAGTCATACACACACATATATGGGATGCTGTTACATTTCTGTTCTCATTCTTTACCAGTTTTGTAGCCTATAAGCAATTGATATAGTTATACAAACTAAACCTATGCCTATGGTATAGTAATCCCACAATGAAGAGTTTGAACACTACTTAGGAAAGACTTAAATATGGAGAGTACTCCTTAGCCTCATGTTTGAATTCAGCTTCTTCTTCAAGCATAACTACATACTCACTGCATGAGCTATTTGGAGCATATTTAAAACAATATCCTTAGGGAATATTGTTGCTTAACTTGGGCTGCCATACCAAACCTTTATGTATTAAGTGGCAGAAGAAGAAAATGATTATTTCTCTCCATTCTGGAGACTAGAAAATCTAAGACTGAAGTGCCAGCATATTCAGGATTTGTTGAGGGCTATCTTCATGTTTGGAAGATGGCTTCTTCTGCCTTATTTTCCTATGGTAAAGAGAGAGTTCATTTTAGTCTATTCCTAAAAGCTAATCAATACTATCATGAAGGTTCCACCCTCATGATGTCCTCTAAACCTACTCTTTTGTCAAAGTCTTAACTACTAAATGCACAGGTAATGTGGGAGTCCCCTCTGTATGCTGTGAATAGCAGTAGTTAATAAGGAAGCTGCTTTGGGCCTACTGCAATGCAGAAAATAGCAAGGCAAAAATTCCGACTAGATAGAGGAGAGAGTAGGCAGAGTCAAAGAGATGCCATGCAGCCACTTGGAGATGTCTATGTAGTAGTATTGGTAAAGCACGAGCCTTGGGGTAAAATATAAAATAATAGAAATGGATTAAGTTAAGATGTAACAACCAATAAGAAGCTAAAACTAATAGGCCAAGCAGTGGTTTAATTAATACAGTTTCTGTGCAATTATTTCATGTCTGGTCAGCCGGGAAACAAACAAGCAGCCTCTGTCAACACACAGGGGTGAAACATTTCCACTGGATTTTGGATAGAGACATTTCCGTTCACAGGAGGTGTGATTCAATCTCAACACATAAATAACATAACAAACACCAAAACAAAAGTGAGAATTTAACTCCATATTGATAAGACACCGAACACTGTGGTAGGTGTTTGTAAGAAAAAAGAAAAAAAAGAAAACAACACAGTGGCTATAAATACAAGGATATCAAAGGGGTAATGGTGTAGATATCTATTCCACTGCAAAACTAAGACAACCATGCCCTTCCTCCTAGAAAAACCATCCTGATTATCATGCAAAACAAGTACTCAACTGTATGTTCTTTAAAGATTTTACTTATCTTTATAAAAATCTTCATGAATATGAATGGTTTGCTTTCCTGTATGCATGTGTAACATGTGATTTCCTGTTGTCGTTAGATGTCAGAAGAGAGCATTAGATCTTTGGATCTGGAGTTATAAACCATTGTTAGTCACCATATGGGGGCTGGGAAATGAACCCAAGTCCTGTGCAAGAGTGCTCTTAACTACTGAGCCATCTGCCAGTCCCAATGATGATTGCACTTCAAAAAACCCAAATTACTTTGGGATTTGGGGCTTCTATCTTATTTTATACTTTGGTTGTGAGCCTAGCCCTTAATGGGTGAGTCATCACCCCAGCCCCATCTTATTTTATGAAATAAAGTAAATCTTAAAGTCTCAAAAGTAACTAGAGAACCTAGACAGCAAAGAGGACCCTAAGAGAGACATATATGGATCTAATCTACATGGGATTTAGAAAAACACAAGATCTCCTGAGTAAATTGGGAGCATGGGGACCATGGGAGAGGATTGAGGGGGAGGGGAGCAAAAGGGAAGGGAGCAAAGAAAAATGTATAGTAGCTCTATAAAATCAATAAAAAAATTTTAAAAAGTAACTAGACATATTTATAAGGGCCCACCACTAAAGCTGATTTAAACCAAAAGTACCATTCTTTCAGCTTTAGAGATTATAAAAATCCAAACTCAAGATCCCAGCATATATACCATCTATTCTAGGATATCTTGGTTTGAAGATAGTTCATTCTTGTCTTATCTCTGCTTTTTTGGTGGGGTTAGCATACAAAGTAATAGATTCTATCACAGCGTCTTTAATATGTCATTATACTTAGGTTTCATTTCTTCTCCAAATCAGTTTTGATCTGTGCCTTTTTCTGACCCATATCAACATCTCTCAATAAACTCAATGCTTTCTCTAACCTGGTGCAGTGGTTTGAATGAGAATAGTCTCCATAGACTCAGAAGTTCGACTGATTGGTAACCAGTTGATAAGATGATTTGAGAATAATTAGAAGGTGTGCCCTTGTTGTATGAGGTGTGTCACTTAGGGTGGGCACTGAGGTTTCAAAAATCCTGGGCCTTTCCAGTTATCGCTCTCTGCTGTCTGCTGCCATGTTCCCTGCCATGATGGTCATGGACTCAACTTTGCCACTGTATGCAAGCCACAAAAACTCTAAGTTTTCATGGTTGTGATGTTTCTTTACAGCAATAGGAAGTGAACAAGAACCTAGCATACTGAGTGAGATAATGCAGACACCAAAAGACAAATATAATATGTACTCACTCATAAGTGGCTTTTGGACATAAAGCAAATAAAAAACAACCTACAATCCATAAAACCTAGACAACAAAGAGAACCCTAAGAGAGACATACATGGATCTAAATAGGAAGGAGAAAAAGACAAAATCTCCTGAGTACATTGGGAGAGTGGGGGGTCACAGGAGAGGGAAGAAGAGGAGAGAAGATGGGAGGGGACTGGAGAAAAATATCTATTGCAAAAAAGGAAAGAAAAAACAAATGATTGCTAACCACTCACAACATAATCTTACACATTCCAGACACCTGCACCAGCATTAATGCTCAGATGTGTCAGATCTGCATAAAAGAAATTCAGTGTTCTGAAATACATAGTCAAGTTATTTGCTCTGAATATGAAGACCGCACTAATTATAAAGTTGCATAATATTCTCCCCCCAGGTTCTCTCACTATGAAATTGGCAAGAGCAATTAAAAAAAATCAGTGAACTTTCAAAATGCCATATCTTGAAATATTAAATAAAGAATTGTTTAGTGCATCTAGTTTTGGTCTTTGACACTAAACATAAAGTAAGGAAATATTTCCAAATGCTGGAGAATTTGAAATTACATTTTACAGAAAGTTTAATTTGTAGATACTCAGGTAAAAACAATAATAATGAAAATTGACAATAAAAAATAAACCACTCACAACATAACTATAAGAAATCTTTAACAAATGGTGGTGGCATAACTGGATATCAACATGTAGAAGAATGAAAATAGATCCATATCTATCACCATGCACAAAACTCAAGTCCAAATGGATTAAAGATCTCAATATTAATCTGAACACACTGAAC
>LOEQ01000871.1:930402-946281 GCA_001685075.1 Bramus lutescens
AGGTTAGAATCTTCCCAGTAAGCCACCACCTCATGGTGCTACACACATTAATAGAGATGGGTTAATTAAGATGTGAGTTAGCCAAGAAGAGGCTAGATATAACAGGACAGGCAGTGCTTAACTGAATACAATTTGTGTGTTGTTATTTCTGGGT
This sequence comes from Bramus lutescens, assembly GCA_001685075.1. Classification (NCBI taxonomy): domain Eukaryota; kingdom Metazoa; phylum Chordata; class Mammalia; order Rodentia; family Cricetidae; genus Bramus; species Bramus lutescens. Next base: position 930,557 of record LOEQ01000871.1, read on the forward strand.
ATAAGCTAGCCATGCGGGAGCTGAGCGGAACGGAAAGCAGGACCACTGCTCCCCTTACACTGCAGTAGAGTTCAGGCTTCCTCCATCTCACTCGTCCACAGCAGATGAATAGCATCCTGGGAAGCTCCCAAAAGCAGAAACCAAAATAACAATCTGCGATACCCTCTGAACATCAGAGCATCTAAGTTAAGTGTAATCTGCCTTCCCTGAGTAGGCTCTACTCTCCCTTAACCCTAATGTTGGTAAGTGCTATTGTAGCTAACTCTCTTTCCCAATGAAATTCTTAAATCCAGGCCAAATTGGAGGACATTTTGCTAGCCGTGTACTTCTCTATGGTACTAGACATTTAAGTAATTCTTACAACTCTGAAGCTTTTAGCTGTAAAATCTGGTTATCAGTACAATTTGTTCTACATGCTTCTCTCCAGTGTATAAGAAAACTAGTATTCCAATATACTTTTTTTGTTGATGTTGAAATGTATCTCTTATCATCTACTCTGTCAAGCCTTCAGAAGTTCAGAACTGGGAACTTTCTCACAATGATTTTTTTTTGTAAATATTGAGAATAGGGACTTCAAGATTTTGAAGATTGCACACAGCCTCATTAGACAGAGAGAAAAGAGCAAACACCTTATTCTAAATTTATTTGCTTGGTAGTTACAATAAAAGTGTAATCACTTTCTCAGGAAGTTAGACAGGGCTCTTCCTTCCCTCCTCAACTGATCAAGAAATTCTGCCCCTCGACAGAATTCTCCATATTTGAGTCTCTACTTCTCTATTTAAAACCAAGGATACATTTTTTCCAGCTGTGTTTTTCTTTCCATATAAAAGCCTCACATTCATTTCTTCCTCAGTTCACACATCATGTGGTCATCAGAGGCAAGCAGGCAGGAGAGGATGACTTCCCATTACCTTTGGATCTTTTCAGCTCCCCCACCCCCACCCGACCACATAGCTTTCGGGTGCTGTGAAGTGCCTGAGATGGGGTTGCTGAGATATGTGTGCCCACTGTCTGATTCTTTCATGTCACAGTAGCAGTCTGTCATCATCAATTTCTAGACCCTGTGCTAACAGTGACAGTCTGACTATTTGGAAGAGCTCATCCTTAGCAATTAGAATGATTTATATGTAGGATTTTTCTAAATCAATAAAAATTAATTTTCTCAATAAATACTGATGCGTTCACAATTCAGAGGAGCTATATGCTGGTTAGGTGGCTTACTTATAGAATTAGGACAAGAACCTGAAGCTTAGGCCTCAAATTTCTGCTCATTTTCAGAAATGGTAAACATGCTACATGTAAGAGATCTTGGATTGCATTCATCAGGAGTCTTACTGTTTTCAAGACACAGCTTTTCTCTTACAACAATGGGCATTTCAATCACTGTTAGTATTGTCTGGGTTTTAATCAAGCTTCCCTCTTCCTAGATTATCCTCCATTGCCTTCCTTTGGACAGCATTTTCTGTCCAATTTCTACTTTAATTTTGGGGTTAGATAAGTATCTACCTTTGCCTAGCCACCTGTGTTGGAAAATCTCTCAGTTTATCTCAATTGCTTTCTTTCTTTATACATTTTCTTTGAAAGCCAAGAATCATTTTGTCATGAACATAATTCATAAGCAGTGCTTGCTACAATGAAGGTATTCAGATATATACTGTGAGATCACAATATATCTTGTGTAGCTTCCTGTTCCAGGACTGTCTTCTTAGGAAATCATTTGCCACAAGATAGTAATTGTCACTTTAAAAAAATCAGAATTAGAAATAATCTTACTGCATCATTTATAATCTTGTGTTCACAATGATACTGATAATATGTTAAAATGGTCTAGGACCCAAAATATTTCTCAGAGGGTAAGAGTGCTTGCCATTTAACCTGGCTCCCTGAGTTAGGTCCCTGGAACTCATGGTGAAAGGAGATAACTGACTGCTAAAAATTGCCCCCTCTCCAGCAAATAAAAAAAGTAATAAAATAGAAATTCAAAGATCCTCTTTTGTACTAGGCACTATTCTGAGTAAACAATATTGCAAGTCAGATGCAGTGTGACTTGTCTTCTATGAACTTGTCTCTAACAAGAGAGGAAAGTTATGGAAATAGGAAAGAAGAAAGACAAGCAAAATTCTGTGACAGTAGTACACATGGGATATTAAGAAACCCGAAAGAGAGGCCACCCCACATTACCTGTGTTAATGAAGGTTGGAGACAAACAAATATGAACATGCCTAAATTATATAAAGACATTATTTAAATGATGTTAGTCAATTCATTCAGCCACTGGAGAGATTAGAGAACCCAAACCATAGTGTGGGCGTGTGGTTAGACAGGGAGAGAAGTCAGGCTGCCAGAATCAGAGTCTTTAGCAGGCTGGCTCAATGCTACTATAGGCTCTGTTGGACATAAAAATTCAGAGGTTGAATAACTACAGCCAGCTGATGCTGGATTCCGTGTCTATTGGTAGAAATGGATACTGCTGCTGTCATCAGTGCTGGTGTCATGAAAATGGGCTTCCTGTTATTTTTGCTAGTTGTTTCTAGGATTCATTTACAGTGGTTATACCCAATTAGCAGAGCATACTACCGTGAGGCTAGCAACATGAATATTGGGTGTCGTTAGCTTTACCATGATACACAGGCATACTCCCTTTTGAGAACGTCTGCAGTCATTTGCTATGAGCATACCCACGTAGACTGGAACATGGTGTATTGTTAAAGAGACAAATACATACATTGCTGTCTACAACAGGATGCTTAGGCTGAGCAGGTGGCTTAGCAGGTGTATGTTGTGCAAGAGTGTATACTGTGCAAGTCTGAGGATCTAAATTCAAATTTCCTTTTCCCACATAAAAAAGCAAGAATGTTTGTATCTTAGTCCTACCACCTAGGATTAATTTGTTGTCATTGTTTCTTTTCTACAAAGGTGTATGTGGAAAGGTTGCCATATTTTAAATAGTAACACAAATTACCTACGTTGTAAGGTATTTAGTGATTCTCTATTAAATGTAGATATTAGGATAGGCATTGTGGTACAAACTTTTAATTCCAGCACCCAAGAGACAAACTCTATGAGTTTGAGAATGGCCTGATCATCATAAGATGTTTAAGACCAGTCAGGGCTATATAAGAGACTATTTCTAAATAAAATATAAAATGTAGATATTAAATATTTAAGACTAAATGATTCACAATTATGACTTTTGTAACATTTTTACACCATAACATTTAGTTTTTAATGGATATGTCAAGAAGTAACCTACAACAAGCCAGAGCAAACAGATTTAGGTATAAATTTAGGAGACACAGAAGAAAAAAAATGTAACTCAATGATTCGTTTGTTTTTCCCCTAAAAGCAAGACGAAGAAGTGTAATCCTTCCATCTCTTCCTAGTAGGTACTGGTTGCACAACTTCTACATCCTAGGACCTCAGCTAGATGCCAGGAGCACAGCCTTGATTTGGTCTTGTTGATACGAAAGGCAGGTAATAAGACCAAGTGCTGCATCCAGGGCGGAAACAGGTAGGCAGTGCTATAAATTCCCATAAGGAAGGTAAGAGTGAGAAGCCTCTGATGTAAAGTGATTGCTGTACAAGCATGAATACCTGAATTGTGTGCTCACTCCATGAACATGGTGGCAGGGGCATGAAATCCTAGCACTGGGGAGGCAGACATATGGGGATCCCAAGGGCTCACTGGATAGCCTGTCCCTTTTCTCAGAGAGAGCTTCAATGGCTAGTGAAAGACCCTGTCTCAAAAACAAAGTTGATGGATCCACAGGAATGTGCGAACGTGTGCACGCCCGCACACATATGCACACATGTACACACACACACACATATACACACGCACTACCCACTACACAGAGACCGAAACAAATATGTGAAAGTCGATAATGAGCAAATAGACTTTTCAAAAGTCTAAGTCCCTGAAGACTGAAGAGCAGTGACATAAAATCCCTGGTTCTGCATGTATGACCCCAAGAAGAACACTGCAAGGAATATTCAGAAAGTAAAGTGATAAAAGCAAAGAATTTATCTAAGCAATGATACTTCATTTTTATACTTTTATTAACTATAGTTACACTTCACCTCCCCATCTCTGTCCTCTTTTCAATCATCCCATTGTCCTCTCCTTCCAACCCTGCCTGTGTTTTCCCATCACTCCCTCTCAAGTTCATTGCCTCTTTTTCATTAATTATTATGGTTACATATATACATATATAAATGCATAAATATGTGAAACATGACTGGCTGAGCCTGCTTAGTGTTGCTGATTTGTAACTTAGACTTCAGGGGTGGACACTTTGTACTGGATTACAATTAGGAGGCGCCTCCCCAGGGAAAGTAATTGTCCTCTTTCAGTAGTCAGAGGTTGCCTATAGCTCTTGCTTCAGTGGTCAGGTCACAAGAAATTTCTTCCTCCCAAATAAGAATACCCAGCTTCATTTAGAAATAAGTAATTATTATAATACCAAATAAAGCAACAGTTTCCAGTAAATACTATGACATATCAAAAGGGTAGTCCAAGATTTTTCTAAGTTTGGAAAAGTACACAATTGGGTTAACACTGTCTCATTAACAACATATTAATGCTGGTGTGCTATATAAAAATAATATCATAAAGAACTTATCAGTGAATTCTCCAAGAAACTGCATAAAAAGTTGTTAATGTTTGTTGTAATCAATTTTCTTACAATCCTCCAATCAAATGTGCTCCAAATGATATGGTACTAACTAGTGCTGCATGTTATAGTAAATGTTAACCTTGGCTCTCACTTAGGAAATAGAGTCTTTAACTGAAACTTAGGCCATTTAGGTTATCACATTGGCCTGGATTGTTTTTCTGTTTTTTTTTGTTTGTTTATTTGTTTTAGTTTTTGTTTTGTTTTTCATAAATTTTTAATAAATATCAAAATTTATTTTGTTCCCTGAAAAATTAGGGAAAAAAACAGCTTTGGTTGACATTGCATGAGTATCCATTGCAGGGCCACTTATGCAAATGTGGCTCTTTGATAGGAATGACAGTATTGGAGAAAATCATGTTAAACTCTTCTCTAAAATCTCAGCATGATGTAGTGTCTGCACTCAGGTAAGTCTCCTAGAACCAAGCCTGAGAGGAAGGTTGTTGCCAGCAGAAAAGATGTCTAGTGTTCCACGTGAAAAAGTCCCTGTTAAAATTGAAAAATGGGTTTGTGTTTGATAACACTGGCTTCTCTTCCAAAGGACCTGTGTTTGATTCCCAGCACCCACACAGCAACTTACAACTGTCTGTAGCTCTAGTGTGAGGGTATCTGACACCCTCTTCTAGCATCCTAGGGAAACAGACTTGTGTATTGTGCCTACATGCACACTGGTAAAACCCCCCATACACATATAAATAAATAGTTTAAAGGACCCTGTTTAAGTGCGGGTTTTCCCCTCTGATGAAAGTGTCTTCATGTATTTACCTGGCAGTGATACCAAAGAGCTCAACCCTGTGTTGTGGCTATGAGCACTTGGGACATGCTTCCCTTCTTGAGAAGCCTCTGCCTTAGGCTTAAGGATCTCTTAAACTTTGTGGTAAAAACATTCTAAAATCAATATACATGAATATTAATTCTCAGAATCAAATTCCTTAAAAGCAATGGGAGTTAAATCTTTGAGACTGAAGCCCATACATATAAAATATAGTCAATCTTGTGTGTGTATGAGAGAGAGAGAGAAAGAGAGAGAGAGAGAGAGAGAGAGAGAGAGAGAGAAAGAGAGACACTCTATCTCATTTCTGTTCCTCTTACTTATATGGTAAAAACCTATTGAGAAAAATAACTCTACTATCAACATAATTTGGAGTTATGACTGAAAGCAGACTATCCTTTTCAGTCATTTTCAAACTTTTCAGATTTAAATAATAAATATTTATAGGGTCTTAGAGTGGTGCACTAATAGCCAGATGTGTCTGGGTATTAACTGCTCCCCAGTACAGCATCTCATTCATTATACCACTACAATGAAGCAACCTTCATAAATCTCATTCCCTCTATGTGGAAGCTGCGGACTGGAGTGGTAAATCATGTATCAGATGTTCAGAGTACAGAAGTAAGAGAGTCCATCACTCAAATTCAGGTCATTCTGACACCATATAAGTGGACTGCTTATTTCTGTGACATAACACTTCACTTGTATGTGAGGAATGTGAACATCCCAGGTTCATGTAAAAACTGGGTAGGTGCAGCAGTTTAATGTAATAAAAGCACTTATAAGATAGAGAAAGAAATCTTCAAGGCTAGTTAGCTAACTAGACTCTCAGGGACTGCCAGTCTTCGGGTTCAGCAAAAGATCTTTCCTCTTTCCTTGATGAATAAAGTACAAAGTGATCATCTTGCACACACACACACACACAGACACACAACACACACACAAAGAGAGAGGAACAGAGAGACAGAAAGACACTTCCACATGTGTGCTTACATCTGGAACTCCACATACAGGCTTGCACACCACACACAAATGAATGTATATACATACAAAGAAATAAAGGAATCCCACAGCAACTTTTAACCTCATGTTTCCTCTAAGTCACAGTGGATGAGCTCAGTCCATACCATGTAAACTGTAAATTCTCCCTGTCTCTTCCTTCTCCTTGTCTATCAGAGAAGAAGGGTATCTATGAAGCACATACCAAACTTACTGCTATTAATTACACCTGCAACATAGCACAGATGGCTTATAACCATGCTCTGAATACCACAATACATAGAACTAATCATGATATGTCACTGAATCTCCCATGTTTCTCCCTCTGTCTGCAGCAGCAGGTAGCTATTTTTTAAATCTCATCCCCAAGGAGCATTTTCTCAGGTTGAAATACTTTATTTGAAATGACTGTCCCTGACACGATCTTGTTTTTGAGCTGAGAGCTTCAATATATTGCTAGTTAAATGCATAGTCTGAAACATGCAAACAATACTACAAGTCATTCATCTTTGAATTATATTAAGGAACTCTAATACCATATCTTATGCTTCCAACATATGACACCAGAAATTGCAACCACATAACTGTCTCCCTGATACCTCTCTATAGAGCACAGTATCTTATAATGTCCTAGAATCAGCATTTATCTTGATCCCAAAGCAAGAAAAGCATTTTTAACTGAATATTCAACATAATAGTAACCATGAAAACACTGAGATTTTGTGGGAGAATAATGAGCATTTTTCTTTTTGCTTATCCAATACAAATTTCAGTGTTAAAATTGGGATCCTTTTTTAGCGATTAAACATTTCAGGATGGTGGATGGGTTTTATTTCCGAGCTACTGTTTTACATGCAATTTCTCTTGACCTTGCCTAACTTACTTATTTCCATTAAGATATTTCAGACATTTCTCTATGTCAACCTTATTTTGATCAAAGCAAGATTGGAAGAGACAGAGAAAGGAATAAAAAATAGTCATTACAGTGATTAGGTATTTCTTTGGGGACTCATGAAATCTACTCCTAATGAATTCTGCATATCACATGCTGTCACAAGGACAGAGTTAAAATTTCCTGCCAGATTGGAAGGTTTCTAACTAAATTATGGTAGATATTTTCTATTAGGACCACAGCAGTTACAGCCATTGAATGAGAGACACATGTCCTCCAGTGAGAATCCTGAGGATGTGTTCAAAGCCATAGGATGATCAACTAGGGACACCAGGCAAAGCCAACATAACAAAGGNGGGTTACATATCCGTTTGAACCTAGAACTGATATTTCAGATGACTGCTGTTGGTAATTTATGAGCATCTTAGTCAGAAGGCAGAAAGTAAGAAGGACCCAGATGGCCAGTGACACTTAAAATTGCATCAAGTGTTCATGCTGTGAGTTGAAAATAAGAGATTCTCAAAGAAACTTCTCTCTGCAGTCATGTGCAGGTTTATCAGCCACATTCACTAAATATGTCTATAGTGAAGAGTGTTGTTCAAGTTGCTATCATCAAGATGAATGACGTCTTTCCTCTTAAAATGGACCTTCTGCTCATTCACTGCCAGCTAACTACACTGTTACCATTTTGATTATCGAATAAAAGTCTCATAAATAAAACTGATTATTTTGTATTAGCATGACTTCATAGAACCAGGCAGGGTGTGGGCAACTAAAATTCTAGCACCTAGAAGCCAGAAATAGGAAGGTCAAAAGTTCATCGTTAACTAAATGGTGAGTTCAAGGATAGCCTAGGTTACAAGAGACCCCCATCAAAAGGATATCATAAAAAGAAACACAAAGCAATTCTCAAATTCATTATATACATAAAATGTAAGACAGTGAGCAAACCACCAAAGCCCTTTGACTCTAATTTGAGCTGAATTAACAGATTTAAGTAAACCTACTCTTAGTAAGTGCTGATAAATAGAATTGACTTCCTGAAAACAATCTCAAGTTCAAGCTCTATTTGCCTAAATACATTCTACCTCCTGGTTAGTTTTGCTTGTTTTGTCTAAATCATTCAGAGACACCAGATACTCTAACAAAATCAGGGTGGCCCAGTGATGGTGTGCATATAATTCTAAACAGTTCTCCCCATGTTGGAGAGAGACCAAGTGGAAACTGTATCATGGATGGATGCAGACAGTCACATTTTCTCACTAGCTATAAACAGATTGGAGGTCAGCTTTGCATCTCAGGCAGGAGCTAAGTTCCCATTGTAGTGTTCATTCTGTTCACATTGCCTGTTGATATCAAGGCGCTGCAGTTTCACTCCTCAACAATAACAATATGGGATAGCTGAAGGCCCCAAAGTGGCAGTTGCAGGACTCAGGGGATGTGAGATCAAGGGCATGGTCGTTATGATGTGTACCGTTTACTTAAAAATAGCTCAAGGAAACACTGTGAGAGACAGATGTGTGACTTTGGCGGTGCCATCACGTCCTACCTGCCTCTTTGGAAATCTGTGTGAAGGACTCCACACCTTTCTCTCCATAGCTTCCTTCAGATGCAAGAGTAGACACATAATTCCAGCCCAAAGCCTTTACAATGTCAACCATGGCCTGAGCTTGAAAGGAATCAGGTGGCACCACTCGAGAGAAGAAGTCATAGCGCCGATCGTCACTGAGCTCAGGAGCTGTGGACGCATAACTAATCTGAGGAATCTGAAATGACAAGAAAATACCGTGTGAGAACACACCAGGAGGGTGTACAGACTCATGCACACTTAGGACAAGTCGCTCAGAAGATTGGACTTGAACAGTGTACTGCTGGGTGAGTAGTCTGCCCTGCTACCATTCGGCAAGTCCATACCACCTAGAGGGACCCAGACCCTTCTTAGAAGTAAAGGGCATTTTCTTTTGTATCTTCTTGTTCTGCATTCCCTACTCAAGAAAAGGGAGTGAGGACAGCAGACTATCAGTATGGTAACCATAGTGGAGAGTTAAAAGCAGTGGCTTCATGAATCTTCTAAGTATTGTAATAGGTACAAAACCTAAAGCAGCCCAACTGCCTTTCATCTAGAGGCCAGGATAGTCAACAGAGTATCGTTCCTCATGAATATCATGAGACATTAGCACAGAGTCTTGAGGACCTGTAAGAGTATATCAACGTGAGTTTATGTGGTGATTCATTCCCCCAAAGAACATTAAATAATATGCCTTAGTAGTGCTAGCAGGCCAGGTAAGGTCATTCCCTGGTGCAAACACTTCACTCTGGTTCTCAAATACTGGGTTGAGACCCCATTTGGAAGTTGTATATCACATATCCTCCATACCAGATATTTACATTAAAATTTATAACAGTAACAAAATTAAAGTTATGAAGTAGCAATGAAATAATTTTATGGTTGGGATTCAGCAGAACATGAGGAACCATATTAAATGACCAAAGTATTAGGAAGTTTGAAAACTACTACTCCAGAAGTTCTCACACTTGGAAGTTCATCTCCAAAGCTTCACACATTCTTCTTGAGTGCTAGGAGGCAACTGGCATTCCTGTTGTATGCAGCTCACAAGGATTATCTTATTTTCCCATTACTGCAATATCTGTTCCTCTTACACGAAAGGAATCTATTTAGTTGTTATATTGTTATATAGTACTTGTACCTATGAACACGAAACTAGGGAACCACAGGCAGACATCAGAGAGCAAATTCTCCTCTTCTCTTTTAGGGTGTGGAATTAATTTTGGGAACTATTTGAAATTTAATTACTTGGTGACTTTGATGCATTGATTTTAAGTTAAATCAAAACATACAAACAGAGGATGTGTAACGTATATAGTATAGTGTTTATGTCTGACTAGTACATAAAAATATGAACATACACACACACATGCACACACACCCCATCTCAAATACCCTAAGAAATACCTTAAGGAAAGTTAAAATGTCACTATTGATACCAAACATGGCTAGGGACTTGGCATTAGGGTTCCTATGGAGGTTACCTCTACAATATATTCTACCCCTCTTCCAATGTGACCAACTTGTTCACTCTTCTAATTTCTAGAAGATTGTAACATAATTAGCAGCAGAAGTAATTATGTGCAAGAATAATAAACTGAAAATTTTGACATGAAAATTTTCCCTTTATTATGTTTTCTCAGGTATCTAAATAGAATTTTTATCTTTGCTTAAACTGATCCAATAACTCATCTGTTTTGCCACGTACATTCCAAAGACAAACTCACTTTGACTTTCTAAGTTTAGAAAATTCTATTCAATATTAGCTATTTCTGTTTTTCCAAGTTATTTTCGTTTGAAGCATGGTTATTACTGCTATAAAGATCACTTCTTTCTCCATCTTTAAAGTTCAACATTAGCCTCATACAGGCTGATAAAGGTCAGATTTGCCCTGCTCCCCAACCCGTGCTTCTGGTGGGCCCCAGCATTGGTGAGAAGGCTCTCTGCTCTGAACTCAAAGCACAACTAATAATACAAAGCCTCAGTCTCCTGTTGAGGTCTTTATCTGATACTACACTTGATCTTAGCCAATAGGCCGAGAAGCGATGAGGTCTTTACCTGAGTACCTAACTCAATTGCAGGGCTATCAGGGGGCACCGAGAGTTAAATGAAAGATCAGCAAGTGCTGGGATCAGAGCTGGAATCAATCACTTGTTCGCTAGCAGTGAATCAGTTGCATCATCAACTGTTCCCACAAGGCAGGATGTGCATTGTTCATCGTGATGCCAATGCAGAGTGGGTAGTCTGTATTCTGGGGGATAATTATGAGAGTGCAGGAGAGTATATTTCACTAACTAAGATTATCCATTCTCCATATTTAACTATCGTGGTTTTGGGAGTGTGATATGTCCCATACAGACTCATGTATTTTCACTACTTGGTCTCTAGTTGGCGCAACTCTTTGGGAAGGTTCTGGGACATTTAGGACACTGATCCTTGAGGGAGAAAGTCCATCACTGGAGGTGAGGTTTGAAGTCTTATAGCCTTGCCCCAAATCCTGTTTTCTGCCTTTTCTGACTGCATGAGTGCCTGACAGGCCACTTGGCTTTTCCACCATGGTGGATTCTGTTCCCCTCTAGAACTCCAATCCCAAATTAAACCTTATTCTCCAAAGTTCCTTTTTATCAGAGTACACTATCAAAGGAACAGAAAAGGAATTAATATAATTTCCAAAATTCTCTACAGCACAGGTTAGCCTTCTCATCTATGTACTAAGGCAAGGTAACAGCTTTACATTTATTACAATAGTGACTGCTTTAGAAATAACATCTATTATATCTTGAACTCTTTATAGTATACACAGCATATTTTACGATTTTCATAGGTAATCCATCATCTAGTCACCAGGAATTATTCTTCACTGTACTACATCATCATATACTAGATTATGCTACATGGTACTATATTTTTATTAGCTTGTTTTATAGAAGGAGCAGGCCCTGAGCCACAGAGTTCAACCATGAACTCACAGTATAGAGCTTTAAAATTAATAATCTTGCTCAAACTTGAAAATGGACTGTGAAAACAACTAGACTCTTAATTATGCTAATTTACAAAATTTCACTAAAATATTCAGTAATATGCATAAAAGGAAGGCCAGTGGATTACTAGAGTCTAAGAAGTGGGTTTCTGCTTACAGCATTAACTATATCAAGTCAATTTATGGCTCATTCTGAGACAACTGTTTAATCAATTTGTTTAAATACCTTGGTGAAGCTCATACAAATACGTTAGCAGTCTGGGCTATGTATGTGTTTATAGTTTGGAGGCTTTAACTATTAGAGAAAGAAAATCTTCATTGATAGTGCTTCAGGTAGAAACATGGGGGAGGGAGGAGTGAAATTTGATAGAGTTTTCCTTATAAGAAATGAAAAGACATAAGGCAAAGCATTTCAAGACATTGCTATTAATTTTCACTTGATGAAATATAGGGGCCTCGTGATGATGCACAGATGTTGTCCCTTCCCAAATCCTCCCGAACTCTGAAAGTGTGGTAATAAATATATAGTCTACTACTACTCAAATTTTCATTTACATTGCAGGAGAGAAACATCAGAATTATAGAATAATACCACAGAAAATCACCTTCTAAACTATGCACCGATTACAGCTATAAAAATCTTGGTAAAATAGGTTCCTTTCCTCACTATCATCTATCTTTTGACAATGATTGCTATTTGAGGTCTATCCCTTTCAGGATATATAAAAAAGAGTCCCCAGTCTAAGACCCAAATTTGTTTTCAGGACCATGCATACCTCCTCTTCAATATTTTACTTATGTCAACACCTGGCATGTAATGAATCTAGAATAAAAATTAAAGATCAAATGGATTTAACTTCTGAGATCAAGATGCATTGCACAAAAATAATCCTTCTCACAATAGAGATGAAAGAATGGTGGAATGCCTGTAACCTGTGATACATGTTGCTGCGTATTTACACAAAGAGGCCTTGGGCTCAGCTTTTTGCTTTCAAGCAGATTTTCAAGTTTATGTAGTCACTGTTTTGAGAATACTTATATTTAATCATAGTGCTAAAAATGTCTCTTATTGCATTATTTATTCATCCTGATAAAAATTCACCTATCACAGAAGAACGATTCTGTTAATGATGTGTACAAAATAGGATTAGAAGCAACTGCAACCTACTCTGTATGGAATAAAATTTGGAATAAGTTTTTGCTTTGTTTTAGAAAATTAATGATCTATTATTAGTGAAAAGGCGGAGAGTGAAGACTAAAAAATACAAGATAATTTTAATCTCTGGATTTCTGATAATGTTTTGTTTAATCTCTTTTGTACCTTTGCATTTGAATACACACATGTGTGATAAAAACATGAATTTCATTTCCACCTCCTTACCATGCACCTTCCTCACCTACCTCTCCCTCACTCCATCCCTCTCCCCTCCTCTTCCTGTGTGTATATGTCCATTTTCTGTAACATGGACACTTAGTCTCAGCTCACATTGCTAAATCTTTAAATCTTCACTACCATTCAAACTAAAAGACAAATCCTCAGAACTAATTGACTCATTGTGTCCATCCATCAGGTTTCATGTTCAAGGATGCACATTCCAAGTGGCAGAATATTCATGGTTTTTCAATGAAATCTCTTCACATTATTTTAAGTTGATCAATGAGATAGAAAACCCACTCAAATGCTTTCCTTGTTGCACCAACACTTTCCCTTAAACCAATGATTCTCAACCTGTGGGTCAAGACCTCTATAAGAACAAGTATCAGATATTTATATTATGTTACACAACAGTAGCAAAATTACAGCTCTGAAGTAACAGCGAAGATAATTTCATGGTTGGGGGTCACCACAACATGAGGAGCTGTACTAAAGGGTCACAGGCTTAGGAAAGTTGTGAACTACTGTACCACTGATCATGCTTTGCTTCCCAGAAGACTGCTGATTTTTGTTGTACACTAATTTTTTCTTTTTAATTCATTACTGTTGGGGGAGTGGGGAGAGCCACACATGCCAGTGAACTTTTCTGGAGACCAGGAGACAACTGTGTGGAATTGGTCTTCTTCCACCTCTTGTGTGTTCTAGGGACTGAATTTAGGCCAGTAGGCCTGAAAGTCAAGTGTCATTCAGAGCCATCTCACTGATCTACATATATTAAATCCTGAAGTAATCTTTTGATATTTGGAATGTGACTTCTAAGTAAAATTGTTAGCTGTCAACTTTGGGGCCAGCACTTAACTATATTACCTCTTAAGAGATCAGAGTACGTTAAAACTCTATTAAGTCTTACTTATGCCTTCTTTTTAATTGATATTTACCAAATATTCTGAGCAATCCTATATGTGTATTTTTTGATATAAACTACAGAATAACTTAGAATAATTCTAAAATTTGCCCAAATTACCCATTAAGATTTGATGAGGATTACATTATAGACATATATTAGGGTAGAACTTAGATTGTATAATGCTGTATCTTCCCTTGTGCAAATAATAATAATAAATATAAAAAATGATTCACATAAAATCATTGAACTAAAGTTAACACACACATGATGTTATGCTCCCCCCAGAAGCCACTGGTTTTTAAGTAAACACCTCAGTTCCAGGTATGGGATGCCTCCCTGTGGTGTTTTGAATGAGAATGGCCCCCTTAGGCTCATATAGTTAAATACTGGGTCCCCAATGGTCCAAAAATATTTTGGAAAGGATGAGGAGGGTAGAATTGTTGGAGAAGGTGTGTCATTAGGGATGGGTTGGCTTTGAGGTCTCAAAATCCCATGCCATTTCTACTTAGCTCTCTTTCTCTGCCTTTTGTTTGTGGGTCAGATATGAGCTCTCAGCTACTGCAGCAATACTGTGGCAGCCAGCCTCCTGCCTTGCTGCCTCTCATGATGGTCATGTACTCATCCTCTGAAACTTTGAGCCCCTATTAAGAACACTTACTTCTATAAGTTGCCTTCATCCTAGTTTTTTTATTTGTTTGTTTTAGTTATGTCAATAGAAAAGTAACTAGGGCACTCCCTTGAATTGTTTGTCAGACATTCCACAACATCCTCTAAACAATACAACCTGTTACCATTGCTTTAGTGGTCCACATGAACTTAATGATAAGACCTTGGTATTGAAGTTTCCACATACTTTGTTCAGAGGGCATGAAAAAAAAAGTTGGTGCTGACACAGAAGTTTCTTCTATGCTCCCTAACTTTCAGATATATGATGGTACTAGTCAAGCTGCTGAGTGGAAAAAAGTCATCAACAATCTCACCTAGCTATGACCTGTCAGTTACAATAAGGACTGGTATCGCTAAATGTGCCCATAGGTGTAATAGTGAAACAGACTTTAATAGGGGTAAACATTTACTTTCTGTGAAAACCTGTGTGTTTTACATCTGGCCACAGAGACATGATTGGTAAGCTCATAGGTTCCACGGAGGAACCATTATTTTAATAAGAAGCATAGCATCAAAGTGCCCTCCAAATTCATTTATCTCTACCCATAGATTCTTGCGGGTTTCAGATATCACCAAAGAAGTTTCTTTGTGCAGGGATTGGTACTTAAGAAAGAAACTCATAAATGGTCAATGTGCAAATAATAAGTATCCATCAAGTTTTTTTTCACTTTTCTTTTTATAATTATTTAAATATTAAAAATTTCCACCTCCTTCCCCTCCTCCCATTTCTCCCCCTCCCCCATTTCCCCTCCCCCTCTCTCTCCAGTCCAAAGAGCAGTCAGGGTTCCCTGACCTGTGGGAAGTCCAAGGTCCTCCTCCCCTCCATCGAGGTCTAGGAACGTGAGCATCCAGACTAGGCTCCCACACAGCCAGTCCATGCAGTAGAATCAAAAC
>LOEQ01000871.1:958540-970243 GCA_001685075.1 Bramus lutescens
GAAAGAAAGAAAGAAAGAAAGAAAGAAAGAAAGAAAGAAAGAAAGAAACAAAACCAACAAAACTGGGCTAGTAATGGGATGGGTAGACCTGAGTAGATTTAGGGGATGAGTATGATTAAAGTCACATTGTATAAAAATCTCAAAGAATTAAGTATAAAAGAATTCCTTAGTTTATAAAGCTTAGTCCGCAGAACAAACTTTAAAAATGCAAAAGATAGAAACTGCTTTCCAAGCTCTTCTTGGTATTCATGTTGCCTCTGCAAAGTTAGTGTCAACTTACAGATTTTCCTTTTCCTCAACAGACAACAACTGTCAGCCTTCGTACAGTCCACACTCAAATCCATGGTCCTCTGGGCTTGTTCTTCCATTACAACTGAATAGAAGACTAAATTCTGTATCTAAGATGGGATCTCCAAACTAATGCATAATCTCTCTCTCTGTGTTTCAACAATCTTCATAAAAACAGCAGCAAAAATATTCTGTCATAACTTCAGTGATGTCTTCTAGAACCCAACTTATCTGGCACTGATGATAAAATAAAAATCTAATTTCATATAATTACGTTTTGAGAACAACTAGTTCTCACGCTTCCAAATTATCACATATGAAATTTATGTTGAACTGAGATTTTTGTGATGATTTCTAAACAATACTAAAACAAACAGATCACAAATGCAGCAGGAAAATGGCACATCTCCCATGTCATCAGTGGCAACATTTCTCAAATTCACACTTTACACTTAAGAGAAAAATTTAAATTAGTGGTTTCATTAATTTCATCTTTTCTATCTTTCAAAGCCATGTATGGTGTAACAAATATCATTTAAGGGAAAAACAAAATCATCAGAAATCAACTTTTAGAATAATTAAATTGGACACTTATTTTTTTTCATCCGCACATCAGAGAGAGGGCTGATCTCCAAAATATAAAAATAACTCAAGAAATTAGACATCAAAATATCAACTAATCCAATTAAAAATGGGGTACAGATCTAAACAGAGAATTCTCAACAGAAGAAACTCAAATGGCTGAAACACACTTAAGGAAATGTTCAATGTCCTTAGCCATCAGGGAAATGCAAATCAAAATGACTCTGAGACATTTATTTCTTAATGTTGCATTTAAAATTTGTTTTAGCTTTATTTCTTTTAAATGTATGAATATTTTGCCCCCTCCTGTGTGTGTGTATGTATGTGTGTGTGTGTGTGTGTGTGTGTGTGTGTGTATTCATGTAACATTATGTGTGCCTGATGGTCACAGGGTGTATCAGATCCCCTGAAACTCAGGATCTGGATTAATGGAACGTTGTCAGCCAGCATGTATGTCTGGGAACCAAAGCTCTCTCTTAAAAAGCAGGACACTTACATGTTGAACCATTGCTCTAACTCGAAAACTGAACATTTAAATAAATCACATCACACACTTGTTAGGAAACACTTTCAAAATACCAGTATTCTTAGCTAACAAAAAACAAGTAATTGGAACATTTGAATGATTTTTATATTGAATAATAATAAAGTAACCACAGTTAGTGTCACACATCACCACTAGGAGGTGATCTAAATTCTTGTCCAAGTATTATTATTTGATCTGAAAAAAATAATGGTTTACTGGAAGGTTTCTATAAGACTATTTTTTTTTCCTTTCTTCTGGAACTGTTCTATTTTGTGGCATTGAGCTTCGCAATTCTAATTAAACAACTAAGTTTGTTACGGTCTGTTTATTATTCTTCCTCTTCCTCCAGAGGCATCTCGCAGCCTCCTCCCTCTGATTTCCCTCTTAGGTCTTTGTCCTATTCCTAAAGAGTATGTGTTATGGTGCCTGCAGCCTCCCCCATCTTCACTCAGTGTAATGTCAGTCTAGGGTTTGTTTTACAGAAAGGTTGGGCCTATCCTGACTTTTCCTTGACACCTAAGAAACAAGGTATTCAGACACAGACAGAAAACAAGGTATTTTGAATCCTGCAGTCTTAGTTCTAACTAAACTTCTTTACTTCTTGTTACCTTTGTTACTCGAAAGCTAAAAAAGCAAGTCAAAGATACTAAGCAATCTAGAGAAAATAACTTTCATGTATAAAATATACAAAATAAAATATTATGGGTGTGTGATATAGCTCCATTTTCTAAATATGGGGAAGACTGAGCCTTTTCAAATTTAATTCTATCCCTTAATTCCTACATAATCAACAACTAGGCAAACTGATGTCAGCTTGGAAAAATACCCCTACAGACATTAGCTTATTGTCAACATCTGTTAAGATAGCACAAGTCTGTGTCCAGATGTGCTTCTGCCAACATTACTGCACAGGTTTGGAAAATCAAAATGGGTACCATTTCTCCAGGACAAACTGAATTCTCAACGAAACACATTTCAAATATTTATATCAAGAAAAATACAGGTTCACTTATCCAAAACACAAGGGAGGGAGACAGTTTGGATTGTGATTCTTGCGCATCAACGTTTGCTCTCTGACAGTCTATCCTTTCTTAACATAATATGGCCAGCACCTTTGACAGGTCAGTCATAGAGTTTCTGGGAATTTGAATAAAGTCTTTGTTCCTGGGGACTCTACATAATCAGGGAAGGCAATACAAAATGTAAGAATACTTGTTACAGAGGGCAATTTCTACAAACATTGTAAAAGGCAATTTTGGGAAGTATCATGTGCAATTAAGATAATGTTCCTGTGTACCTGTAGAGATATTGATGAACTCCCAGTGGGGCATTATTAAGTTCACAGTCAGCTGTAATTTTGCTCTTATTTCTTATTAAGCTTTATTGATATGGATCCCCCCAAAAGGGAAAATGGTTGAGTAATCCTTTCAGGCTTATTCCTTGAATTTATAGTTATATCCTCCAGAGATACCATCTCTTCTCCTATTAAGAAAGTTAGGCAAACATTCTGAGCTTCAACAGTGTGGATGCCCATGTACTGAGAGGTGACTGCAACTTTTCACTTAGTTTTCACTCTGTAATTTTACACAACTTCACTCTTGAGAGAGATCCTTGCCAGTTCTTCTGACGCCTTTCCCACACAATGTTTACTTCTTCAATTATAAATCCTTAATGGCCATCAATATTTGTTCAACTGATATTTATTCTTTTGAGGCCCAAGAAGTTTTGTTAGGAGTAGGGGCTGTGCTTCATTGTCCACAGAACATGTGGAAAAATATGATAATTGTTACTTCTATGATTTTTCTATGTCCTTAGATGGATCACTGGGATAGGAATACATATATATTCACAGATATACATATATATTCATGTATGTATGAATTTTTCAGCACCTTTGTTAAGTTAAAACATTAGTAAAATATTCACTCTTTGCCTACACAGCACCCATTTCCTTTTATTGATATCTCTCTAATGCCCTGGAGACCACCTCCAACCTCCCAATCTTCCTACATCCTGTTTCTACCATATTCAGAATACTCAGAATTCTATTGTTGACAAAGCTGACTCAGGTCAGTCTATAAAACAGGAGAACCATCCAGCCTAATCTGGACCTTGTGAACAATGGAGGACTGGGAGGACTGTGAAATCATAACACCTGAACAAATGCAAATTATGTTTGTTTTTCCTGAAATGTCTGGAAATAATTGGAACAAGGCTATGGTGAATGATGAAGGTATACTAGAAGGATTGTTTTCAGGAGTAAGGGAAACAAACATAGGTGGCAGCTCAGAGCTGGGGAATGTGAGGCACAAGGCCAAAGATAAAATAGCATCCAGATCTGAAACAGGACGTATAGCTTAACCGTTCAGATGCTTCCAACTTTCCCAGAAGTTATGTTTCCAGAAGATAGAACTTTTTCAAGTAGGGTTCTGGCACCCATGCTGTGTACCTTACTATCATGTGTAACTCTGGCTTCAGAGAACCTGAAACTATTGTATGTCCGCTGAAGATACTGTATACGTGTAGCCTATATGCACTGGCAGGCAGGCAGGGAGGCAGGCTGACTTGCAGACACC
This sequence comes from Bramus lutescens, assembly GCA_001685075.1. Taxonomy (NCBI): domain Eukaryota; kingdom Metazoa; phylum Chordata; class Mammalia; order Rodentia; family Cricetidae; genus Bramus; species Bramus lutescens. Next base: position 962,513 of record LOEQ01000871.1, read on the forward strand.
ACACACGCACATGCACAAGCACACAAACACACACACACATACACACACACACACACACACATTGATGACGAACACAAGTTTTAAAAGGAATAACAGCTATGGGACCATCAAGCTAAACATACTACCCGGAACCACATTCCTACCCATGAAAGAAGTCAACTATATGACCTCAAGATTCATCCCAGGATACAAAGCTACTAAGTGGAAATTATACATCCCCTACTCACACACTCCACTGTGTTACTTGCTGAGATAGGTGCTGTAGTTCCACTTCTGTAGGGGCTGTCTTTGTGGTATGAAATGGGCTTTATAAGTACTTCTGCATGTTATAGAAATATCACACAATATGTCTATGACTCATATATTGTTCAGTGTAAGTCCCTTGAGGTCCTTTCTCTCTCAGTATGGCACTTCCAATGTCATTGGCACTCTGGAGATGTGGAAAGAAAAGGCAGAACATTATATTTTTGGAGAGTGTTCCTAATAGTCTAGGAATTGTCCTTAGACAACTATACTACAAAGAAAGAAAACCTATTCAAAGAAAGGGTTTATTTTTCTGCTCTCCAATTTTATTAGCTATGACTGAACCCTAGATCCCATTCAGGCTTCAAGACAAAAGTCCCATGAAAAGATATTTGGTGTAAAAGACACTGAAGGTTGAACTCTGAGGCTGTCACGAGCAATGTCAATGTCAAGCAATCAAGTTTCTCAATCTCAGTTCAACTATCATGTATGGCAGACAAATAAACTCTCAACTGTGAAGTATGGAATCCTCTATTCTGCATTTTCTAGACACTAGTGACATGTTCACCAGTTGCCACAACTGAAATGTGTCTAGGGATGAAGGGGGCAGGTCTGGTTAAGGCTATGCATACCATGCCTGAGTTTGATCCCCATACTCCAGGAAGTTGGGGAGGCAATCACAGTAAAATATAAAATATTCAATTGTGTGTAGAGGATGAGAGGAATGGGTGAGCATCATGACCTCATTTTATGGTCACCAGCCAGGATAATGACACAATTTTAATTATGACACCAATGTTTCAAAGTATAAATGCAAAAAAAATTATTTTAATGTCTTATAGACTGTTCTTTACATTTTGCTTTCTACTGTGATTATTTCCCAACTATCAGCTCCTTGTACTCACAGCTTGCTCGCTTTGTCATCTGATCCCTCAGAAGAATAGATCACAGCAAAACAATGAGATGCTTAGTCCCTTATGGGTACCTATCTGGCAATATTTTAAATCAAAGAGATGATATTTCAAAGAGAATGGAATTAAACCCAAATGACTTTCTGAGGACCATTCAGCAGCTTCTTATATTTGATCTAGTGTCAAGGAAAAAAAATCTTGATTCATTATGGCTGCCATGTAACCTTTCTGTATGAATGAAAAAAGTAAATAAACAGAAAGGAAAGGAATACTCCTAGGTATGGGGGGGGGTAGTTTATTGTAGATAAAATGGATAGCATAGTGAGAGGCAGGGACATCCAGAAAAGTTCAGAGTGAACATGACCAGACTAAGCTGGGTCATGTAAGGATATGGGAGGGGGAAGGATGGTGAAGTAAGGGGAACCATGTACACCAGTCAGGAGGCCAAACCTACAAATGGGCCTGGTAACCACAATGTCTGGATTTTATAGGAAAGAGCCTCTGGGGGAAGGACAGCCCAGCCCTTGAGCTGGTGAGTTCAGTCCTTGAGCTGGTGAGTTCAGGGTAGAGGACGGGGTATGCCAGCCTTACACTATAACAAGTAGAGTTGAAGAATATTGGGAGAAATGGGCAGCCAGGTCCAGCTTTGATAAATTAAATAGGTACCCCAGAATTTTTTTGGTCCCAGGTTTGAAACTTTACACTGTAATGTTTCAGAAGCCAGTTTGGGGTCAGGAAGAACCATGGGCAAGTTGGTTCATTTCAAATAAGACAAGTGGTATTCCATAAGGGAAAGAGTAGTATGCACTGACCCTTATATTAGCAGACAAAAAGGTTTACTTGTTAGAGTTACTTATTCATTCATTTCTCCCTTGTAAAATAAATTGCTCTCTCATTGCATTTATTTTCACTTTCTGATGATCATAACATAGGCAAACAATCGGGCCTTTCTTAATGCAGAAGAGGTAAGTCTTAAGACTTCATGGGATATAGTCTCTTGTCATTTAGCTCCCATAATATCTTATCATATCATATCAGTGTAGTGGCCAGTTTTGTTTTAACTTGCAAATCTTGAACACTACAGCACACCAGTAGTAAGGTCTAAACAAGCCCATGGGCTCCTAGGACTTTAAGGATTTATCAGTAGCTCCTTGAGAGAATGCGCTGTTGTTATTCTGTATGCAGATAGAAACAAAGCTTTCAATGCAATATTTGACTGAATTTCTTCTTCCCACAAGAATGTTTATGCTAATATTATGGTTGCTGCTGTCCAGAAACCTCTTAGTAGGAAGTACAGTTTTATAGAATAGAAAGAATCACTGAGACTGGAATAATGAATGAATGAAAGTTGAGAGTTTGTAAAAGATACAAGGGACAGCTATTAGTTAAGCTGATCTTGATGAAGAAGGTAGATTTCCTCTAGCCACAGAGCAAATGACATGTCCCTCTCAGTGAAGAAAAAAGACAAAAATGCATATGTAGAGTAATGAAGACCTGGGATTCACTTGAAAAAAANAAGAGTATGTGGCAACACAGTAGAATAAAATTCTCATCTAAATTCATTTGGATTCTCATGTTATAACTACTCTTCCTAATAAATAAACAATCTATCTAACATACATTATTATACTCCTGGAAGAAAAGAGAGCTCAAGAGCTACTAATTCTCAAATATCTCTGGTGTAATAACTCCCTAAGAAACACCTTCACTAACTAGAGACATCATTCATCAAGAATTCAATTAGAAAGGGAATCATTGATTCTGCCGCCAAGGTCTGCAGCAAAGGGTTCTCACTGTCTCTTTACAGGCCCAAAGTAGGCCACCTTCTACTGCTCCTAGCAACAGAGAATTCGATCACTTTGATAAAAAGATCTTTATCATCTGCAGATCACAGGTAGTGGTGAATAAAACAAGGTTTAGCATATGTCCAGCTATTTTTTCTCTTTATCTTACTTCTTAGCTCCAAGCTGCAAAGATAAGCATTTAAAGGGTGTAAAGGGAACAAAGTCCCAGTGGTAGCACTTTTGGCTAAGCAAAGTCTTAGCCAAAGAAACACACAATATTAGTCAACAAATTCAGATCATAGTGTGTGTGTGTGTGTATGTGTGTGTGTGTGTGTGTGTGTGTATAAGAGAGAAGACAGAAACAGAGACAGAGAGAAAAAGACAGGCAGAAAGAGACAGAAGATCACAAAAAGGGAGGGAGAAAAAGACAGACAGACAGACACACACACACACACACAGAGACAGAGAGAGAGACAGAGACAGAGAGAGAGACAGAGAGAGAGACAGACAGAGAGAGAGAGAGAGAGAGAGAGAGAAGAGCACAAAGCTCCCCTGCAAATTTTCAATCTAGAAAAATCTTGTATGTTCTCTTTTTTTGGAAATGTTAATTTGTTCTAGAATTTCTCCCTTTTAACACTCTTTTCCCAGATCCTGCAGTCTCACCTTTGGCTATCGTATCTCCTGCCACCACATAATCTTCCAATGACTGTGACTGATATTTTTTTTAAACATGTAATTGCATTTCTGCTTGACTGCTCCCCTTAGAGTGTGAGGGAGACAGGGAATGTTCTCCATCACAACTAGACTGGCTGTGTTTGCCAAAAATATGGAAAAGAGCTGCAACCTCCTTTATGATGCACAGGTTCTGATTAAAGGGATGTCTTGGCAAGATCTTGGTGCTATGTCCTCTTTCTGACCTTGTCTTTTAGACCTGAGGTTACAAGGGGAAAGCTAAAAGATTAAGATATTCCGAGGGACCAAGGATGGGATTCTTCTGCTAACTGATTCAGATCTTTTTCTTTGTAGAGATAAATGATCCTTAGAGAGGAAAAACAATTTATCTAAACTCACAACATCATAGAGTTTCCAAGAAACAGTTAATGCTCATGGTTTATATCACTGACACTTAACTCCCCAAACCACAGAATGTTCTGTCAAGCTATTATCCCTTTCTGTATTAGTTTGCCCCCTTTTAATGGCTCTTTAGGAATATTGAAATAGGATTATGAACTAGTTTGGTTGAAGAAATAGAAAATCCCAAAGATCAGCTGCATATTTGCTCTAATGTAGTAGATAAGGTCACAGTTGGTAGCTGGCATGGCAACACTGGCTCTCAAGTAACCACGTTCTGCATTTCTGCTTCGTCACCCTGATACACACATTTTTACCATCATTGTCATTCAAAGTCCCAAACTTCTGTTGATGCTCCAGTGATTATGGATATTATTGGCAATGAAACTGGGGATGTGGAAAAGACAGAATTGTACCCTTATAGAGCTGTTATTTATTTATAGAGCCCAGACACTGTCCATCTCCCACACAATGTTTGAGCTATATGTCATTTTCCAATGTAGCCTCTTGATTCATACCTAGTTGCAAAGAGAGATTTTTGAAAAGTCTAATGTTTTGACATTTTGTTAATCTCTTGGGAACTAAAAATATCAAATAGAGAAGTAACAGAAAGGAAAAGATAACACACTTGTGCACACATGGACAATGCAGATTGGGCTTAGAGGGTTCTAACAATGAAAATAATGAAAAGCAAAGAGAACATTAATTTTAGAGCAAGACACGTTGGGTAAGGAAATTTTGGGGGAGATGGAAAGGAGAAACGGGCTGGTTAGACAGGATCATATTTCATGGTATACATGTATGAAAATTCCCGGGAATACATTTTAAAAATATAGAAAACAAATTAAAAAAATACTTAAAAGGTGAAAGCAGCCGTCTTTTGACAGTATCCCGGAAGGTGGGCAAGTACTGGAAGAATGCAGTTGTAGGCTAGGAACTGCCAAGCAGATGAAGTTGATGTTTGAGTGTGGCTAAACCAATCTTCAAAATGACTGCATAGCGGTAAAAAAGCTAGCAGTCTACTCTTATTGAGCTACACGTGTATAACAAGGAAGAGATGATGATAATGCTGTGAATACCTTATAATGACTCTGAACAATGCTGTTACTTCAATGATCATATTCTAGGAATGAAAGCCAGGGGCCTAGTGACATGACCCTTATGGTGCCAGGATCTTTTCTATCAGCATCTGTAAGAGGTCACCAGAAGAATTCGACCTTGTGCCAAAGACACTTCTAAAATGCTTTGTACTGAGTAAGTTTAAGACGCATCCATGGAGCTGGCTATCATGGTCCACACCTACAAACCCAGCACACAGGAGGCAGAAATGCAGGTATGATGAGCATATAAGGCCATTTCTATCTGTAATGCAAGACCCAGTCAGTAAGTGAGGAAATGAGCAATGCAAACACCATTTACTTCTAATTTTAATTTAAAGGAAACATAATGAAGTTACTGAACTCCATTTCTCCTATCATATTATTCCTCTATTTATTGAAAAGTTAGATCACTTATTTTTCTTTATTAGCCATTAAAACACCATAATTCAAGGTTTGGAGAAATATTATTGTTTATGAGCACTTGCTGATCTTACAGAGGACCATGGTTCAGTTCCCATCTCACACTATTGTGAAATACTCCTTTATATCATATGAAAATGTGTCACTGCAATTGGTTTAGTAATGAGTTGAATGGTCATTAGCTAGGCAGGAAGAGGTCAGGTGGGACTTCCGCAGACAGAGAGCTCTGGAAAGAGGAAAGAAAAGGTCACCAGCCAGGCAAAGAAGACTCAGAACATGCAGGAGGAGAGGTAAAGCCCATGAGCCACATGACAACATATAGATTAAATGGGTTTACCTTAAGTTAGAAGAGTTAGTGGTACAAGCCTAAGCTATAGGCTGAGTTTTATAACTAATAATCAGTCTCCATTTTGTGAGCTTGCGGCCCAATGAAAAATCTACATATACATAAATACATGTGTCTATGCCCACACATAGGAAATATGCACACACACACAAAGAGTTCACATACATACTCATATGAGTTGAGGGAAATAATACTGTTACAGAAATCAGCTACCTGGAATTTAACAGATAGCATGAGTAAAGAAAACAATGTGATGAAATATTGATTTATTTGTAGGAATATGTCAGCATGTATTGGCTAACCTCATGCAAGCAGCAAAGCCTTTAGGGTTAGATCCACATTGTCAATTACTTTCTTCTGCAGTGGTGATAAGTGGATCCACATGAATTAGCCAGATCCTGTCTATGCTTAGTAGGCTCTCTAAACACATCAGTTGACCCATGCCAGTAAACACATCTCTATAGGTGTAAATGTAAACTTTCATTTGCATAAGAGGTTTGCTGTGATTGGTGCAAACACCGTTTCTATGGCTGTATAAGCAGCCTGTTCAGCTCAGTTTCTGAAGTAGTTGAGAGACTATCTCCTATGCTGCCTCTTCCAGTATGACAACATTAGGCCCTATAAAAGGCTTCCCTTGTACTTTCCTGATCTGGTACCATGAAGAAAGAAGCAACAGAGACCATGGGAGGGCAGTGACAACAGAGACAGCAAAGCAGGATGAGCATCAGAACAGCCTCACGAGCTGTGCAAAGGGCAGAGCAGAGTGCTACAGAGTCAGCTGCAGAAGAGAGTGGCTGGGCTGGTGGGTAGCTCTACAGAAAGGAACAGCAGCAATAGCTACAGCAAGAGAGGAAGAAAAGGAGCAGAGGAACAGTCTCAAGAACAAGGGGGCTTACAAAAGTTGAGAAGTAAGCAGAGAAACTGGCACTCAAGAAGGATAAAAGGCAATAAGGAGACAGAAAGAGAAAAATTGCAAGCTCTCATTGCTAAAAGATTTCCAGAGATCTGCCAAGTTTGTGTGATCAGGAGCTACAACTCTGGCTGCTGGCAAATGCTAAAGTATCCTGATGTTTAGAGCCACCAGGAAGGCAGACTGATAAAAGTTACCAAAGAAAGGCTTCCAATGCCTTATGTAGGATTTCCCTCTGTTGCTGTGATTATCATTGATGAATAAAGAAACTGTCTTGGCTTGTTGATAGGGAAGAACTTAGGTAGGTGGGGTAAACTAAGCTGCATGCTGGGAGAAAGGAGGTGGAGCCAGAGAGAAGCCATGTAGCTCCACTGAACCAGATGGAACTTTAACCAGTAAGCCACTCCCACGTGGCAATATACAGATTAACAGAAATGGGTTAAATTAATATGTAAGAGTTAGCCAATAAGAAGTTAGAGCTAATGGGTCAAGCAGTGATTTAATTAATGCAGTTTCTGTGTGATTATTTCAGAGCTAAGTGGCTGGGAACTAACTAGCAGCCTCCAAGAACACATGCCCATACCAGAGATATTAGCATCCATAGATGCTACCTAAAGCCTACAAGAAAGATATGACATTAGTTCTAAAACTCATGACAAACCCTCTGAATGCTAAAAACTACACATTTTAGAGAACCCAGAGGATCAGCCTTGTACCTAAGAACTAGCTTTTATGGTACTAGATGTTACCATGCAAGCATCCAATGGAGGAAAGCAGCAACTGTCCTATCTAGGTATGATGCCAATGAACCACAACAATGACCATCATGGCATAATAACCATAATGCATAGTAACAATGAAGTAGTGTCATACATAACTTGGCAGTAACCAATACTGTAGTAATAAGGGGAGCAGGCCCTGCTTTTCATCCAGCCCAGCTCCCGCA
>LOEQ01000872.1:6821-22510 GCA_001685075.1 Bramus lutescens
AGTGGGTGGTGATTGGGGAAGATGGATAGTAGCCTCCTAAATGGGAAGGTTTGGAGGCACTGAGAGATTTAGCAATCCGAATCCACGGGCGTTTGAGCTGAGCATGAGGGGAAAGCTTGAAGTCCAGGCACCTCGTTGAATGTTGGACTGGTCAAGAGAATGTCGTATAATTTATTTCTAGGTTCTGTAGTGTGCCAGGCAGAAAGTTCATATTTCTATTTTATGTGGAAACAGTTTCAGAAATTATTATAAGGATGGCAATGGAATATTAGTCCATGGAAGTTTTGATATTTACGTGTATTATCTCATTTGACCTTGAATCACTTAAGGTAGGTAGGATTAGTTTCAGCCCCATTGCTATAAGGGCCCAGGAAAAGACTTCAAAACAAGCAAAATTAGTATCTCTTAAGAATATGTTTTCATATGGATTTAGGTATAGGCATTAAGGAAGTGAGAGAGCCACTACAAGGAAGACAATATACACCCAAGTGCGGCGGTGGACTTCACAGGAGAGAGACAAAAAAACGTGGACGACGTCACAAATTTGCATGTCATCCTTGTAGAAAGCCCCTGTTACTTCCCTCTGTACTGTTCCAGTTGAGCACCAGGCGAAAGTCTTTGCTCTTCTACTACCGTCTTCGTTTACAAACTACGCATGCAGCCCAAATGGGTATGCCCCCCCCCCGTATGCATTCTGTACAGTCTGAAAACCAGGATTGCTTTTCACATTTTAAGGTTGAGGGGGATGGGGGTGTCACTCAGTTGGTAGATTGCTTGCCTAGCAAGCACAAAGCCCTGGGTCCAGTCTCCAGGACCACATAAAACTGGCCATGGTGGTAGATGAACTACTGTGACCCCAACACTTGGGGACGTGGGCAGGAAAAACGGAAGTTCAAAGTTATCCTTGGCTATCTAGAGAGGCAAGGCCAGCCTAGGATATACAGAACCGGGTCTCAAAATATTAGTTGAAATATAAAGTCAAAAGAACATTTTATAAGTGCAAACTGCATGGATTCAAAACATAATCTTATGAATTAAAATTTCGTTATCTGTAATAAAATTTTTTATTGAAATGTAGCCATACTCAGTAAAGTGTTGTCTGTGCCTGTTTCCTGGCTACAAAAGCAAACTGGAGCAGTCTCCACGGAAGAGCCACGCAGCTGGAAACTCTGTTTCAGACAGTTGTCCAGATTCATTTCAGGGTTCCTGCTTTCACTCTTTTCCCAAGCCAAGACTTTGTAGTATTTAAAGAACATTCAGGTTGGCAGCCTCGCCTGATTAAAGGTCCGAGAGAAACTTAATTGCTTCTTGGTTGGGTGCACATCCTCATCCTCTTGAGGGCAACTCTCCAATGCCTTCTCCCTACAGCTTAACAAAATCCAAGCCCTTCGCCACACGTCTACCTATTGGAGTGTGTCTTCTCTTTCGGCAGGAACAGAGATGTTTTGGCTCTTGCTTCTACTCTGTCCCTGGCCCCGTTCTCTCCGGCAAACAGCAAAAGCATATTTAGGAGAAACAACTGTGTAGCAGCACCTAGGAGGAGGCTCGCTCATTTTGTTCTTCTTACAACCCTACAATGTTGGTACTATCTAAACCACTCTCATTTCACTGGGAACCTGGCGCACAGAGAGGCTGACTCACCTGCTCAAAATGGGACAAGCGGTTAGGAAACATTCCTGTCCCTAGAGCCAACGGCTTGAGTGACAAACTGACTTGAGTGAAAACAGGTTTCCCTTCCAGGTGAATCTAGAGGTTTGCCCAGCACCGGAGCACGCCACACATAGGGGGACAGCGCGCCCCCAAGAGGACGGGGTACGCATCACTCTTTGGCTAGAAGCTCAAAAGGCAGATCCAGAGAGGCGGAGTCAGAGAATCCAAACCAAGGGTAAATAAAGGGAGTGTCACCCGATCCAAAACCCCAGAGACCTAGAGACTCCGCCTTCCTGAGGCCTCACAGCGAAGTGCTGAGTCACGCTGACGGACAGCCGGCGCTCTGCAAGCCCTTCTTCCGTGTGCTGTTTTCCTGACGCTGCGAAGGCTGTGCGACCGCGGCTTCCCACCTNGTGTGTGTGTGTGTTGGTGGGGGAGGTGGTGCCTGGACCAGTTTTCATGATGTTTCCTTTCCCAGCATACTACTGGCTCCTAGGGGAGCTGAGGGAGGGAGATGCTTAAATAGCACCGAGATTTAGTGAAGGGACCACAGCTTGGCTTTTTTTTCTCCACATAAAACATTGTAATTAGCTAACTGCCTCATCCTTGTTCGTGTGCGTAGTGTCTAACTGTGGGAGTCTGGAGGGGCCCAGAAAATCTAGGTGGAGGCAAAACTACTTGTTGCATAGATCTGGATGATGACAGGCCTGTATTCAGAAGCTCGTTTCTGTGCCCCACATTTCTTAGTCCAATAAGTATATATTGATTGTCTGCTAGAGAGGTTACATTTTAAGATCTGCCTTCCCTAAGTGGAGGGTACTCCTGTGTAGAGTCTCTCTAAATAACAGCAGCCTGCTTTCCCATAGCACCATTTGAAGCCTTTGAGGTAGATACTTCGTAATCCCATTTTATAGATGGAAAAGCTGAGGCACAGAGAGTCACAAGTGAAAGCAGGCTGGAATGTGGCAAAGCTGAGATATAAATTTAAGGTGTCCAGCTCCAGAATTGTCATCTTGTTAAAAACACTTCTCTTGGTTGCAGTAGGAATCTTTGAAGAATTGGCTAGAGTTCACTTGATGAACAGGTCTGAGGATTTAGGATTCCTTGTCTGCAAACACATGAAGTTAAAAATGGGGTTGATTGTTAGGGCTTCGACTTCATCAATAAATAATGAAGCAATCTTGAAGATTAATAAATGTGGAATATAGGTTGTTCCTGAACCATGGGTTCCCTTGCTGGGGGCAGCTCATACATAATTTGTCTGTACTTCAGAGGACTTTTGTAGGAAGTTCAAAGATTTCCTGCCTGAGAAATTGCCTGCACAAGACCTACATAAGATCAAGCCAGTCAACATTCCAACACAGATGGGAGGAAGGTTTGTGAAGTCCCAGCCCTGACTGAGAAACTTTGGCACTTGGAGGCTGCTGGAGTAGGGAGTGTCAGTTTTCCTCAAGGAGGTGGCCCCTGTTAGGATGCCCATGCCTCAGTAGATGACCCAACAGCCATGTGCACAACAAGGACACCACCACTTGGACTCAGGAGGCTTTGGAAAAGCAGCTTAGAGCTGGGGGTGAGATGTGATTGGAGTCTGAGAGAAGTTGGAGGGTGAATAAGGGGTGGATATGATAAAAACATATTGTACACATGCTTGTAGTGACTAAGGAATGATTGTTTTACATGGCCATGGACGTTAGAGATAGATGGATAATTGAGTTCAATCACTCCTGAAGTTCTCTTTCAACACCAACACCATCGTTCTGGTGAGAATCACATACCTCTAGTTTTTCTCTTTGCTTCCAGTGTTACCAAAACTCCGCCACTTCCATCTTCCACCCTACCTCATGGGGTGGCCACTGAAGGGTATGTTCGTGGTGCAGGAAGTCAAGAGATACCACTGAAGCAAGGCATATAAAATGCTCTTTAGATATTTCTAGTACGTTCTTTCCAAGAGTTGTAATCGCTAACCTTTGTATGAGATGACTGCAGGATTACATGAGGTAACTGCTAATAATGGGGTTCAGGTGCCTAGTAAATACTAATACATGTTCACGATCGTTGTGTTTTAAGAAAATCACCTAATCTAGGCCCTGTTCACAGTAAGTACTCAATAAATTACAAGTGTTAGAATTTGGGGCAAGCCTAATGTTAATATCCTTAGTTTATAGCCTGTAGATATTTCCTCTGTTGTGATGTCTTTTGTTGTCTTTCTCTTGCCCTCCGTCTTCCACAGCTCAACACCAGAACGTTCTTTATACACTTCAAAATGGGATCCTCTAAGAAGGTTACGCTCTCAGTGCTCAGCCGGGAGCAGCCAGAAGGGGTTGGAGCTCGGGTCCGCAGAAGCATTGGCAGACCTGAGGTACGCTGGCTGGACAACTACCTTGTACATTCATTTCTGAAGGAATGGGTGGGATATTGAAGGGGATTTGGGAAGAAAGAGCCAAGATGTTGGTCTTGAGTTTCCCTGTGGGGGGCCTGTCTTAAGGTTTATATTGCTGTGAAGAGATATCGTCACCACCGCAACTCTTATACAGAAAACGTTTAATCGGAGTGGCACACTTACGTTTTCAGAGGTTCAGGCAATTATCATCATGACAGGTAGCATGGCGTGCAGGCAGACGTGGTGCTGGAGCTGAGAGCGGTGCTGGAGCTGAGAGCGCTACATCTTGAGCCAACAGACTGACAGTCATACTGAGGGGAGCTTGAGCAAAAGAGACATCAAAAGCCCACCCCCACAGTGACACACTTCCCCCAACAAGGCCACACCTCCTAGTAATGCCACTCCCTTTGGGGGCCATTTTCTTTCAAACCACCCCAGTGCCAGAGGGAGAAACATGGAAGTACACAACTGGGGCCACGTGTGGATCAACCCCAGCCTAAAGGAGGCTTCCGGAACTTGGGTAAAGAGAGTCTGGGTAGCAGGTGCGGCTGAAGCGCAGGAGATCGTCTGCTTTTCTCTGCATGCCCGTGTGATGTCTTGAGCTGAAGCACCTTCTGGCTGTCAGCCTCAGCATTCATGTCCTCAAATGCGCCCGACTTGTAGCCTCTCTGCCCTCGCTTACATGGTCATTCTTCAGAACGTAAATAACTGGATCTCGGCTTCAGATTCCTAAGGAAGACAGTCTGATTTGCTTTGCAAGGGTCAGGTCTCCTGGCTAATCACAGAGTAAAGGATTTGTATTTGCACACTGAGATCCAGCTCTGTAGGTCTCCGGTGTGGTGGCAGGAGCACAAGGGAACTCAGAGATTGTGACTCTNNNNAGGGAACTCAGAGATTGTGACTCTAGATTTTTTTTTTTTAACATTAGAGACTTTTAAATTCAAATACTAGGGAATACATGAAATTTAGGGAGGGGTCTTAGCTGCACAGAGAGGTGTCAAATAGTGATCATAGCCAAGGGCTAGTTCCCCAGTGCTATTCCAGATTAAATGTTGTGAATAACAGCAGAAATGCATTTTGGAAAGCAGGGCTAATTTCTTATACTCCACTCCAGGATTTTCATACAGCCTCGTTGCTAAACTTTATACCTCTCATTACATACGGCGTGTTTCTTTGTCTACTTTTTGATAAAAAGCGTATTTGAAAATGTTCATGGAGTCATTTTGTTCATCAGGGGTTTTGTTTGTTTGTTTTGGAGTACTGGGGATTGAACATAGGGAGAACCTTGGACGTGCTAGGCAAGCAATCTGTCATTGAACTATATGCTCAGTCCTCCTTTTGGATTTTATTTTGAGACAAGAGTCTCACTAAGTTGACAGGACTGGCCTTGAACTCCAATCCTCCTGCTTCAGCCTCTTGAATAGCGGGGTTGCCAGGTTCCCTTTGCTCATAGGGGTTGAAAGTCTTGGCTTTTCCTCAGTGAGTGCTGCTCTGCATGACTGATGGCTTGGATGTTTTCAGTTTTAAAAATTTAGTTGAAAAATTGTGTGTATTGTATTCAGCGGGATGTGTAGAATAGGAATGGTCAAAATTAGCTAATCAATATCTGTACTACTTTCACAGAATAATTTTAAAGAGCATGTCTTAGTAAATTTCAGCTATTTAATACGGTGTGACACCGTATTAAATATAAAAGTTTTGAGTGATATATCTAATGACATCGTAATTTCAAACATGAACAATATTTCACATACCTACTCACAGATGTAATATGTCATGACATAGCTTTAGCTTCTGTTGGTTCCAGAATCACAGTTACTGGTAATTTATTATAATTGACCAAGCTTTCTCACAATTGAAGAAGATACTGGATTTCAGTGATAGTTGCGCAACAGCATGAATGTGCCTAACGCTAATGAACTGCGCTCTGAAAGCTGCTAAAATGCTAAATCTTGGGCTTAGGGAGCTGGTTTAGTGGTTCCAAGTGTGTACTGCTTTTGTAGAGGCCCTTAGTCTGATTCCTTGTGCCCGTATCTGGTGACTTACAGCAACCTGTAACTCCAGCTCCAGGGTGACCTTTGGCTTCTGGCCTCTGAGAGCACCTGAACATGCCCTCACACAGACACAGGCATCTATGACTACTACATCTTCCAAAATGCTAGATTTCATTTTGTGTCTATTTTACTATAATCAAAAATATTCAGAAAAATTAGAGATTAGTGAAAACAAAGATGTGATTCCTCTCCACATAATCTTACATCTTTGAATTTTATGCTTTAACGTATCTAAGAAACCTTGGTTGAAAACCTAGATTTTTCAGGACCCTGATCTGCCATTTAAACTCAGTTCTCTGGTGTCACAGGCATATTCTGAATCCGTAACAGAAGAAAGAGGAATAATTCTGAATGTCATCAACTTTGTCTAATCACAAACAAGAGCAAAGGTGTTTCTAAACAGTTATGTTTTACATTATTGGGGATTATATAGACGGCACAGTTTTGTGTACTGAAGTTTTCCGCTTAACATGGTGACCCAAGAACTTCCCATGTTATTGCAAATTCTTCGTAAACATCATTAAAAAATTTGCCACTTTTTTTTTTTTTACTGTGTAAGCCTACCATCATTCTCTTGTTCAAGACTCTGTCTTTGATTGTTGATGTTGTTAACACATTTCCACATTCTACAGAAAGGTAGACCCTGCACCCCCACCGACCCCCTATCAGCAGAAATGAAGTCATTTGTCTACATTAAGGTTACTCTTCAAACTCTATGCACCAAGGCTTATGTCTCAAAGAAAAGGAAACTTTGGATTCCAAAGCTGTTTTCACATGAAAGCTGCAAATCTGCTCTATTTTAGCAGCTGCCACAAGTGTTTCTTTCTTCCTTTTTTTTTCCCTTCCTACCACTGCAAATATAGAAGTTGAAGAGGAACTTCCAGTCTGCCTTTCTATGGTTAGCAATTAGGAAAAGATGGGCTGGCTCACATCTTTCGCTGTAGTTATCTGTGCACCAGGCTGGACAGTCAAGGACTTTGAGTGACTGACTAGCATGTTGTTGGGAGCATCCTTTGTGCTCCCAGGAGAAGAGAAACCCATCATCATTGGCACTTGTCTTTATGCTGTCCAATTCTACCAGATACTGTTCAGTAGAATACCATTCTCTGTGGGCTATTTAATTACTTAAGAGGATAATTTGAAGCAAAGAAAACTAGAGGAATCACATAATGAATGTCCTGTTCCATTTCCCCTCTCAAAGTATTTTGAACAGAAACACAGATGTCATTTTGTTCATAACTTTTTTAATTTCTCTCTCTGAAACACAAGAATAAGAGAGGATAATGGGATCTATGTGACGCAAACACTGAAGGGGTGAACTATTCCAGGGTTAGGAAGTGACCAGTAAGGAGAATGTAGACATGAATAGATGCATAGTATGATATATGAAAATAACACAGTGAAAACCATCACTTGGTATGCCAGCTAGCAAATTAATGAAAAAGATGTGGAGGGAATGGCACAAGAAGAGAGGATGATGAAAATATTATAGTCCCCTTATATTGGACCATTAAAAGAATTCTTTAATGATATCAAATAGCAAAAGGTCAAACACTTATTGTCCATCCTCATTTTATAAGGAACGACCCTAAAAGTTCAACCCTGGAATTGCTTGATGCTAGCCAGGTTTAGTCATAGGACCTAATTACAAGAGACTAAAGAATCTAGCAAAAGCACCACCCAGAGTTTGTGGAGTACACTCTGAGTATTTAGGAGTATTCTAGACTCAAGAGAATGTTATTTGTAAAGCACAGCTTCCGGAAGTCCTATCTCCAAAGGCCTGCCATGTCTCATAGGCCCTTCCAGCGCTTCTGGATTTCCAAATCCTACTGGGGCTGTTGGAGCTTTATTTTAGGGTTGCTACAGGCCTGAGGGCTGGTGGCCACAGGTTTTGTTTGGAGTTCTGAAGCTGTTGAAAGAACAATCTTGGAAGCTGCTATTTAAATTTGGCAGCTAAAGGATTTGGAAGTATTACAAAGGAAAGAAACATGAGGGAAAACAGAGATGTGATTGAATTGAGGACCTAATTAGAACATTTTAGAAAATTAGAGTTCTAATAGAAGTCTGTTCTTGTGGACAGATGGTACATGCTTATTGAACATGTTGCTCGAAATCTGGCAAATGCTTAGCGATTAGTAAGAACTAATTTTCACGCCTGCAAGTAGCACTTCGGTACAACAGTCAAATGCAAGCATACTATTGTTTATTGGAGTGTTTCTTATACATGTCTTTCATCTTCTGGCCAGTTGAACAGTTTATCCCTGTGACTATTGCCTTGATCAGCCACCTGGATTCTATAGCCCTTTTATTATACTGACTTTCTTCCTGTGGATGTGTTCAAATGGCATAGGGAGCCAATGTGCAGGCTAATACAAATAATTCCGATATGGTTTAAATGTATGTGTCCTTCCCCAAACCAAAGTTTGTGATCCTATCTTTCAAGTTGATGGTGTTAGCAGGCAGGGTCTTTTGGAAGGCAGTTATATCATGAAGATGAAATCTGCATATCTGGGATTAATGTCCTTATGAGGAAGATCATAGAGAGTTAGCTGTCATCATGCAAGGAAACAGAATGTGTTGCCTATGAACCATAAAATATATTTTAACTAGACATTAAAGTTGCTGCTGCCTTAATCTTGGACTTCTGAACTTTGAGCACCAAAAGAAATACATTTTCATTACTTTGCAGGTATTTACTTTGTGATATTTTGTGATAGCTCCTTGAATGAACTAAGGTGGCACCCATTTCTTCTATTGTTTTGGGTAATAGTTCCTGAATTCTATGTAGATGGGTTTTTATCAGATAGTTATTTGGCCACAAGCTTGATGACATAACCTTCTCATTCTTTACGAGTGGGCTGCATATTTTCCCAGCCTTTCAGATTTATTTTTCTTTTGATCAACACTTCTGGGTTTGTATTATTTCTCTCTTCGTAGACTTTCCTACAAATGCTCAAAGGGAACCATGTCCTTCCTCCAAGACTTTGTGAGAAGTACCTTTAGCTAAGTTAAATTTCTAATTTCATTGCTCGAGAGTTCTGCTGTCCATGAAACACAAGGTCAGGCATGCAGGTCAGCCACGTTCTCTGTCTTGTAAGCAGGATCACCTTATTTCCAGCTTCTTTCTGAGAAATATGTGTGCTTGTTGCTACCATCATTTTGTGCAGGATTGTTCAGATAGTGCTTAAGAAAACTGGGGTGCTGCCTGTGACTCTTCTCCCTTCCTTTTGAGCCCACCAAATTTCACCCTCCAATGGCCGTAACATAGCTTTCTTTTCTGGGATGAATCTCAAAAGCCTTCTAGCCCTGACCTCATTACTCAGTCCCCAAAGCATAAATTCAACTGTGGTTTTAAATTAAGTCAAGAAAAACAGTTTTTATGAACTATTGGGGAAGCTTATTGATAAATACACTGGTGAAATGAGCATCTTAAAAAAAGAAGCTCCATGGGAATTACTAAAATTAATAAATGCTTACAGTGTTCAAAAGTCATGTATCTATTCAGATTTATAATTCCCAACAGCAAACTGTTCAAAATATAATTTTAAGTGCAGTTTATGATGCCATTAGAGTATGTTAGCCAAAAAATTAAAATATACATAAAACTTCTATGAAAAAATTATTACCTAACGGAGGACATTCAAAATATTTAAGTATATATATATATATAATGTATTTATAAATAAGATAAATCAATATTAGTTGATACATAGATTCAAAGCAATTCCAGTAAAACTTCCATCATCTTTAATCAAAGATGTTGATAACAGTTCCTAAACAAATGGAAAAGAATAAGCAAGACAACCTTGAATATATATATCGATGATAACACAGCTGTTTCTACCTGTTGCCTGACCTTGAAATTTATTTTCAGTAGCTTTTGCATCAACATTAATATTTATATGCATAACATTTATAGTAGCTATCTCAAAATTAACATGACCTAAAATGAACTCATAACTATTTTAAGGGTGCTGCTTCTGTAATAATTCCTTGATTTGTTGAATGGGTTTGCTTTCTTTCCAGGCATCCTAACGAGTAATTTGGGAGTGATTTAATAGTCTTTTTATGCATCATCATTTCTATCTAGTCACTCAGTGATTCTCCATCATTTCTGCTATTATCTTAGTTCTGACCCTTGCTCCTACTCAGAATATAGAATGATCTTTCGTAACCTAATTGTCTCACCTCCCAATTACAACCTATTACTTTCAGGAGAAGATCCAAATTCCTTTAAGATTTGAACTATAGTTAGTTATGGTGGTACATACCTTTTGACCCAACACTTAGGAGGCAAGAGGATTGAGAAGTTAAGGCCAGTGTGAGATACACATTGAAAACTTATTTCAAGAACCAAAAACTTTCACCTCTATCCTTTGCCCAGCTCTTGTCATAATCCAATGTGTGCTATAAAGACATAATATGTATTTTTAAATACAATATAGTAAAATTTAAATATTTACTTTGGTTTATATCGCTACAGACATTTCTATTTGAACCATTTTAATAAAGAGCAAGAACTGGCGTATGTATTCAGGTACATGTGATTAGCTTATTGTTGACAGAAGAAATTAAGGGTATATTGAATAAAATTGTGGAGAAAATCTGTTTTCTCTGCAAGAATATTCAGGAACATTTAATTTTATGTGCACATGGAATTCCAATGGGTGATGGACAGAGACTTTGTCAAGCACACCAATCTCTTTCAGTCCTCTTCTTTCTGAAACATTCTCCTTTTCCTCCTTTCTACTTAATTGACTCCAGTGTGCTCTTCAAGAGTCAGCTCAAGAGCCACTTCCCTGGTAGCTGATTTCCTGATGCCACCTGTTCTCATTTGTGTGACGTTGTCTTCTTTAAGAGCACTCATAATGGCATTGACGATACTGATTTTCTAGACTCCTACCTCGTGACGCTAAGAACCTGTTACAGACTGATCCTGGCTTATTTGACTATCATAGATAGTCACGAAATGTTTGCTCTTCACTCCTCTTACAATGTCAATTCCAGTGTACTTGATGAGTCCTTGTGTGCATGCATTGTTGCCTTCTGAATGTAATCTGCATTTTAGAAGGTTGCTCACTGGCTGTGCGATCTTCAGTGAGTTTTGTTAGCTATGTCTATGAATATACCCCGGTCGGATGACCTAAAAGCCATGTCTAATGTGTTGAATTTTACTATTCCAGCTGAAAAATCTTGATCCATTCTTACTGTTTGATGAGTTTAAAGGAGGAAGGCCGGGAGGGTTTCCTGATCACCCACACCGAGGCTTTGAAACAGTAAGTATCAAGATTTGATTGCAAACGTATGTGTTTTGACTTTCATTTCCAATAGAAGATTCTATTAGAAGCAATAAATAGAGGCAAAAATTGATTTATAAATTTCTTGTCATAGGCTGCTATATAGCTATTAGAGCAATTTTAAATGAAATATAGTCAAATTTGAATATTAACTTTAAAACAAAATTTTATTAATTAAATTTATTTTACATCTTGATTGAAGTTCCTTTCCCCTCTCTCCTCTCCTTCAATTTGCTCATTCCCACCTCCCCTCTCCCTCCACACCCTACCCACTCCTCCTCCATTTCTAATCAGAAAAGGGCAGGCCTTCCATGGATATCAACAAAGCATGAGATAGCAAGTTTCAGAAAGACTAAGCACCTCCCTTTTATTAAGGCTGGACAGGGTAACCCAGTATGAAGAAAAGAGTCCCAAAAGCTGACAAAAGAGTCAGAGACAGCCCCTGTTCCCAGACAATCCACAGGGTGTTCTCCTGGTTCGATATGTTGACAGTCATATATGCCGAAGGCCTAGGTCAGTTTCATGCAGGCTCCCTGGTTGTTGGTTCAGTCTCTGGGAGCCCCTAAGAGCCCAGGTTAGTTGATTCTGTGAGTTTTCTTGTGGTGTCCTTGACCTCTGCCGCCCCCCGGACATACTCACATATTTATAAATTTAATTGCACAATTTGGAGATTCTGTTGGACACTGCTTCTTTTTGTTTTCACTAGATAGGAAATAAAGATGTGTAATGTAATATCATGGCATTTTTCGATAGCTCTAATTCTCCACACATATGTGCATTCTTGGAAACCTTAGGGGCTTTACAAAGTTTAGCTGTTTCTCTATGAGAACCACCTGTACTTGTGGGAAACAGAGATGGGCTCATTAAAGGCTTAGTGTATTTGTAGGGCCAATCAGTGAGTGAATAAATATTTACCCAGGGCCTTCAGCATGCCGGTGTTGGTGGAGGCTGATCTCTCCTATGTTAGGGTGCTGCGTGTTGTGGAGTGTTCATAGAAGACAAAGAAGGAGACTAACGGAGGAGGCTTGAGCCCTGGTTGCTTCCGTATGTACTCTAGTTAAGGAAGTAAAAACAGGCAAAGATTTGATCACTGTATGTAACTGTGGGAAGATTTAACCAAGAAGCTTCCAGAAAAAAGCAGAGGCTACTTAGATGTGCATTCCTTCCTTTATCTGTTGGCCTTCGGGGTTTCCACTCTGGTAGCACATTGGCTGCACTGTCTTCCTTTGCAGCAATGATGGGGACCATGCTTTCCCCTCCCTAGATCTGTATTTTAGTCTCACCCTTTGCTCCTAACTCCGAAGCTCTGTTTGTCAGCTTGCAAATCCTTTAAGGTCTTTTCATGTGTCAGTGTCTCCATCATGTTTTCCAAACAATCCCAAGTGGATGGACTTTCTTCTTCATTTGCTCCCAATGACATTGTATTTATTATGTATTTAACATACTTGTATACCTTGATGGTGGCCTTGAGCAACTGCCGTTCATTAGAGTTGAGAATTACCCCAACCTCCCTTTACCACGCTCAAGAGGACTGTGCATTGTTTCTTCTTAGATTAGCCCACGCGTCTCTGCCTTCGCTGTGTAGGGGCACTCAGTAACTGATTTGTTAGAGACAATGACTATATTGAACAAAATGACTGCTGACCAGATTGTGCATGTTTCCATTATGTAAAGTATCCTGGAAGGGACCAGCTCAGTCAGTCATATGGTGTTCAACTTTAAAGGAGTTGCTGAAGAAGCTTAGCTATAGAGAATATTGGTTCTTGGTCCTTTCCCCGTGATTAAGAATTTTCCCTTCAATTACATTGTAATTACATTTGTCCTTCTTATCCGTAGGTTTTGTATTTACGAGTTCACCTGCTTGGAAAACTCATTGCTAATTACCAAATCAATACTTGTAGAGCTTTGATGGTAATTCAGGCTGTGAGAGCGGCCCAGTGTGTCTGTTGCCAGCAGAGGTGGAACAAGGCAACGCCCTCTTTGTCGTTCAGCTCTCATAATGTAGGCCAATGTCCTTGTGCCAACCTTCATGGCACGTTTCTTATATTTCCCTGCTTTTGGGTGTGGTTCCTATTCAAAATGGTTCCAGAGCATTGACAGCTTTCTATCTAGTATTCCTCCACAGAAGGCTGCTCGTGTGCCTTGGTCACGGAGAAAACACGTGCAGTCAGTAAACTTCTTTTAGGTATGACTTGGTACTGCTGGTTGAGAGTTCGTTAACATCAGTGAACAGTATATACTGCAAATGGGGGAGGTCTTTAAACAGTGTTTCTCAACCCATGGGTCGTGACCCCTTGAGAGTTGACTAACTTTTTCACAGGGGTCACCTAAGACCATTGAAAAACACAGCTATTTACATTATGATTTATAACAGTTATGAAATTACAGTCGTGAAGCAGCAAGGAAAGTAATTTTATGGCTGAGGGTCACCACAACATGAGGAGCTGTATTAAAGGGGGGCAGCATTCGGAAGGCTGAGAACCATTACAATAGAGGCGCACATCCATAGATAGGCTGATAAAACCAGAGACTTGAAGGAGAGCAATCTTAGATTACCATTAGCAACCAGTGGTTCAGGACTTGTTAATTAAGGGATCATGGTAGTTTTATAGAACATTATTACTTCCGATCATGAGAAATCACTATGTTGGTTTTATCTTCCAGAATGTAGGTAACTTTCTCGAAATTCAAACCTTTAAAGCCTGCACTTTAGGACTGGTGAGATGACTCGGAACTTAAGAGCACTGGCTGCACTTGCAGAAGGCCTGGGTTCAGTTCCCGGCACCCACATTCCTCACAACTATCTGAAACTCTTCTAAGGGGGTCCTCTTCTGGCGTCATTTAACATCAGACATGTACACCGTACAGATACACCACATGTAAAACATTCATACATGTACGAAAAAGATAAAATGTCTTTCGAAATTATAAATGAAAAATGAAGCATGCAATTTAAAGCCAAGTCTACTTTAGGCTCTTATGACGTCCATCTCGGAAGCTCAATCGAAATTCCAAAGGCTTGTCATGTTTAAAATTCTGACTAGCATATAAAATGAAAAATAAATAAATGACTTGGAAATAAAAAGAACATTAGGATCACCTGTTATGTTTCAGAGCCACCCTTTTCTGTTATTTGTTTTTTTCTGTTATCATGATATCTTTTTTTTTAAATGCAACATTGTGACATTAGAATTTTTCCAACATTCTTCAGAAGCTAATTAAAAGATGGCATTACTTTATTTATTTGTGTGTGTGTGTGTGTGTGTGTGTGTGAGTCAGAAGTCAGAGAATAGCTTACCAGCACTGGCTTTCCCTTTCCACTATATAGATGATCCCCATAGAACTCGGCTCAAGTTGTCAGACTTAGTGACAAGCACATCTTACCTCCTCCGCATTTTTTCATGATTTTGGTGTCTGCCATGATATACTGCACCAACCAGTGATATATGAAGACATATTTTTTATCAGTATCACCAATACATTCATTTGACTTTTTAAGAAAGTGTTTACCATTTTCACAACAAAGCGGCCTCACTGTACTTTTAATTTACCTTTTTCTGAGCAAGGTTGATTTTCTTTAAAAAGGCTGATTTTGATTTAAAGATATTTGTTTATTGTAGATACATATATCTTTGGTCTTTTG
The DNA here is from genome assembly GCA_001685075.1 of Bramus lutescens. Taxonomy (NCBI): domain Eukaryota; kingdom Metazoa; phylum Chordata; class Mammalia; order Rodentia; family Cricetidae; genus Bramus; species Bramus lutescens. The sequence goes on from LOEQ01000872.1 coordinate 21,846, forward strand.
CCCCTGTTGTGCTGTCATCAATAATGTGTAAACTATATTTCTTTTTCAATTTAAACTAAACTTTGGAATGGGCAGAGCTTACTCTTGTTATTGTTTTATAGAAGTTCTTTGTATATTAAGGACATCAAATTCTTTTTAGTGATAGGAGTTTGAGATGATGGTAAGAAGGGTGAAAGTGTGCTTTGCAAGCTTCAAAGTTAAGCCTCTGGGGACAACATAGACACAAACTACAGAATGAAGGACATTTGTCAGTTCAAGATTGGATAAGTTCCCAGTCCCAGGTGATTTTTGTATGCCCAGTAACACAAGTATGGACTGAACAGTCACGCACTAGGTATGTTATCAGGATCAGTGGTCCTTAAAATAGTGCTATTCTGGAGCTCACGGTTATTTTTAAAATAAAAATGATGTGCTAACACATGTGTATAAAATATAATGAATATATTTTGAACACAAGCTCATCTTTTCATAATTAATAGAGCTGATGAAAGAAATACTGAGAATATTATCCTACAAATTCTCACTGCCTCATATGTGGTCAGCAATGCTGTCTCCTGGACTATTCAGTCTCTGGTGTAGGAGGGTCATCTGTCTTTGTGTTACTTTCATTTGCTAATAAAGAAACTGCCTTGGCCTTTTGATAGGCCAGCCTTTAGGTGGGTGGA
>LOEQ01000872.1:99770-119472 GCA_001685075.1 Bramus lutescens
TTGGGAGCATGGGGACCTTAGGAGAGGGTTGAAGGGGAGGGGAGAGGCAGGGAGAGGAGTGGAGAAAATGTAGAGCTCAATAAAAATCAATAAAAAAGTAAATTTCCTTTCACCTCTAGCCTGAGATGGAGATCCAACTTCAAGGCTGATGGCAGTCAGGGCGAGGTGAGGACTGTCCTTTCTGCCATGTAATTTGGGAGTTGCAAAGCTTGAACGGTGCAGGCCACTAGACAAGGAACCTTTCTACCCCAACACAACGCTGTTCGACATTTTCCTTAACACTAGTCTTCAACCCTGTCCCCAGTGAAGTTTCCAGTGTTTGGAATTCACTCTTTTGTAGACACAGCTACCAGACTCCTCTCTGGGTCCCAGGCACAGTGAAGTTTTACACCCTTTGAATTGACTTCTCCCTTCTAACCTCCTTGAATGGGCAATGGAAGAAAGGGACTGAGTTTTTATGTGACAGAAAACATGCCCTAACAGATGGCCGATGTGCAGCCTGTGTTTACTAACATGCCTCTCAATGTTTCTCTTTCTCTTCTTTCACTTTGAACAGTGAAGCTACATGGAGTGCCCTTACAGCCACTCAGTCCCCAGCTAAATTATAGTGTTTCTTATATGAAGCAAAGTGTTGCCTGTAGTCAAGTACATGTTGGGGATACATATGACTGGGCGGTGTGAAACGTAATGGCGTACGCACATCATTTGGTTTATATATTCTCTTCCCCTCCCCACCTCCTTAAAAGAAAACAAAATCAAAGAAATCTTTTGTTGTTGTCATTTTATTTTGTTTTTTTTTTTTTGAGATAAAGTTTCTCCTTGTTAACAGCTCTGGCTGTCCTGGAACTCGCTTTGTAGACCAGGCTGGCCTCAAACTCACAGAGATCCACCTGCCTCTGCCTCCCTCCCGAGTGTTGCGGTTAAAGACATGTGTTACCACTGCCTGGCTAGAAATCTATTTCTTAACATTGATGTTTTCTTATTTAAATTAAAGTTTAGCATAAAAACATATTCAGAGTAGTAATGGTTTAGGGCACTGGTGCTAGGTTACTTTTTCTTTTAGATGTAAGAACATGTCATTTGTTATGCAAATTCATCATGGTCCTCCTCAGTCCTGAGTCTATGAGAATAGGCTTTTCTCACTCACCCAATTCTCACCATATCTGTTCCAGAATGGCTATGATGCCAAATCTATTTCCAGGTTGCCCCTTTCCCCTGGTCTAAACTTTACTTCCTAGCTTAGAGAATTGTCCTGTTTTTTTTGTTTTGTTTTGTTTTCAGCTTAGACAGGCAGTGACTATGTGCCCTTCTATGAATCTGTGAACATTTTTTCCACTATAAGCATTGCAAATGGCTCCTACCACCTAGGATAATTGTGCTTAATGCCATTCGAGTGAAGACATCCTAATTTCACTAGTCCTGCAGCTTATGTGCAGCTTATGCTTGGAAAACTAGCTGTTTGGGGTCAACAATACTCAGAACATGTGAGCTAAGAAAATCTTTACAGCAATCTTAACATTTTCCTTGCCAAACAAGGATCTGTGGAGATGGCTCAGTGCTTAAGAGCACTTCTTGGTCTTACAACAGCCCCAAGTTCAGTTCCCAGTGGCTCTAAACCATCTATAACGCCAGTTCCAGGGGATCCTATGCCTTCTGACCTCAGGGACACCATATATACACATACATACATTTAGAAAGAAATGCCCAGATACATAAACAAATCTTTAAAATTATTTTCACTAAAAAGACCCATACTTGACTCATTAAAACAATCAGATTGCTGACTAGGTGTGGGATTTAGTTCAGGTTCTATTTATTTTCTCAAGCTTTTTGTGCACTTGAGATGAGCAGAGATAGTTTCCCAAGGTATGCACTCTACAACGGTGTAAGTTATAGCTCTAATCTGTACCCTTTAGACACTTCGTAAATAATGACCAATAGCCTTGTACTCTTGCCATTCACCGTAGCCTTCTAAGCAGCATGATTTCTGACTGATCTAATAAATAATCGTTGTCACCAGGTATGTTAGATGAGGTTAGCTTCTGTACATCTTTTTCATGGTGCTATGAAGACCTGCCAGTATAGTAATAGAGGAACAATTCTAGGTCGTGGCAGCTTTCAGAGCTCTTTTCAAAGCGTTTCTTCTTCAGCTTTTCTCTATACACGCTTGTAATGTCCATAGGAAAAGGGTATTGCTAGATGTTGGAGTCAGTCATTCAGTGCTCCATAAGATTGGAATAGGTGTCAAATCCACATGGCTCATGGGGCTTCATCCCCTTCATGCCGTTTGCCTTCTCTTGAAATTGTCTAAGAAGTAACTTGCGTGGAAAAGACTGATGGGCTTCTTTCATCTTCAATTGCAGAAAACAAACCCATTCCTCCTACCCACCCCATTGTCACGCACAAAGTCATATACAGGAGACTTTCCTGGCTTTGTTGTTAGTCAGATGAGCCAGTGAGCTCTTGTCCAATTTTTCTGTCTCAACATGAATTCAGTTTTTGCTTTTATGTTATTCTAAGATATTGTGGTACCCAAAATACAACAGAACTCTCCCTGCTTACATCCTGTGTATAATGCTTCCCTGTATGACTCATTTTTAATTGAAAAATCCTGACTTTATGCCTGTGAATAAAATATTGCTACAAACATGTCACAAAGATAACTTGTGAAATAAAAATAAGGTATTTGTATATACAAATGATCCCATAAAGAGCTCTTCATAAAAAGATCTGGAGTTTTCAAACACAAGTATTTCCACAGTTAGACAAAGGCAATAGAGATATAGGGATACAAAGGACAATAAAATTGTTCCTGAGCAATATTTAGGCCCAACTCTTTTTTTTTCAGAGATTTTATTTTAAGCTTATTTGTGTGTGGGTATGTGCACATGAGTACCTGCAGAGGCTTAAAAAGGATGCCATATCCCCTAGATCTGAAGTCACCAGCAGTTGTTAACCACCTAACTTGGGTAATGGGAGCCAAACTGTTCTTTGCAACATCAGCAAATACTCTCAACCACTGAGCCACCTCTCCATCCCAGTGAACTCATTTTTATCATGTGATGTGAGTTTAATTTTATCATGTGATGGCAGTTTAGCATAACTGAGAATAAATTGGAATGAAAGGAGACTGATAAAATGAGCATTTCTGCTTAGGTTGTTTTTATGGTGGCAAATCCACTTTTCTCTCTTGCTTCTCATTCTTATAGTCTTACTAAGATACTAGAGCATTATAAATCAAAGGCATCCTAAGGCATCTTCAGCATCATAAAAGCCTTGACTGGTTGAGATGTTCTAAGCCATAAAGACTCTCCTGGACTTCTCATTACAACTTTCCAATAGTTGATAATTCATTGATTTTTTTTCAGTAGGTATTTATTGAGTATCTACTGTATCTAGGATCTGAGAATGCAGCAAGAAATAAAACAATATTTCATCTCTCTTGGAATGCATAATTTGATTGTGCTTGGTGGAGGTGAAGAATACACAGTTCTGTCACGTATCCGACACAATAATGAGAAGCACGCAAATGAAGGAGGGACACCGAATGAGTGAGATAAAGGGGGTGGATTATTCTAATTCAGTTGTCTTTGTTGCATAGTACTGAAAGAAGTGAAGGAGGCAGAGGCCATCATGGGGTAGTAACTGAAGAGGGAGTAGCTTGGATATTCTGAGGATGAGCCATAGAACTGGAGTGCCTGGTGGAAGGTGAGCTGAGATGGGCAGTGCAGCTGTCAAGCTTGGAAAAGTTGCCAGGCAGATCATGCAGGTGGGGGCGATCTCCAAAAAAACTTTCGGGACACTACCATTTTAATTTTATGTAAATTTTATGCACTGGGAAATTTGTTTCAACCACTTAGAATGCAAAAACTTAACTCACAGACTGGGCAAAAACAGGCTGCACACTGGATGTGGCCCCTGGGTCACAGTTTACACATTGTGTCCTGTGTTACACTATTTTATTTACCTTATTGATGGCATTCACCTGTACCTGACGTTCTGTGGTCTGTTCATCTGGGTTTATTACACCCTCACCATTAGGATGAAAAATTTTTCAGCACGGGAGTGTTTTATTGTCTTCTTTATAGAAGTGTCCCAACCCCCACTTGGCAAAGCCCATCACACAGTAGATGGTGAAGGCAGCGTTAGTTGGCCGGTTGATAGACTAGCTTTGGAAGATCCTGAGACAGCCAAGTGAAAGACAACACTAACCAATCTCTGACATTTGTCATCACCACAGCTTGCCTGATTTCATGATTTTTTATAAAATCCCAAAGCATTTTTAAGGCAGTGTATTTACCCTGTGATATTTTACTGTGGACATGAGGTAGGATTTTGGTGAGTAAAAGCATCCTGAAATGTCCTTCTAGCCTTAGGCCATCCAATAGGGTGTTCGCTTCTAGAACCCAGAGTTGGAGAATGAAGTCACTTTAGCCCATTCTTTTAGCTGGACGGTCACAGAAAGTTTCCCGGAGCAACCTGTAGCCACACAGTGTCTCTGTGCAAACTTAGACCCCTTCCTGTCTTTCTTCATCTCTGAAAGCCTTGGGGTGGCCTACCTATGTTTTCATCTTGGGTGATTTGTGAAGGTGAGGCAAGGTAGGGTATGCTGTAACTACAACCACCCTCAAAATCTTCATAATCAGTACAAATTTATTTGCTGCTCATACTATACAACCGTCTTGGTTCATCCACAGTCAACTCATTAGTATGAAGCTAGGTGAGCACCCACATCTAGAATGTTCTAGATCACTCTGACCTTTGCATGCTCTGACCTAGAAGTGGCACACATCATGGATCCACTGTCACATTTATGTGCATAGTGCCAGGAGGTGCACTCTTACTTTGGCCTCAGAATGTGGGTTGCTAGAAATATTTCACAAATAATTTCTATTAATAATTATCACACAACTTTTGCTATGTTTAATGTTTCCCTGTCTTACAGCAGTACTGGAGTATACATAGTATTGAAAGAGCAGGAAGAGGGGAAAAAGACAGAAGTTGCTGGCTTCTATCATTACCCCTTTAATGTGTGAAATAATATATACTTTATGCGCAGAAACTCTGTATTGGAGATTGGGAAACTCCATGGTTGGTCTCGCAGGTAAGGCATGCGGAACGAGACAGTTGTTCAGGAAACTCTTTCTCCATGGGAGAAGGAAAGCTGTACATTCAGTTCAGTAAACACTTGTGGAATGTCCTCTATGTGCCAAGCACATGAGTGGAAATGATGCTTTTTTATAAAATAAAGATGTCTTAGTCATTTTCACATCTTACCAGCCACCAGGGAGTTCATTTTGGCTTGTAGGAAGGATAATTTCAATGCCTGAAACTCTAAGTAATACTATAATTTCAACAAGGTTTATTTCACCATTGACTGGATCTTATTAAATAATCTTAGCACTCACATGGTAGAGATGAGTATTGCTTTTTGAAAAATCAACATTTAAATAAAAAATATTACAGGAGAGAGAAAACAGCATGACAAATATCTTGATGTTCTATCGTGAATGGGACTCTTTAGGACGAGTGTAGTTTTGATTGAGTGAATAACCTTTTATTTCACTTTTATTAGTTCTTTAAGAATTTCATGCACTGTTTCAACCATATTCACCCTGCCTGAATTCCTCCCAGATCCATCCCCCTTTCTTACCCACCCAATTTTGTATCTTCATTTTTTTAACCCATCAGAGTCCAATTTGTACTAACTGTATATTTATGTATGTGGGGAACATCAATACTGCACCCCTCCTCCCAAGCAAGGCTTAGGGATCATTTTAGAGGAGGGGTGAAGAAACTGTAAGAGCCAAAGGGAGTGATTTAATGGGTATTTTAAATTTAAGAGAACACACACGGGGGGGGGAGGAGGATAAAAACCTGAAACCAGCCTTTGAAATTGTGTGCTTAATTCATAACGACATTACTATAGGAAGGCTAGGGATCACAAGGCACAGTGTTGTGGGTGTTGGTGAGGAAGGAGAAGGTGATGGGTAAACGTTGATGTAGGACCATGAGATGTTTAGAAGCAAATGTTTTTAAAGGCTATGTTAGGCTGGCTGCCAGTGGCAAGCAGGACTTTTTTAGAGAGACCATAACGTTTTGCACAAAGGTCTTCCCGTGAAGTTGATTATGCTGCATTTTGGCTGAAACAGAGTCATATCAGCTAATTACGTCTACAATCATGCTGTTACAAACCCACACAAATTATAGTGGCTTAACACATCAATAGGTTGTTCTCACGTATATCTCTGTGGGTCAACTAACTGAGAGTCGGGATCAAGGGCCAAACCTCAGGCTGGGCCCATGTCTGCTCCACGTGTCTGCCCTCCCATTGATGAGTGGGCTGGCAGGAGCTTGTCCTTGCAGAGGTGGGAGGCGTGCAGAAGCTCAGTGCCGTCACTCCGAAGGCAGTGTCAAGCTTGCGCTTGCAGCATGTCAAAGTAGGGCACGTGATCCAAAGCCGAAACAGCTGTGGAGAGGCTGAAGTTTGCAGTTCTGTTTAATCTCGATAAAGGTCTGGACTTGTTTCTTGGGTGTTGGATCCTTGATCTTTGAGGTCAATCATACAGTGAATGTTAGGCAGCTCAGGAATCACTACTCTAAGGCGTGCTCCGAGAGCACAGTTTTAGAAGGTCTCAGACTATCTTGCCACTCAAGCCATCTTTCTTCTCATTTCTGTAGCTAAGCTGTGTCAAATAAATAGGAGCAGATGCATTTGAGGAGAACATAGATTTAACATATGTAAAGGGAGACACAAACATCTCCCCAAATGCTAGATGGCCTGGCTAGAGAGAACATCACCAGCGATCCTCATTGAATTGGAAGATGGGGCAGTTTCAAGCATCCAAACAAACCCTTTTCCACTGCCTTCAAACACCCAGGCAACCCTGCATGTGCATTCCTGTCTGCATGCACACACACACACACACACACACACATACACACACACAGTTTTCTTACATCTGTAGTTCCTTCAGTATAAGCTTTCTGGATTTCTGATTTATACATTGAAACATAGAAACAAAAGAGCCATTAGTACCGTTAGGCACCCAAAATGAAGAACAACCTAATTCTGTTCCCAGATGGCCAGGTTTCCGGATTTCAGCGTTATGGGAACAGAGCCATGGTCGTTGCGACCTGAACAGCTATGGCCTCAGCAGTCATTACTAGCATATGGGCAGTCTCCTTCCTTCCCTCCGTTGGCATGTCCCAAAACACCAGGTGCTGGCTATTCTGGCTAATACTAGACCCCAAAACCAAAACATGAAAGTTTAAGAAGTAGGCTGATTTCTTTTATACATCAAATCTGTAAAGACAGACATAAGACCTGAGAAGATACTTGGAAGTTTGCTTTCATTTGCAGATAACGCCAGGAATGCTTTTTCTCACTAGAAAAAGCTAGCTCACAGTTGACACGGGAAGAGTTGTTTGGGTTTTATGTGTTTAATTGTATTTGCTATGATTAGAATTGCCAAGTCTTGCTATTTTCAATCCCATCTCTCCAGTGACTAAGGACTATCGAGGGCATAACACATAAATCTCTACCCCAACGTGTAGGTCCAGGTGACACCCTTGAGAAAGACAAAAAGAAACCAACTAATTACAATCCTGCTTTATACTCTGACGCTTTCCCATTTATGAGCTCCTAAATTCTCCGCTGAGCTCTGTGAAGTAACTTTTTTCAACATAATATTTTTATTGTCTCTTTTGGAATTTATCCCAATCACACTCACTTCTCAGTCCTCCCAGGTCTGCCCTCCCTCACCTTGTGACCTGCTGCCCCCAAGGGGTAAAAAGAAACAAGTCCAGTTTGTGATGCCCATATACTCCCTGGAGCATGGTCAAACTCCCAGTGGCCAGCCGCTTAAAGAAAATTGAGTCTTTCCCACCTCTACCCCTGCCAGAAGCTGTCCACCATGGAAGATACACTTCAACATCCTTATCACAGTTTTTAAGAGTTCTCATCTATGGCTTTCTGTCTAGGTTGTTTCTTTGGGGGGGGCAGGACTGGGTGCAGGTTGTGTGTGTGTGTGTGTGTGTGTTTTGTTTGTTTTGGGGTTTTTTTTGCTTTTTGTTTTGTTTGGTTTGGTTTTTTGAGACAAGTCTCTCTGTGTAGCCCTAGATGTCGTAGAACCCACTCTGTAGTCCAGGCTGGCCTTTAACTCCCAGAGATCTGCCTATCTCTGCCCCTTGAGTGCTGGGATTAAAGGCATGCACCATGACTGCCCACCCTGTGAAGTAACTATTATTAACATCAATGGGGACAGCACATCTGAAGGAGATGAACCCCCCACACCCTCAGTCAAAAAGTCCTGCCTTGGTTAAAAGCCCTGTGATTACACTGTGATTGAACTTTCCTTTTTCTATAGGCACAGTTCTGTGAATTCTAGCACATGAATCAATTTATTTAACCACAACTGTAGCCTGGATACAAACTGTTCCATATCCACACACAGTTCACTATTAACTGTGATATATAACGTTATACACAGTATATATACTGTTATACACAGTAGCTATGTAACTGTGATAGGGAGACCACCTTTCCAGCCTCCAGCAAGCAGCGTTTTGCCCTTAGTTGTTCCTGGTTTGGTATTTTGAAAACCGCATGCAAATAGATTAGTGCAATCGAACATGTTGAGACTGGCTTCTTTAATCTTTAACCCATTTACCAAGAGTTCTTTTTATTGATGAGCAGTATGCCATGAATGGCTTACCCATTCACTCATTGAATTACATATGTGTTTTTTCCCAACTGTTTGGACTATTATTTTTTAAAAAGTTACTACAAACATTCATGGACAGAGTTTTGTGCACTGTAGGCCTCATTTATCAAACGATAAATTCCCTGGAGTAGGGTTACTTAGCCATATGATGGGCACGTGTTTATAAAAAGCTCCCAGAGTGTCATATCACTCAAGGCTGACTTTAAACAGCTAGAATCTGTGCTCTTGCCTCTGAAACAAGCGAAGCTGCTCTCCGTTTCCCAGGACCACATTGGTGCAGGAAAAGCATTCTGCAGCTCTTTGAGGAAAGCAGCCAAGATGCTCATGGACCAATTCTTTGTAGATACCAAGACCATCCAGAGCTGGAACAGGGGCCCAGCTATATACCCCTAAGCCAAGAACCTTCCACTTGACATTTACATTTTCCTTGAGCTATTTTCTAGGACCGCCTTTTGAGAGACTGTATAGCTTTCTGTTGAATTCTAGTGGGTTTAGGCAATGCCTTAAAAAAAAATACCTTGAGAAATGGGCTGTTTGAAATTTGGAGGGATTTGATAGGCAATTTAGTCTGTCATTTAGGGTCACAGTTAAGTTCATCACACTGTTTAAGGGAGGAAATAATATCACTGTTAGTCTTTTAAAGGCCTTATAAGTTGAGAACTGGATAAAAAAGAATAGAATTTTTGCACGTATGGAATGCCCACAAACTTTGAGTTGAGTTGTGGAGACAATACACTTCACACTTTCAACAGACAGGGCATGTGAGCCAGATGCTCATGCACATATTCTGACCTTAATGTGTCTCACGAAGGAATGCAAAGACTAGGACAATTCTCCAACATGCATTTATCCCATGCTAATCAGGGTTCTTGTACAGAGCTCCAACATTAACCCTTTGAACTTAAATCACTATAGCCATGCTCCAAATTATTGGCTTTCTTAAAATCACTTGGGAAGATTTATTTTTTATTACTTTGAAACAAAGCCCCACGTATCCAAGGTTCCAACACAGCTGCCTCCACCTCCAAGGTTGTGGGGTTAGTGGTGGGTACCACCATGCCAGGTTTGTGCAGCTCTGTGACCTCAGGCAAGCAGACCTACCAACTGAGCTACATCACCAGCCCCTAGAGAGTTCTTTAAGAATACTTTTTATCTTGAAGTAATTCTAACTTTATGGAAAAGTTACAAAGACACGCAGAGAATTGCTGCGAACCCTTCACTCAGCTGCTGCTACTGAAGCAGACACAGGACTGTTTTCTTTTGAAGTTGTGGTTCAAATCTGTAAAATGGGACTCTCTAATGATAAGATTCAATCATCAGCATTTTTTAAAGGTTTCCCCCGCATTCATTCAAGGTGAAGGCAAGTCTGGGAACCTCTGCTCTAAATCCTTCTCAATAGGGAATAAGCTAACCAACAGTGTGGGCATTGCTTGGTAGCTTGATAGGAATGCAACTTCTTGTGGGAAAAAGTTAGTCTATGTATATAATAACATTTATATGATGACAAAGTAGTGTTGCAGAATCCTTCGACCCTATGCTTTAAAAACCGATTGTTGGTAGCTAAAAACCATCAGAGAATGATTTGTTATTTAGAAGGAGAATTGATAACAGTCTTGAATTAATGGCAGACCAAGGCCCCCATTCTAACAGCAGAGACTTGGGATGGCCTTTCCCATCCTCTCATCTTGCAGATTGCACTATAATTATTTTAGATTTTACTAGCACTTGAATCAGAATGTTGAAAGAAATAAAGAGCAACTCATTTGGCAATAGTTCAGCAGTGAAAATCATTGAAATCAAGAGTTTAAGCATTTAGGACAATGGTAACACTTTTTTATGTTTAGCTATGCAGAGAGCATAAAGTTGATTACACAAAAATCAACGAGTTTAGAATGCTGATCGAAAGGGATCCATTTTCAACCCCTCCCAAAATGTGTGCCCAGATGAATTACTTGCTTTTGTTGAGCTTTTAATATTTCCATTTAGAATTACAAAAATGACTGTTGCCGATTTCTCAGTTATTTCAAACTAGTTTTTCATTTAGCAAAGTACGCTTAAATAGCTTTGAGTATTTAAGTAAATGTTATCGTTTAACAAAGAAACCAGTCATAGGAGCTATAATCTTAACATCAATTCAATCATTTTAATTCAGGCTTCAGGATTCATGTTTTATCCTTGGTTTTTAATCATAAGATTTTTTTTAAAGGAGCCAAAATTAAATTGAAACTTGTAAGATATGAAGCCATACATCAGCCTTACTTAGGGATGGTACTGGATAAAATTTTACCTACATAAATAAAGATTCTTTCAGCAATGCCCAATTTAATAAAAAAAATGTAGAGGGGTTCATACACAAGTACTTGTGCTATTTCCACTCCCTTGTCCTGTCCAATTCCTCCCTTGTCTCTCTCCTACTCCTTCTCAAATTCGCAACCTCTTCTTCTGTAATTATTGTTATACACACAAGTGCTGTACACAACATGCACACATGCACATACAGACACAAACACACACGCGTGCGCACGCACACACAGCCTGCTATGCCCAACTTAATAATCTTTTAAAAAGTATTTGTTAGACTTTCTCATTGCCTTATTGAAGCAGTGTTGTCAAGATTTTATCTTGATGATTGAATTGGGTATGAGGTAGCTTTGCCATAGAACTAGGAAGGGGTGATGGATGGTCAGGCAAAGAGAAGCCATTAACAAATTAGCCTTAATGTAGGACGATCGCATTTAAGAGTTGTCAGGGAAATGAGCAATTAACCAGTTTTGTCTCCAGGGTTCTCAGCTAAAAAAGCTGTGGCATGCCACCCAAGTTCAGTGCCAAGTTCAAAAACCCCATCTGTGCTCTTTAAGCTTCTTTCTCTTCCTTGCCAAAAATGTCTTTGTTTCAAACTCCAGAGATACAATGAGAAACAACCAAGATAATCTCACCGAGCTTCCGAGGCAGCCTTGCTGTCTACAGACCCACAGGGCTCCCTACGACTCACCTGTTTCAAAAGGTGTTTTTATTATTATTATTATCTTCATACTGATCAACTAACACGCCGTATATCAAGCCTTACAGGCTCTGTTTTCTCTCCCCGTATATGCTTTCAGTTCTCTATGGGCTCTTTCCCCCAGCTTGCAAACATATTTAATACTCTCCTACCTCCAGCCAAAATGTGCCTTCTATCTGGACTTCTAGGCAAAATGGCTAAGGTGATTGTACCCTGGTATGATCACACAAGCCTGAGGTGTCAGGACTTTGGAAGCTGAGGCAGGAGGATCACGAGTTCCAGACCAACCTTGTCTACGAAATGAGACCTTGCCTCAAAACAACAATAACAACAAAAGACATAACCTTGAAGATACGTATTTTAACTTTTTTTTTAGTTCATAGAGTGCAACTGGTTAATAAAACAATAGTAAACAAACATGTAAAGTCATCTAAATGCTGAAAAACTATGGAACCATAAAGTCAAAGCTGCAGGACTAAAAGATGTAAGTCTGGGAGAGAGAGGCCATCAAGAGCTCAGCTCCAGAATTGGGGGGATAGTCAGTTAGCAAAATGCCTACCTAGCATGCTTAGGGCCCAAAGACTGATCCTCAGGGCTGGGGAAGATAGGAAATGGACTCCGTTGGTATATGTATGTATGTATTATTATTTTGTATAACCAAGCCCCTACTTTTGAACAAGTAGTTATGAATCAAAAATATTGACTTGGGCTCCCCGCCCCCACAAATATACCCATCTAGTCTAGTCGCACCATATTTGCCAATACAATTCAGATGCAACCACAGAGGAACAGCAAGACTTCATCTTAAACTAGGAAATGGGGCTGTCGTCCCAAAAGAAGGACAATGAAAGAATCTCTACTGCTTGTCTGTGGCTTCAATAGTAAGGCACCATAAATCTGCTGTCTCAGAACAACAAAATCCCGAAGATCAAGGTGTCAAACCCTCTCGGCATGAAGCATTGCCTCGTCTGCTTTGGGTGGCTCAAGGCAATCCCTGAGTTGTGGCCTCATCACTTCATGCCCGCCTCCGTATTCACATGACCCTGCTGTGTCTTTGTCTTCTGGTTTCTAAGGACCTTGCTCATCGTACTTTGGGTTCATGTGACTAATATCACAAGGACTTTGCCTCCATTATATATGCATTTTTCCTGAATAAGACAATGTGCTCAGGCTCTGGAAGTAAGGAAGTAGATGGGTCTATCATTTTGAAGTCCACCATTAGACATGGTTTTGTCTAGGCACAAGTGCACATTTGAGTAATCTTGTCTAGTTTCTTTTCAGATGGTCTATAGTTCAAACTGTTAGCAGCCACAGTTATCACGGTATCTTTGTAACTTACTCTCAAACTAGGATCTTTCTTTCGAGCGATCATCCCGGTCAATGTTGGAACGATCTGAACAACAGATCAGAGCTGCTTCTAGTTTGGAGGAGCTGCTGCAAGTCGCACACTCTGAGGACTGGAAGCTGTGGAGATGCCGGCTGAAGCTCAAGAGTCTTGCCAGTATGGACTCACGCTCAACATCCCATCGCTCCACTAGATTTGCGGCAACTTTCTATGATACGGAAACGCTAAAAGGTAGGTGTGTGAGGAAAATGGCAGATTATTTCCTTATCAGATAGTGGCACAGGTACCAACTCCTTCCAAAAGTTTGAATAGGGTGGGTATGTATCAGAGGGGGAGAAAGGGAGTCTTTCACTTTATGGCAAGATGGTTCACTGGATAGAGATGAGACTGGTTCTCAGATAGCCGCTCATATGCTCCTCCATAAATAAACAGATGTAATGAAAATGTAAACAAATCAGTATTTGCAAGAGTCATTTCTCTCCTTCTACCTTGTGGGGCTCAGGAAATGAACACAGGTCTTCAGGCTTGGCAGCAAGCACCTTTACCCACTAAACCATCTTGCCAGCTCAAGAATTCTGCGTTTTAAATGCCTACTCCACAAAGAATAGTCAGTATGATTTTGATGTCTACATGCAACCCAAGAACATTTCACATTATCAAAGTAAGTTTAACTCAGGAATTTGAGGGCACAGCAATACAAGAAGACTGCTTTTAGGGAGGGGAAGACAGGTTTAAAATAACCTCAGTATTCATCAATAGTATTCATTCAATTACTATGCAGATAGAGAAGAAAATCAAGAATAGAGCTATAGCTTTTCTTTCTTCAGAATTCTGTGGTTTTTATCTAAAAGCTAAAAGTAGAAATTGCAAGGTAAGGCATAATAATGAGTTCTGGTTACTAAGAGAATAACAAAGAAAATTCTTGACTCAAAATAATCAAAGCTTAGGACTAGAAAATAGCATGCAAACATACAGTCACCCTTTTGGATCCTCAGGTTCTGCCCGCCCCCCATAGGGTCACACAGGTCAAATACTTCAGGGAAATGCATGTGTACTGAACATATACATACCCTGTTTTGACATACAATATACTGTAATGACTATTTGTATGGCATTTGTGTATTTTATTTGTGTTACCAGAAGTTATCTAGACATGATTTCCAGTGTACAGGAAGATGTAGGTGGGCTATTTACAAATTCTAGCCCAATTATATAAGGAACTTGTTAACCCAAGGATTTGAGTATCTATCTGTAGGGTATCTGGGTCCAGTCCTCCACAGATATCAAGGGACCATTATATTTCCGAATTTATTCCTGAGGTAGGGGTGGAGATAAATGTGCAGTGTCTACTTATGCCACTTTAATGATATCCAGATTGAGATATAGACTCTTTACAAGACTAGTGTTTATACATACTGTGACACAATGAATGAAATGTTTTTAAATAAAGTTGTGTGGACTTGATTAGGCATTTATCTCTCTGACGAAATATCAAAATAACTCAAGAAACCAGTGGCATTGTTAGATATAGTCTTGTAGATACAAATATTATCACATAGTACTTGAGTATATCCACTGTTTAATTTCAGTTGATCCTTAAGCAAAAAGTATTCTTTTCTTTCTATCTAGAGTTGTCTTTTTTCCTAAAGAATGAATTTCACAGGATTCAGCTATGGGGAAAGCTGTATGGAAGTGAGGGGAATCCCATGGCAGCGTACATGTGAAGAAAGTTCTTAGTGCTCATGAGTGGGACTGTGTGTCTGAGTGAGGGTCTAGTTGTTGATTTATGTGGTGATTTTTACATGGACTTTACAAAAACAAGTGCATCTGGAGACTGCAGACTTTGACCAGATTACATGTCCGAAGGCCCGAGGGGCATGTACAGATGACCTGTAAAGACAGTTCTACCATAAAACCACAAGGCAGTGATTTTTAAAAGTCAACCAGGTTGACATTTTCTAAGAAGGAAACCATAAAAAAATCAGAGAAATTGCAGCTTCCACGGTTTCCCTCCTAATTATATGGAGGATCATCTGAAGTTATTCACTAAATTAGAAGAAACATAATCAAATAAGTGTGTTACACCAATTATGTTTTGTTATCTACTCCCTCTCATGGATTTTGGGGTAATTCCCTGGGCCTTAGTAAAGAAAACTGGCCTTATGAAACCTTAGTCAGTGGTATTGGTCATTACTGCATGAGATTTTGATTATAATTGTGTCCAACTTTTCAAAGTTATAACTTTAAAGAGAAAAATCAAGTAGAAAATAACATTTAAGTAGCGTTTTAAACAATGGATATTTTCATAAGTCAATTGCTCTTTCTGTCAAAGATTCATGCCTAATACTAGCAATTTAAATAGCACCCCTAGCAATGCTAAATGATTGTTTCATGCATACAGCCTGAGGATGCTTTTTATCATCAGAAATTTAAAAATATTAATTTTATATTCTATGTATGTATGGGTGTTTTGCCAGCATGTATGTCTGTGCACTACATGTGTGCGGTACCCATGGAGACCAGAATAAAGGCATCAGATCCACTGGAACTGAGTTAGAGGTGTGAGCTGCCATACGGATGCTGGGNTGGGAACTAAACATGGGTGGTCTGGAGGAGCAGCTGGTACTCATCTGAGCCATCTCTCCAGGACCATTGTCTTAGTTAGGGTTTCTGTTGCTGTGAAAAGACACCATGACCATGGCAGTTCTTAGAAAGGGAAATATTTAATTGTGGTATCACACTTGGAGTTCAGAAGTTTAGTCCACCATCTTCATGGCAGGAAGCAAGGCAGCATGCAAGCAGACATGGTACCAGAGAAGGAGCTAGAGTTCTTACATCTTGACTCACAGGCAATAGGAAGTGGTCTGTCTCACAGGGTGTGACTTGAGCATAAGTGAAACCTCAATGCCGGCTTCCACAGTGACACACTTCCTCCAGAAAGACCACACCTACTCTAACAAGGCCACACCTCTTAATAGTGTCACTCCCTTTGGGGGCCATTTTCTTTCAAACCACCACAACCACCAATACATATATTTTAAATACAGTGTATAGAACTGTTTGCCTGTTACTATATCTTACCCCCAAATTTGATTGTCCCAAACAGACTGTGTGTACACGAGCAAGTGTACATGTGTGGATGGATGCATATGGTTGTGGAGGCCGGAGGCTGGGGACAACCTAGGAGTTAATTCTTCAGGTGCCATCCTACTTGTAAAACAGATATTTTGGGTTTCACATTTTTTTTTAGAGATCTGAAATACAGGCATGGCCAGGATTTTTTTTCTTATTCAGGGTCTCTCTTGAGCCTATAGTCAAGGTCTTCATCTGAGTTCCAAGTATCTCAAGGTTCAACTGGGGCATAATGTACTTCCAAGTTCATTCAATGGTTGCTTGTAGGATTAAGTTGCACACAGACTCTTGGACTGTGAAGGGCCCCTTCCTCCATGTCTGTTGGCCAGAGGCTGCCCTCAGTTGGTGGTACCTTCAAAAACGACTTTCAGGCTGGACAAGTGGCTTGGAGGTTAAGAGTACATACTGCTCTTGGAGAGGCCCCACGTTTGTTTCCTATCACCTACCTATGTAGGGTGGGCTCACTCCCATCCATAACTCCAGCTCCAGGGGACGTTTGTCATCCTCTTCTGGGGTGTCAGGGCACTGGCTCATGTGCACTCCACCTCACATACATGCACATCTCCCTTCACACACATACACATAATTTAAAATAAGAAAATCTTTTTTGAAAGTGGCCCTTGTTGAGAAAGGAAGTGGGGAGAGAAGAAAAGGAGGCTAAAGAGGGTGGGAGAGAGAAGCAGAGTCAGTGAATTTTTCAACCTAAACACCACGTGGCATCCTGCTTTGATGTACTCTCTTCACAAAAATTCAATCACTCAGTTTCATCGTCACACAAAAGGAGGGGAGATTGCATAGGGTATGACCTCCAGGAACTAGGGAACACTAGGGGCCCATTTTAAGGCTGCCTGCTACAAAAGGGTTTCACTATGTTCTTAGTATAACATAGTCTGCAGTTCTATGTATGACAAACTGAAAGCAAGTCCCCTTTCACCCCCCTCCAACACACACACACACAAAACCTGAAGAGAGGCCACACACAGCATTAAGTGTCCAAATCTCACTTAAAAATGATGAGAGTGGGGCTGGAAAGAGCTCACCAGTTAAGAGCATTAGATCTTGTAGAGGACCTGAAATGGGTTCCCAGCACCCACATCAGACAGCTCACAACGGCCTTTAACTCTAGCTCTAGGGAATCTGATGCCTCTGATATCTGCAGGCACCTGCGCGCGCTCTCTCTCTCTCTCTCTCTCTCTCTCTCTCTCTCTCTCTCTCTNNNNTCTCTCTCTCTCTCTCTCTCTCTCACACACACACACACACTTAAAAATAAAATAAGTATTTTTTTAAATGGTGAAAGCCAGGTACGATTTAATTCTAATACCCAGGAGACAGAGGCATGTGAATCTCTCTGAGTTCAAGGCCATCAGCCTTGTCTACATAACAAATTCTAGGTCAGCCAGGACCACACAGTGAGACCACATCTCAAAAATTTTAGAAAGTGGTGACAGAAGATGAAACAGCTATACAAAGAAAAATACCTAATATTCTTTTCAGGTATGTGTGTGGTGCATGCATGTGCACACAGGTAGATGTGTCCATGTCTGTTCATACATGTGGAGACCAGTGATCAATGTTTAGCATCTTCTTCATTTACTCTCCACATTTGTTTTTAAAATAGGGTCTCTTATTGTAACTGAAGTTCACTGATTTGGATAGCCTGCTGGCCAGCAAACCCTAGAGATCCATCTGTCTCTTCCTTCCCAGCACTAAGATTCCAGGGGTACGTCAGCATGCCCAGCTTTTAATGTGGGTTCTGGGGATCTGAACTAAGGTCCTTTGCACTTGTGCAGCCCACATTTTCCCAACTGAGCCATCTCCTCACCCCTAATGTAGGTGAAATTTCTTTTGTTGCCAGCTCCAAATAATTACATAGAGATTTCATTTTAATTATAAATGCTTTGCCTATAGCTTAAGCTTGTCCCACTAGCTCTTATAACGTAACCCATTTATATTAATCTACATTTTGTCTCATGACTTTTTACCTCTCTTCTATCTTGAACCTCCTGTTTCCTCTCTGTGTCCTCTGGCATCTCTCCCACACATTAATTCATCTCCTCTTCCTCTATCTCTGCCTGAAAGATCTGGCTAATCTCTTCCTACATAGCTACTGGCCATTCAGCTTTTTATTAAACCAATCAGAAGGAACCTTGGCAAAGATAAATCTTCACAGTTATACAAAAAGATTATTACACAACATATCCTCCTTTTTGTCTAAATAAAAAGAAAAGGTTTTCTTTTAACTCTAACAGTAAAACTATATACAGTAAGAACAATTATCAGGTATTGTCCAAATAATAAGGAATAGTTTTAACTTTAACAAAGTAAAACTATATACAATAAGAACAATTTTCAAGTAAGAATTACATTCCCAATGCTTAGTCCGTATGTGTTTGGCAAATTTGGAGAAAGTACTGTATTATCTATCCTATCTTAGTGAGTCCAAAGTTTTTTACCTAAACTATTTTTATGGTAGCTTGTATCACCAATCTAAAATATATATTTTTAGACCTTAAAACATTTTCTTAAACAATTTAAGCTTTTATGTTTCTCAATCTTGTACATTTTATACCTCTTTTGTGAGTTTCTTTCCTGAATTTGGTAACAAAGAAAAGTGTAACTGTAACTAGCTCATCTTCAAACCCATCTGAGACCTAAGAAGGTCTCCTGCACCTTGATGCATCTCCTCTTCCTCTCTATGCCCAGAAGTCTTGCCTATCCTGTCCTGCCTAGCTATTGGCCATTCAGCTCTTTATTTTTTCTGTTTATATTTCTGTTTTTAATTTTTTAAAATTTTTTTTCAGTTCTTCATTAAACCAGTCAGAAGGTACCTTGGCAAAGACACATCTTCATGGTATAGAAAAAGAGTATTCCACAACACCCTGCATTTCCTTTTTTCTAGTTTCCCTCAAATTAGTTATGGCCAGGGAACTGCTTCTTCCATTAAAAGGCAAGGGCTTATCACATCATCTTCTAGAAACCCGTGGATGGTTTCAAACGTGAAAAGTCTGATTTGAGGAGAAATCAATCCCATTGGAACAGCCACTTGTCTCAGTGCGCTTAAACAGACGACAGAAGTTTATTTCTCTATGATTTTAAAACCTATTCCACAGTTGTACCCTGTAAGTTGCCTGATAAATGACACTCACATGTTATGTCTTCATATTAGTCCACTGATGTCCTTATTATTCAGCCTTTGCAGATGGCATGTGTGTGGCTATTTGCAGGACATAGTGCTCCCTGCAAGGGAAAATGAAATATTTTATGAAGTGATTGTATCAATGGAAAAGTGTAGAGATTTCAATTAATTTTTTTTCAGGCACATCTTTGACTGAAGGATGGACAAAAATATCTATCCATCTAAGGGTTAGAAAGATGGTTCAGGGGTTAAGACCACTTGTCATTCTTACATAGGACCTGGGTTCACTTCCCACGTAGTGACTCACAACTATCTGTAACTCCTGTTGCAGGGGATCCAATGAGATCTTCTAATCTCCAAAG
>LOEQ01000872.1:119496-131211 GCA_001685075.1 Bramus lutescens
TGGTGCACATGCATACATGTAGGCAACATCTATACACATAAAATAATATAAATACATTTCTAAAAGAAATGTTTAAATACACACCTAGTAAAACAAACAAGTACAAAAAGGTGTGGGCGGGCGGGCATGAAAACACCTATGTTGTGCACAGGGACCATTTTTGTCTGCTGGCCTCAATGAACTTTATTCCTGCAGTTATAGATGAGGAATGGCAGAGAACCCAGTGCAGCCCTAGAGAGACCTGCGTGGAAGTCGCCAGCGAGCTGGGAAAGACAACCAACACGTTCTTCAAGCCCCCCTGTGTGAACGTGTTCCGGTGTGGAGGCTGCTGCAATGAGGAGAGTGTGATCTGTATGAACACCAGCACCTCCTACATCTCCAAACAGGTATGAGGAAATGAAGACGCTGCCGCTGACCTTGTTACCAAGCAACTGAGCGAAATCCTTCATGTGGGGAACCTCATCTAATTCCCCAAACTCAGAGGCTATCTTATCCTCCTTGTCAGAGAAGGAAATCGAGGCTCAGGGAGGTCGCATAACATCCACCATGACACAGCCTCGTTAGTTTCCGTCTACCTAATGCTGTAATATCAAGACGGCACCTTTGGACATTACTAGAACAGGGTGTTATAAGAAATGAAGGAAGCTGTGCTGTCTTATGTAGCTGTTCCCGTGGATGGAGTTTAATTGGAATGATTGAGAAAAGCTGAATGAAGAGTGGGGGTGGGGTTAGAGGAAGAGAGACCAGCTAAGAGGGGGAGGGGCTCTCACCCTAAAACTGAAGAGGCTGAAGGAGGGAGCAGGTCTAGGGAAAACGGTAGCGGACTTCCCACTTGGCGGTTGCCCACTATTAGCATGGTGGGGAATGTAAACAGGTGCTGGGAGAATCAAAGGAACCCGGAACCAGTGACAGCAGGTCCAGAGCCTGACAGGGAAGGGAGGAGAGACCAGGTCTCTGGGAGTAGAGTGGGGAACGAAGGGAGAATCTGCAGCACAAGAGTCTTGAAAGAATCCTGCAGTGCCGGTGAAGGAAATAAATGAAATGAATCAAATCACATTTCCCCTGTAGCTAAGTGTCCGTGGCTACCATCTTCTTGTAAGACATAGTAAATGCTGTGCGTGGGAACAGAAGTAACCCACGTAGGAAGGCGCTATTAAAACGCTGTAAACCAAGCCACATTTCCTTTTGATCCTCTGTTGTGAATTCCTCACATGTTACAGCTCATTTATCACATTTACTTGTCTCCTCATGATCATGCAGTAAAAGACAATTACATGGCTGCCAAATACATCCATGCCAAGGAATGTTCTAAATGCCCATTTGTTTTGTTAATAGATTAAAGTTTTCTAAATTTTGTCCCCCGCCGCCATCTAAACTGTCTTTAAAAGTGTAGCAGTTTCGTGTCTGAATCCTTTTGGAGAAATTTAGAACTCAGCCTATCTGACCCCTACTATTTGATAATTAGAAATAATGATATAAGTATGGCTATAATCAACGGTTAGTAAAACAAAGCTTGCGTAACGGAAGAGAGTTCAGTGTCTGATGGTGGTATTTTGTGGAGCGTAGCTGAAGAATTGTGCAAGAACATGAAGTTTATGCAGAAAAGCACCCTGACTTGTGCTCAGGGAAGTTTCATGGCATGTTGAAAGGTCCGAACAAACACGACCTTAATGAGTTGTTTCCACTCAATCACCTTAAAGGTACAGAGTATGTGATCAACTGTCTCCTAGAAACAAACTAAATAGAACTTCATAGATTGGTGATTGAGTGGAAATGCCTTAAAAACCAAGTTCAAATTTATTTACACTTCACGGAACTACTCTCGAAACTTCTTTACACCCTTTGGCATCTCTTTTTCCATCTATCATGTAAATGTCATTAAAAATGTAATTTTTTAAAAAAATATTCTTTATTTCTATTTATAGCAGTCTGTATATGTGTCTACTACATGAGTGTAACACCTGTGAAAGCCAGAAAAGGGCACCAGATTCCCTGGAGCCACTTGATGTGGGTGCTGGGAACTGAACTCAGGTCCTCTGTAGAAGTACCAAGTGCTCTTAAACACTGAGCCATCTCTCCAACCCCCCAAATATAATGTTTTTACAAGTGATAAAGAAATTAATAATAAAGTATTTACAATAGAGTGGGCATATAGAAACATAGGAATAGACACACTAGCTATAATTCTCTTTCTGGGTATGATCTTAACTGGTACAATGCTTTTATAGCAAATGGTCTAAAACTCAGGGGCTTCAAACGATAATAAATTATTTTTCTTGTGTATCTGAGGTTTGAAATATTCCAAGGTGTTGTGCAAGTCCAGGCCTGCTTCCTGTATCCCCAATCCCGTGGACCAGCATGGCTTCCAGGTTATATTCTTCTTATGGCTATACCATAATCAAGAAATAATAAATCTCACAAAATATGCACAGCCCCAAATTGTATTATGTCATGTCAGCTAACATCTTATTGGCCTAAACAAGTGTCATGGTCAAACTCAGAGTCCAAAAGTAGGAAACTGTCTGTCATTTATAGTGATGGTTTGGGAAGGGATGAATAAATAATTTAAATAACAGTCAAATCCACCCAAATCTAAAAGAACCTCCAAGGATTTAATTTCACTTATCCTTACAGTTTACACTTAAATTTAAAAAAAGAGCAGGGACCAGTGGTACCACTTTCAAGAACTCTAGTGATGGTGAAAAGAACAGATTTGGAAAACACTTAAGAGACCTTACCAAGCTGGAGATGTCTCCTGTTTCCTGGCTCCCAACATCCCAAGCCTCTTACAATGACTAACTCCATTGTGCATGGATAACTTTGCTAAAGTGATTACCATGAAGACAAGGACAAAAATACAGATTGTGGAAACTGAAAAAAAATCTATAATAAAGTTTACATCATGGTTCTCTCTCTTTGCTGTAGCTCTTTGAGATATCAGTGCCTCTGACATCAGTGCCTGAGTTAGTGCCTGTTAAAATTGCCAACCATACAGGCTGTAAGTGCTTGTCCACGGCCCCCCGCCATCCCTACTCAATTATCAGAAGATCCATTCAGATCCCAGAAGAAGATCAGTAAGCATTCCTGGACTTGATAATGTCTGTTCTTGCTTTTGTCAAAATTGTGTGTGCATTCCTTTATTCCTTTACCCATTATAGAGGCATCCCCAGAAAGACATGTGTTGTGTGTTTTATGTCTTGTGAATACAAAAACAAAAAGTTATGAAAGTACAAGGGGAATTTTTAGGAAAAAGGAAGCAGATAAAGAGGAGGGGGCAGAGGGGAGAAGAGACGGTAAAGGTACAGGTAAATCTAAAAAAGTATATTTTATGCACGCTCGAATAGAGCATGGTCAAACCAATTATTTTTCACAATATACATTAATAAAATGTTAGACAAATAAAATAAATACACATAAAATTATAAAGTTATCATCTCTTCATTAAAATTTTTTATCTTTTGGCTTCAAAACCATATGTACTCATTGTATTTGACACACATATTTTTACTAAGTTCTACATATATATTGCGTTAGGGTCCCAAACCTTGATGGTTATAAATTTGTCAGGTTTACTTACAGACACATTTGAGGTTTTTGTGCCTGTTTTTTTGTTGTTGTTGTTTTTGCTTTTTTGTGACAAGGTCTTACTTTGTATCTCTGGCTGGCCTGAAACTTGCTATGTGGAGCAGGTTTCCTCAACCCTCAGAGATCCACTTGCCTCTGCCTCTTGAGTTCGGGGATTCAAGATGTGCTGCCACATTGGCCCAACACCTTTGTTCTTACCAGGAGTGGTCGAATATATTGTAAAACTGCACCAGCCTCAAAGCTACCATGTGCCCCCTCACTCCAGAGCAAGCAGTGACTCTCCTGAATTCCAGTTTACTTTCTGAAGATTTCCTAATAGAATATTTACAACTATAGAATTACTATCTAATAAGATGCCATTCATAAATATAAATTCAGCTCTCTATTTTATTTTGTTTATGTTTGTGTCTGTGTATGCATGTTTGTTGGTCTGTGAACATGTGTGCAGGTGCCATTGGAGTCCAGAAGAAGGTGCTAGATCACTTGGAGCTGGAGTTACAAGTGGTTGTGAGCTTACCTACATGGGTGTTGAGAACCGAACTCAGGTCCCATGGAAGAAAAGTGCTCACTCTAAACTGCTGAGCCATCTCTCTAGTCCTCAAAGTTAAGGTCTTTAAAACCTTAATTATTCTCACATAGTTGTCATTTCTTAGCAGTCACCATACTGTGTAACACAGTGCTCTCAAACATTTGTTCTCCTGAATGACTCTTAGAAACAAAATACAAAAGCACTAGCATGCTCCACATAGAATATTTAGATGATAAGATATTAAATATTGAGAATGACTTAATATTCCCAAAGGAGAATTACCTTGAAAAAAATTAAATACGGCTCATTATTTTCTTTTCCTAGATGTCCTCAATCCAAGGAACACTGTCCTATTGACATGCTGTGGGATAACACCAAATGTAAATGTGTTTTACAAGATGAGAATCCACTCCCTGGAACAGAAGGTAAAGATGGCAATAGTGAAGTAATGACCAAAGTGATAAAAAGAACATCAGCAGTTAACATGATTGAGGACTTACTATGACCAGGCATATTAGTTGCTTTTGTTGTTGCTGTGATAAAATAGCAACCAAAAGCAACTTCAGAAAGAAAGAGTATATTTTGACTTATGGCTTGTGGGCAATATAGACCATCATGGTGGGGAAGGCATGGGAGCAGACAGAATGGCATCAGAAGCAGGAAACTGACTGATCACATTTCATCTGCACACAGGAAGCAAAAAGAGAACAGGAAGTGGGGTGAAGCTATAAATGACCAAAAACCACCTCTAGTAGTGTACTTCCTCCAGAAAGGCCCCACCTCCTAAGGGTTCCATAACTTTCTGGAACAAAGCCAACTGGGAATCAAGTGTTCAAATACAATGGGGGACATTTTTTATTGATATTTATTGAGCTCTACATTTTTCTCTGCTCCCCTCCCTGCCTCTCCCCCTTCAATCCTCCCCCAAGGTCCCAATGGGGGACATTTTACATTCATGCCACAACATTAGACAATGTTGTAATCTTCATGACAACCCTATGATCACCCCTTTTCACAAGCACACAGTGTCCACCCCAAGCTATCTAGTAATTTCCTCATTATTACAAAGATAACAGTGGTAGAAGCATTTGGATTCTAGAGCCTTCTCTGTTGTGACCATATCCATCAATGAATCACTCTACTGTTCATTCTCAAAGAAAACTAGAGTGACCAAAGCATCCCAAAAGCGTATTTTCAAGAGCAAACATTAAACTTCAATAAAAAAAAATACTTCAGGGTGAGCACATAAGGTCTTTGGGGACCATTTGAAATCAAGCCAATAATATGGAAAAATATAAAGAATGGAAGAAGAACACAGAGAAACATTTTTCCAGAGCTGGAGCAAACCCTGGTATTGGGCTAAAGCCACACTGGGGATTGCTAGCCTGTCAATCTTTTTTCCAATCTGTAAAGCTGTGAGTTCCAGAAGGAATATATGTTTGACAATGCATGAGTTTTTATTTGCTCCCCATAATATGTAACATGGTTCCACTGAAAACTATCACAAGGGATCATGCAGTGTGAACTCGCTTGCTTTAAACTGTGATTTAACAAGAATAGCAAGGATTAAGCCCCATGGAATCTGTCATAGATACTAAATATCAAGCTACGATTTGCAGTTGCCCTGTTTTTCTGGTTCTTAATAGCTTTCTAAATGTCGCCTCAAGAGCTCAAACTAGGATGTGAGATAATATATTTTTAAAGTTATGTAGTTAAAGACTCACACATATAGATGTGTGCACACTGACACAATATAGTAAAGGGTGACAATCAAGCCAGCATACCACAATGCAGTCACTCAAAAGTCATCCAGCCATACCTGAAGTCAGAGCTAAGGAGCTCCCTTGGGGAATATCTCAAATAAGCAAGTTGGGTTCTACAGACTGTGGGAGGGTTTATAACCTGGGTAAGGCCTTTTCTTTCTGATGGGGGTTAATTCCTTGGGAGGACTCATTGTGCAGGCTCATGTACTGAGGCAAGAAGGCCTAGTAAGAAAAGAGAGGTGTGCTCTGAGCAGGGGGCTGTAAGAGCTCAACACCAATGTAAGAGAGCAAAGCACAAACCTGCTGCTGGAAAATATGAAAAAGGTCTTTGGGTGTGTTAGTGACTTTTCTTGATGCTGTAACAAAATACCTGGCAAAAGCAATGGAAGAAAGGAAGGAAGGGAGTAAGGAGGGAAGGAAGGATGGAAGAGACTGAGGAAGAGAGGGAGGGAGGGAAGGAGGAAAGGAGGAAAAAGAAAAGAAAGGAAGGAAGGAAGAGAGAGAGGGAGAGAGAAAGAAAGAAAGAAAGAAAGAAAGAAAGAAAGAAAGGCTTATTTTGGTTTTCACTTTGACAGGGAACAGCCTGCCATGCTGGGGATGACCTGGCAGCAAGAACATGAGAGGGCTGATCACATTGTGTCCACAGTCAGGAAGCAAAGATGGATGTTCCTGCACATAGCACTTCCTGTTCCTCTCCTTCCTTTTATTCAGTCTGGGGTGCCCAGCTCACATTTACAGTCTTCCTCAGTTAAAGCTCTCTCTGGTAGTGTCCTCATAGGCACAACCAGAGGTGTACATCTTCGGTGGTTCTAGAATCCAGTAAAGTCACCAACAAAGATTAATCATCTCACAGAGACACATAACATATTGAGGGAAAAGGATA
This sequence comes from Bramus lutescens, assembly GCA_001685075.1. Taxonomy (NCBI): domain Eukaryota; kingdom Metazoa; phylum Chordata; class Mammalia; order Rodentia; family Cricetidae; genus Bramus; species Bramus lutescens. Next base: position 126,257 of record LOEQ01000872.1, read on the forward strand.
CATATGAGGAGACGAAGCTGGGGAAACCCTTAGGACTGGAGAGAAAGTCTTAATAAGCTTGTGCTGGAAAAGCCTAGGTGTGATCTTCTGGAAAAAATGAAAACCACCCAACCGGTTTAAGAAAGAGAGTGGTAGCATCTGTTGGAATTGTGAAAAGATCAAGCAAGCAACAGTGCAGAAGAAATAAGTTGACCTGAGCAGGAGAGGGAGCAGGGAACTTCTGGGGAAACTGTAACAATGGTTGCAGTGCGGAAGGAGGATGGACTGAATCCCAATTACTTTTAGTTTTTATCACTCATGACATCCTTATGTGCCCAAGTTCCCATCTCTTTCTCCGGCGGTCCCTTTCTATTGATAATACATTACTTTCTGTGCACTAAACAACTTTTCTGCATAAAAAGGTTTTGAGCTAATTGCCTTCTCTACAGTCATTCATTCTCCAAATGGACGTGGTTGATGCAAGTCCAACTCATTTTCTTTTCGTTGCTATACTGGATAAAACATAATAATAGTGGAAAATGGAAGGCCAAGGACAGAACACAGAGGTAACCCAGAGTCAACTTCCCTAGGGATGGAAATCAACATGTAATACATCAAGGTGTCAGCCTCAACTGGCTGCTGTTCAACCTAGTTCCCCTGCATCCAGTCTCTGTTCCTTTTAACTTGCTTGTAAGGACATAATGTTCCGCTCTGCCACAATCTGCTGAACACCCCAGGCTTGCATTTCCGTAAACTATTCATGAATGGAGCCAGGCCTGCACGACACTTTCTTGTGCGCCTCTGCTGCCACCTAGTGCTCAATGACTCTTTAAAGAGTCTTAACTGTTTTTCAGTTATCTAGCCTTTTCTTGCCCTAAATTGGCATTTGCCTCAGTGACTTAGAATACATACGGCTCATCTTTTCCAAACTCTTCATGAAATTAAGAATGGAGTCTTTGTGGGTATCTAGTCCTTGTAATTTCTAATTATGTTTCAACTAAAGAGTAGTCAAAACCATAAGACTGGATCATGAGAAATTGTCATTTGGGGATGAGGGGGAGAAGAAGAGGGAGGAAGGGAAGGGTGAGAATGAGTACAGGGGGTTTTCAGGGTCAAGGCCATGGAAGGTCTTTTAATGTTTAATATTCTGGTATAAAGTTTGGCCTTTTTGTGTGAAGAAAAACTTTAAGACATTTAAGGCATGGCTGGGCATGGTGGCTCACATCTTTAATCCCAGCACTCGCATGGCAGAGGCAGAGGCAGGTGAATCTCTCTAAATTCAAGGTCAGCGTGATCTACAAAGCAAGTTCTAGGACATCCAGGGCTACAGAGAGAAACCCTGTTTTCTGTTTTTTTTTTATTTTTTTTAAGACATTTAAAGCTTCGGTCTTGATGGGATCAGGTTTGCATTTGATAGTCACCTGAGGGGAAAACTGAAGGGACACACACTTCGGTTGTGTGGTGGTGACACAAGGGACATCCACAAACAGAAAAAATACAAGAGACTGAATGACTTGTGACAGAAGCCGTGTGATGGAGAAGAGAGAGCATGCACAAGGNCACAGTGGCCACACCATCTAGTGGACAATGGTGCCAGTCCCCAAATGAGGCAAACTGGAAAAGAAGCAGGCTTGGGGAAGAGATACTCATCTTCTTTCAAAACCTTCCAAACTTTTCACCTTCTCCACGTGTTGTTTGCTTTTGCTTTTGCTTTGAGACAGACTCTTGTTGTTCCAGCTTAACCTTAAACTCAATATTTAGCAGAGAATGACCTTGAACTTTTGATCCTTCTGCCCCTACCTGTGGAGTGAGTCACGTGTCACCACACCCAGTTTAGGAGCCACTGGAGACGGAATCCAGAACTTCTGCTCTAGGCAAGCATCCTACCAATGGTGTCACACCTGCAGCCCATCTTTTATTCTTTCTGCAATGAATTTCGGTCCACTAGTTGAGACTGGACCACCCATCCACTGTCACCTTGTATATATTTCATACAGGTGTGTGATCTGTGAAAGGAAGTGTGTCATTGGTTATCTGGAAGTTCTGAGGAAACTGTTTCTTCAATGTCAGTACTTCTGGTGCCCACAAAGTATGTGGGGCGGGTGTGTGTCATTAAAGATGTATTTACTTTAATTTTATGTGTATGAGTATTTTGTCTCCCTTGTCTGCATACGCTGGCATGTAGTGCCTCTGCAGGCCAGAAGAGGGCAACAGACCCTCTGGGATTGTAGTTATAGGCAGTTTAAACTTGCCATGTGAGTGTTGAGAACCAAACCTAGGTCCTCTGCAAGAGCAAGGAATTCTCTTAACCCCTGAGCCATCTTTCCAGCACAGAAGTTTATATTTTTAAAAGGTCATTCAACAACATAAAAATCCATCAGGAATATTTAGCTTATGATACTTTTTTATTAAAAACGTAAGAAAACACATGAGTTCTATGTTTATGTTTTGAAATCACAGATGGCTCTCGCTCTAATGAAAAAAATTAAGGTAAAAAATCTATAGGCAAGAAAATTGGGAGGATCCAAGTTTATTGGGAAGATGTAGAACTTGCAATTAATTGGGATCATCACGTCCTCTAGACCCTGGTCACCAAACCAACACTTTCCTTTTTCTGTTTAGACCACGCTTACCTCCAGGAACCAGCTCTCTGTGGCCCACACATGAAGTTTGATGAAGATCGTTGTGAGTGTGTCTGCAAAACATCATGTCCTGGAGATCTCATCCAGCACCCAGAAAACTGCAGTTGCTTTGAATGTAAAGAAAGTCTAGAGAGCTGCTGCCAAAAACACAAGATTTTTCACCCAGACACATGCAGGTCACTGATCTTTTCGCTTACCCCTTAACTGCATTGACTGGTGCCATTTAAAGGGCATACTGATCTGATTTGGTGTGGCTCCTTTGTCTCATTGCCCGAGCAACCCCTTAAAAAACAGACAAGCAGAGGTCTGGCATCTCAGACATAAGTGGAAGTATATAGAATGATGATTAATTCTGTTGTTGTTGTTTCAAAACAGGGTCTCATGAATTCCACACCTGCACCACCTGCTATTATGCTATCATAAGCAAAACAAGAAGTCACTGACATTTAAACAATTAGGTTAAGGGTGGTTCAGCTCAGCAAGCTTACTCTGTGTGTGTGTGTGTGTGCATGTGTGTGTGTTTTCTCAGTGGAGAGGCTAGCACTAGATTTGTGTAGGCAAGAAGTTTATGGATGACTATGATCCTTCAAGGCTGTTGATTGGACTTTCATCAATTTCAAAACCTACCCAAATTAACCACTGAGTTTTTTTTAAATAATTAAACTTTTTCTTTGACGAATTCATGCACACAGAAAATGCATTCTAATTACTTTTACCCGCACACTCTCTTACCTCCAGCCTACTCCTGTCAACCCATTTCCTCCCTTCAGGTCCCTTTCCCAAACTCAGATCTCTTTGTTTTGTTTTGGGACCCACTATAGACAGTCAGGGCCATCTGTGTGACCACAGGTTTGGAACCATCTGTCAGAGCTTGTTCTGCTCACCCACCAGTAGGACCACAGATGAAGACAGGTACCACGTGATTGATCACTCAGACTGGCAAAATCTGAGTGCGATGCTTAGGAATTATTCTGGTTCTTTCTCTTGTGGGATTTCATTTGTATGCTCAGCACCGATGTAATTCCTGTTCAGCTTGTACTTTTCAAGTTTATTGAGCCACTGCCTGATGTTTCCTTTTTAAATGTATTTAAAGGAAATAAACATCATTATTCAAGCCATAGAACTTGGTGTTGCTTACCATGCTGTTCCTCTGTATTTAGTGCTAATGGGAAATATTTTCAAGACAAAAGAAAATCTAGAGATGGGAGGTTAGGGAACAAACAAATAGACTAAAACTATACCTCAGTTTTTGCGAAGCCAAGGCAGAGTTACCAGCAGGCTTATCATTCTAAATAAGGGTGACACGAGAATGCTGGGAATCACCCCATGGCGTGTGAATAAATTGAACTTGACCATCATCCTAACAATGCTAAGATCTCCCTACCACCTGGGATTAAGCAAACAAGACCTGCATGTGTATGTGTGTGTGCATGTGTGTATGTGCTTTGTACTTGTTGTGCACCATGTGCATGTTGTTCCCTTGGAGGCCAAAAGAGGGCTCCAGATTCCCTGGGAGTTAAATTTGCTTGTGAGTCACTGTGTGGGTGCTGGGAATTGAACCCAGGCCCTCTGGTAAAACAGTGAGTGCCCTTAACTGCTGAAGCTTTCTCCAGCCCCGGCTCATCGCATTTGCATATTTGTGATTCCCCGAAAAGCCTGTACCCCTAAGTGTTTCTGCACGTGCTCATCTTTCAGTCTCATCCACATGTCAGCTTNGTGATTCTTCTCTTTGTTCCCAGAGCTGCCCAGGAAGGGAGCACAAGGCCTTTCTTTTTTCTTTTCTGTGCCTAAAGTGCTCCTACATATAATTTCCTGGCGGCATAGACTTCACTGAAATTTTGGCTCATCAGAGGAATAGCAGTATTACTTATCAAACACCTTAAATTGATCTCTCTGAGTATGTGCACATATAAGACGGAGACAAACACACATGCCATGACAGCTGTTACCACACAACTCTGTAAAGAGTTGTGTTCAGATCTGTCTGTCCACTCTACCACAACCCTTTTGGATTGGAGAAATTCCTGATCATAAGTGCGTTACTGAAATTTCTCACTCAGGTCAGACCACTCTGGAGCAGGATAGTCACAAGGAGAAAGATAATGATAAAGAAACATAACCCTGTGGTGGTGGTGGTGGTGGATACTGGCCTAAATTCCTGCCCTTCCTCTTTAAATTTGCTAAGCAGTTCCTGGTTTCTCCCTTTTTTGTTGAAGTTGTCTGAAGCTTGTAGGGTGGGGCCTTTCAATACTTCCTGGCTTTATTACTAATCCCTGATTCTTCTTCTTCTTCTTCTTCTTCTTCTTCTTCTTCTTCTTCTTCTTCTTCTTCTTC
>LOEQ01000872.1:131296-142734 GCA_001685075.1 Bramus lutescens
TCTCTCTCTCTCTCTCTCTCTCTCTTTCTCTGTCTGTCTCTGTCTCTCTGTACCTAGCTATGGGATTGTTCCTAGTGCAGTTCCACAAAGCATCCGCTCATCCGAAAACAATGAATTTTGCAAAAAGAGAGTGTATTCACGAAGTAGCAGTGAAATCTGGAAGGGTGCAACCTAAATCTCAAACCTGTCTTCCAGAGAGAGGGCACAAGGATAGTTATGGGATAAAGAAGTAGGCTGAAAGGTGATCTGGTGATCAGATGTGGCACAGTCAACACTCTATGAATATGTAATTAATTTTCATGGCTCTCCATGGAACACTTGTTCATAAAACGAGAGTCTTAGCAAGACCCATGATATTAGCAAGCTCCTTGGGTGGAGCTTTCAGACACACCCCGCACCTCAAAAGGTCACACACATGGGACATCTGCGCAGGCCCAAGGGACTACTTGGAAGTCACAACAGAAGCAGCCTTTAAATCCCTGAGAAGTGCACTAGGCATCTTACTACCATGACCCACAGGTCAGAAGGGTCATGAACAGCAGAGATTGGGGGGGATAATAACATTCTGGGCTGCACAGCCTCCAGAATTAGTGAGCTTTGCAGTCAGCTGCAGACAGGTAGCTGAAAGCAAGAGATTCTGCTTGTTTGCCTAGGTTTCCCCCTGGATTTCAGAAGTAGTCCGATTCTGCTGTTTCTGTCCTTGCTCTGCCACTTGCCATTACTGGCCCAGTCACTCCTCTCTTGGTGAATGTTTGCGTCCTTCATCTGTGTCCACAGTGCTGATGGCTTCTCCCTTCTCGTTTTTCTCTTAGTCAGGTTTCTGAAAGGGCTCACACCAACTAGGCTTTATAAAATGCACTTAGCCTTTAGTGTCCTGTCTGGGCATTTCATTCCCATCCTCCCACCACGCACTCCTCCAAGGTAATTGCTGGAGCTCCCCTGATGACGGAGCCAGAGGGCAGTCCAAGTGTTCCAATGACACAGAGGTGGATGACTCACTCTGCTCACTCATTTTCAAAATGGACTTTTCGATTTTCTTTTATGAGCATTTTACTTGCATGTGTGTATGTGTTGTTAACATTTTCTGGTGCCCAAGGAGGCCAGAAGAGGTTGTTGGAGCCCCTGGAATTAGAGTTAGACACAGTTGTTAACAGCCATGTGGGCAATAGAAACTGAACCCGGGTCCTCTGCAAGAACAGCAGATGCTTGTAACCACTGAGCCATCGTCCCAGCCCTCAGTACATTACTGATAGATTCAAAAAGAGAGAGGTTAAGTCACCAATGAGGAAAAAAGGCATAAATTTAAGGATAAACACTGCCTCATAATCTCATTGTCAGGGGTAACAAGCTCATTGAATTTCAGTTTCCTCATTCCAATTGAATCATCAGTAGTGAAAAATATTGAGCAAGATAATATACTTTACAAATCAAAGGTCTTATCTGGTAGAAAGATAACTTTGGACAAATCCTACAAATTTGAAATGTTTTCTGTTTTTATTGAATCCTTGAACTAACTATGTTTTGCCTAAAAATGGCTCTGGCTCCCTAAATACAATTTACAGGGAGATATCACAAGAAGTCATGAGGCTGGGGCCAGTAAGCCTGACAACACTTTCCTCGTCAATTCCCAACAATCATCAAGAGATTGTACTTGATCCCCCAATGGCTGGTCAGGATGGGGATGGTTCTGGAGGGTGTGATTTGAAGCAAGGTTTGTTTTTTGTTTGTTTGTTTGTTTTTGTTGTTGTTTTGGTTTCGAGACAGGGTTTCTCTACGTAACCCTGGCTGTCCTGGAACTCGCTTTGTAGACCAAGCTGGCTTTGAACTCGTGGAGACATGCCTGCCTCTGCCTCCAGAATGCTGGGATTAAAACCATGCACCACCATCACCCAGCTTTGAAGTAAGCTTTATTAAATACTGGCTGGAAAGATGGACATTGGTCCATACCTGGGTTTCCCAGAGAATGATCACAAATTAATGTTAGTCGGTACTTAGAAAAAGCCACAAGGCTACATACTTCCCACCTCTGTCCAATCAGGGGCAAGCATACCTCTTGACATACTTCCCACCTATGTACATGTACATGTGATCAAGCACATATCTTGTGCAATTGGTGCAACCACACTTGTTTATAGAAGTGAAAACACATGGCACATGGCTTGTTATCTTACATGACCAACAGCCCCCAGCATTCCAGGAAGTTATTTCTCCTTGGGCAAGTGGGGCTTACAGGTTAAACGCATTTTTGTTTTATGGATCTCTTCAGCACAGTCATTTGAACTTCAAACATAGCTTTACCCTCACATGTGTACTAGCTTCTTTTGTCATTGCTGTGACCCAGCAAATGCCTTCACAAAAGCAACTTTCAGGGAACAGGGTGTGTTTGCATTCAGGGTGTTGAGGGTACAGTTTGTCATGGTGGGGAAGTCATGGTGGCCGGCGCATGCATGAGGCAATTGGTCACAAGTCTACAGCCAGGAAGCAGAGGGAGAGAGGACTGCTGGCGCTCAGATCCTTTCCTCCTATTTATTCGGCTTGTGAGCCAGCCCACGGGCCGGTGCTATCAGCATTCGGAGTAGGTCTTCCTGATTTGAGTAAACCTCTCTGAAAACACCCTCACAGACACACCCAGGTGATTCCAGATCCAATCACGTTCACAGTGAAGGCTAGAATAGCTGCTATATTGCTCATCCAAGTTCACTGGTCACTGCGTGGGAATATCTGCCATACTAATAGTTGTAGAACATTACTTGAAAATTCTCACCTTCCCAAAACACAATATGATGGGGATCTCCAAGAGTGGAAAGCAAACCACAAATGAGAGCAACACACGATGTCCCTGATTATGTAAGTCACGAGGCCAGAGTGCATGGCGGTCATCATAAATCTGTGACCGAAGCAATGCGGTGGGAAGGCCTTTGGAGACTGAAGCGCACTGGACAGCATAATGGTGAACACTGAGCTACGTGCTGAGACACTTAGTAAAATGGTATGGCCAAACAGTTCACTTTAAGGTACTTAAAGCATGTCACAGCACAGTAAAATTGGGAATTTAATGGAACTGACATTTTGTGTGAAAACAGAGCTTTGCATAAAGCAAACTCTTAATAAAGAATTAATAAACAGAACATCTTTTTACTGATTTTATGGTCAGTGAAGAAAACTTCTCTAAAATAATGCCAAGAGTAACTTTACACAACTCATATTGTTCAGACTCTGCTAGATGACATGAATATCTGTATTATTCCAATGCTGCAACTCTTGATAAGAACTTAATGAAGCTTGATAAGAACTTAATGAAGGATCAGTTATCAAAATATTTACCAGATTACAAATATCCCCAAATCTTCTGATAGTTCATCCTTGCAATAACTTAATAAACAATTAGCCCATGGTCATTTCATCACTGATGCCATTTGTTTTAAAACAGAGGTTTTTAAGCAATGACCCACTGGCCAGTTTTGTAACCCTGCCGCTTTTGGTAGGTGATGTTCTATTTAAACACATTATATGTGAAGAAGCATAACAAACTCCATTTTGAGAAATAACTCAATTTTAGACAGGACCTAACTAGGGAGGTGAATGCAGTCCCAGCAAAGTCATAAACATTCCCAAGAAACTGTGTGCCCCCCCATCAAAGTGACCCACCAGGGTGTCCAAATGACATCTGCTTGGTTCAAACGCTCTTGCCTACCCAGTCTGAACCTTGCTTTGGAGTGGCATTCCAGACAACATCAAGGCAGCCTGTACTTTTCTAGTCCCAGATAGCCCCATTGGGCAGTGAGCGAAAAAAAAAAGTGTTTCTGTTTATTACCTGACTGCCTCACTTCCCAGCTTCTTGACTGGCATTTCAGTCTTCCTGGGCCCCAATAATGCTACCCCAATTTCACTAGGAAACCATTATGGAAGAGATTATATCACTCCTTATTATTAACAAAAGGCTGAAATGTTAGGTCTCAAACCCAGGACAAGTACCCGTGGCTATTCCCAGCACTCCTTACCCCTACCCTATCCTAAAGCTCTCTCCCCAAGGGGTGGGCTTCTGCTTCCCTTCCCCCAGCCTGATCCCTATATAACTCAGTCATTTTGGCTGCCACTTATCTTGGTCTCTTGGCCCAGGCCACCTCTGCTAGTCAGTGACTCCTCTTTTGCCTTCTGTCTCCCTCTCTCGTCTCATGGTCTGGTTTAGTCGGCTGGTCATGTTCAGCCTGGACTCTTTCCTCTGCCTGCTTTCTCCTTTATAGCTACAATTAAAATCTTCTCCATACTTTTGGAGTAGTCATGTCCTTCTTTTATTTCAGTTTTTATTTACTTTAAATTTTGGCAATCAAGCCATTATGAGCATATTTATTGGTATAGCAGTAGCATTTTAGAGTTAACTGCATGGACTTTGAGTAAGGATAGTGAATAAAAACTAGTTCCTGTGCCAGACATGATGGTGCCCACCTTTAATTCCAGCACTCAGGAGGCAGAGGTAGACAGATCTCTGAGTTCAAGGTCAGCCTAGTCTACATTGCATCTTGGCAATAACCAACAGCTCTCTAATTTGACTTATAGCCCAATCAACAGAAGAGACATTATGCCTGGTGCTGGAAATCTAGCCAAGCCAGCCCTGAGTAGTTGGCTGGTAAGGTCACAGATCTTATAGAAGAACCTACAAATGACCACTTTACTAAACCAGTATAATTCCCAACACTATTCTAAATATGTACCTTTATACTCAAGGGTAAGTATAGCTCTCAGCCCTCAACTTTATAAAGAAATGTCTCTTGCAATAGACAGAAACCATTACGGAAAATCACAATCAATAATAATGCAGAGAACAAGCCATTGAGTGGCAGCCAACACTGACACCATTTATAACACAACCCCTGCACCCAAGGCTCAGGGAACACTGGAGAAGTGGGGGCAGTAAGATTGTAAGGGCCAGAGGAACAGGATGTCTGCTGTGAGACTGTGCCCCATAGAAATGTCAGGGAAGCTACACCCATGAATCTAACCAACATAAGTGCCTAAACAAGACCTAAATAAGGATGACAACTACAGACATGCTAAGGTGGACGGGGTAAAGCTCACAAAACCTCAGGTCCTGGACACAGAGCTACAGGCAACTAAGGAATGCTGAGAGCAGGAGCTCTCTAATTGGCTCTCCAATTCCAAGTGGTCAACATACAAGTAATATTAAATAGACTGAACAGGTTTTAGTTACATATTTAGGGATTTATATGATATATACACAAAAATATATGTAAACATATATAACATATATATCAAAATATATTTATCAACAACAATTAAAAAAAGAGGACATTTGAGTATGGTGGAGGGAGAGACTATAGGGAGGAAAAGGAAGATGGTGTAATTATATTTTAATTTCAAAGAACTGAGCAATAAGGAGAACATTTCCAGCACTATTCACAGTGTAAGTACAGAGTCTCTTCTGAGATTCGGGCGATCTCTTAACTGTGAACCACTACAAAATAAAAGGCGAATTACATACTTCCAATATACAGTGGCATGGAGTGAGCATTCCCACTCCAAATTGGAGGAACTGGAGGCATAAGATCAAAGCAAGACCAAAGCTCATCATGTCAAACACTGAATCCCACAGCTTCATGAAGGATATATGGAGTTATGGCAGAATCATACGGGCTCCAAAGGTGATTCTCAACCCGGGGGTCTCGAACTCCTCAGGCATTCACATTACATAACAGAACAGCAGTAAATTTGCATAGTGGGTATTTACATTACGTACCATACCAGTAGCAAAGTTACAGTTATGAAGTAACAACGAAAGGATCTTATGGTTGGGGATCAGCGCAACATGAGCAAGTGTATTAAAGGGTCGCAGCGTTAGGGAGGTTGAGAACCACTGGCTTAGGTCTAACACACGCAATCCCTCTTTGCTGGTTCTACTCCCTGCATGCCACTTTCTCCGGTGGCTATCTCAGACACCCTAGGATTTCCATGGCAACTTTTGTCTTCAGGGCCTCTTGGCAGAGTATTCAACCTTGCCACATAGGCCAGCTTTGTTGGCTTTCTGGAACCTCGGCACAAGCCTCTATGACCCCCTCACCCTGCATCTTTGCTGCCTGTAAACCAACATCATGCGGATGATGCTACCAAGTTCTGCTGCCAGCTTGAGATGGAGGCCGGCAGGCCCGGATGGCAGTTTTGCAGCAGCCTCTCTGTGCTGACCCTGGAGAAACTCTTCCCTACATGCTTGTTTCTGACCAGGGAACCTTCTCAGTAGCATCCTTACTTTAGACTCGCTCTCCTTTTAAACGGACTTGGGTTTTCACAAGATGAAGTCTTCCGTGGCTAGTGTTTTGCCCTATGGCGTCTTTCACGTTGTCTCAACGCAGAGCAGGAGGTTTATCTTGAATAGCATGGCTGTCTCTAGCAATCACAGCTGCTTCCTCAGCACCTCCTTGTCCGCAAGTACCACCTCTCCTTGTCAAATTCAACATTTTCCTACACTTTTACTGCACTCACGGGTTGCTTTCTCTCACTGGGGACCTGGGAAACAGTAGGGAGCTGTAGACATGCCACAGTCTTATTCCTAGCCTGTCTTGAGTTCTCCTCCACCAAAGAAGTGAGTCCATTACCTTTGAATTCCGCCGTACTTGGGTTCTCAGAATATGGGCAGAATGCAGCCAAATTCTCATCCAAAACATAAGAGAATTTGGCAGCAGTGGGTGACAAGACAAAGACACAGCTCTGTGCTGTCACCCAAAACAGCCTAGGGAGTTTGGCCTAATCTTTTAGGGACTTTGGCTCCAATGAAACAGGTTCCTTAACTTTGACACAGAAGACAACTTTAGGGGGACACAGCATGAAGTGGAGCTGAAGTTTCTTAATGATATTTGAATATAGAGTTTCTTCAGCACTAGGTTTAAAGGAAGGAAAGAAATGTGTGAGAAGAAAGGAAGACACACCCGAGAACATGGGTGTGGGCTTCTCTGAGAAACTCACACCCCCATTATCTTTAATAATAGTCATGTATAGGATTTGTGTAGTTTTGAAGCTAATAATTTCAAAGGGTTGCTAAGGAACTTAAATGAGATCACAGGGTGGCTCCCAAGGGGCCTGGGGACAGGGTAACGCTGATAAAGTAAAGCTGACACTCCTGAGGACAGGCATGTGGGGCTGCATCTTTACCACAAAAAAAGAGAGTTCCAGAAAACGTCTAGGGAAAGGAATGAGCATTCCCTCTTAAGGTTATGTACATGTTCAGGGCCCCCCTTGTTAGATATTTTAACTCATAATATCCATATAAGAAAGGAATATTAGCTCTGTGTCAGTAATATTTAATTTTAATTGTGCTAGGATTCTCTCTCTCTCTCTCTCTTTCTGTCTCTCTCCTAGGGTCTTGTTATCAAACTTAAGGGTCATAATCGGTGCCCCAAGTCAGGCCTGGTTACTGTCCTCAATAAGTCAATTAAAAGAGTCAAATGAAAAGTGGATGTATTCAATGTGGCCACATCAGGAAGAGGGACAAAGGGGCCCAGCAAACCCCTCAAATCTGTCTTCATCTTCCAAGTCCTGAGGTAAGATCAAAGTTTAAATGGAGGGCCAAGGATATGCACATCTAAGCAGTCCTGGTCAAGGTGTGGCCCTGCCCACTGTAGACACATCATCCTCTGGATTTCAGTCAGATAAAGTTGAAATAGCGTGAAATTTCTTTCTAAGAGACAAGTTACTTCTTTGACGGGCTCTTTTTGCTTCTCTAAGCTCGAGTTTTCTGGAGAAATTTCCAGGTTTTTTGGTCATTATTTCAACAGTCTGATAGTTTAACTGAGAGACACAAGTGTCTCTTTAGAGTATCTTCATTTCTGCCAGACCAGTTACAGTCTCACTGTATAATTCTGACTGGCCTGGAATTGACTATGTAGGCTGGCTTACGACTCACAGAGATCTACCTGCCTTTGCGTTTGCTCCCCAGTGCTGGCATCTAAAGCTACCACAGTATGGGCTTCTAGGCTCTGCTCACACATTCTAAGTTTTTTCAAAGGCTCAAGAACCACATGGTCAGATTTACCATAGCAACAACCCCACTTCCAAGTACTAGTACTATTTTTCTGTGTTTCTTACATTTCTCATTGCTGTGGTAAAATATACAAAACAAAAAGAAGGGACTGTTTGGCTCACCGTCTTTGCTTTTAATGGTATGTGCCTTGAACTTTACCAGGATGAGGAAATGTAGCATTTTGACTTGCTTTTCCTGCTGTGCGGATCAAAGCCAAAACTTTGGGCATGCTAGGCAACCATGGTACTGCTCAAGTACATTCTCGCCAGCTTTAAAAAGATTAATAATAACTTCTTCAAATTTTCTAATTGGTTATCTACTATCAGCTGATGTTTGTTTCATTTTGACATACTTTTTTCAAAACTGTTATTTTCATTTTTTCACATTCATCTATTATTTTAATTGCATTTGGACCAAATTCTATTTTCCTTGCTACATTTCTTTGTTGTCTTTCTTAGTATTACATCTGTTCTAAAGTTTTGAAATCTCCCTGAGAGCTAGCACATGCCTCTCTCACCACCATGAAAGTATATCTGGGAGACATAGACCACACTAGCAGTGACAATGGAACACTGAAGATCACTTTTTAAGTAGTTCAATTCTATCTCCAGACAGGTACCAACAATGCAAACAAGTTTTCCGACATCCATTATCAAGTGGGGAGATGAGATTCAGGCAAGTTATCAGTTGCTGTGTAACAAATGTCACAAAGACTTGGTATCCACAGTCAACAGTGACGTTCACAAGATTATTTCTCCTGATTCTGTTGGTTGACTAGAAGGTTAGATTGCTCCACAGAGCACAGGCTGAAGTTATCTCATCCAAGTAGAACTTCTCTAAATCTGGAATGACCAATAGGAGTCTCATTCTTCAGATTCTTTCTCCATATGACTGTTCTCATGTAACACCTTTCTTGGGCTTCTTCACATACATGATCATTGGATTTCAAGGGGAAAGATTCCAACAGGGTATGGACCGGTCTGTAAACACTTGTGAAGCATTTGCTGCACTTCATTTGCTGAGAGTATTTTTGGTGAAGCAAGCCACAAGGTCAAACCTCAGACTTGATGTGGGAGGGAGTTAAATAAAATATCAATTGACATGTGGTTCATTGAAGGCCACCATATAAAAGTCTCTCACAGACTTGTTTCAGTCCACAGTCACACATGGATCCTGCCATATCCAGTATTGTACAGGAGCTAACCACTGGTCCATATTTTACTGCCACCAAGTACAATGTCCTGGGCCTATGTAACGTTTAGTCTTAAGAGTTTGAGCTTTTGATTCTGTATCTGTTGGGTTCTAAAACAAACCCACACAACAAAGCATACATCTTTTTCGTTTATATTATATCCGATTTTTCTATTTGAAGCAGAAAAGGGAAAAGAGTCTCAGAATAATGATTGAAAAATGTCCTATTTTCTGGAAATCTGGGTCAGCATCAAGTACATTTTCTTCAAGAAATTTTCATAAGCATTCTACCCATTTGCTCTAATTCTTACTGACAATGTCATTATTCTGCCCACATCTCTTCCCTATCTCTTTCTTGGATCATTACACACAAATATCCACTGAACAGTCTGCATCTGCCTGTGCATCATCATTCACTGTTTTCTTGAAGGGCTCTTGCTCTCAACTTGTATGGATACCTTCTACTCATTGTTTCATAAATGCTAGCAGATAGAAATATTCTTTGCCTTGAAATTCCCAGCATGTTCCTATGTAGTTCTCTTATGACATTTAGCAATTCCTTTTCTCATAGACCATTTCATATGGTTTAGCTTTTTTTTTCAAGACAGGATTTCTCTTTGTAACAGCCCTTACTGTCCTGGAACTCACTCTGTAGACCAGGCTGGCCTCGAACTCACAGAGATCCACCTGCCTCTGCCTTCTGAGTGTTAGCATGAAAGGTGTGTGCCACCACTGCCCATCTCAAATGCTTTAGTTTTATCTTGGTTTGGAAACAGTCCTCATGCCAGATTTTCTCTTCATCTACTTGCATATAGTTAGCAAGCTTTCAGTACATGTGTGATGCCTTCCAACTCTAAAATTATCCAAGGAAGCTTATTTACATACGAATTGGCAAAGAACTAAATTTCAAGGGAAGATGATACCTACATCTATTTTATATCTTTTCTGTTTAGGACATTTGATAGTACAAGTGGTTCTGGCTTTCATATTTTAAGTATCATCAGAACATACTGCACAGCAATATTTTAGTCAAATTTTAATGGTTTTCAATAACATTCTCAAAAGCAGTGATTTTTCAACCTTCCTAATGCTTTAACCCTTTAATACAGTTCCTCATGTTCTGCTGACCATAAAATTAGTTTCATTGCTGCTTCATAACTGTAATTTTGCTACTGTGATGAATCGTAATGTAAATATCTGGTACGCAGGATATCTGATATGCGACCCCTGTGAAAGGGTGGTTTGACCCCAAAGGGGTCGAGACCCACACGTTGAGAACTGCTGCTCTGAATGCACGCTTCGAAGTCAGTCATGCAGAAGACTACAATTAAAATCATCCGCCGATTTAACTCAACTCAGCTATTTTGACTTTTAGAAAATAGCCTTACCTTTAGCACAAGTTTCAAAAGGATGCCAGTCATGGTGATGGTAATGTTGCTCAGAGAAGAATTTAGTCTAGAAAGTGAAGAAATGGCAGTGCCAAGGAATTGCAAGTACCAACTGTAAAGAGTGGGTGACCACTAACTAGATCAATTACATGGAGTCTGTATTCTCAGCCAAGCACCACTACGGCATGACCTGGCTCCAGATCTCAAGACACTTTTGATTGAGGACTGCAACAGTTGGAAGGGGAGCATTTCAGGTTATAACGAAGATTTCTTCCCACCTGGACTGTGGAGTTCTAAGACAAAATCTCAAATCAGAACTTTTAAAAGGAATGTCCTCAAGCTTTGGGACATTCATAGAAAAGTAGATCTGGAATTCAAAGTTCTTAATTTCGTTTTTGACTTGCTGTGGGTTCTTTTTCGTATCTTTGTACTTTTATTTATTGCACTTAGCAACCGTGTCAGAGTGCAGAGTGATAAGAACCAGCGTGATTGAGTAGGCTAAGGTACTGATTATAAACCTCCCTGACCCTGATTTCCCCAGCCTTCCTCCAGCAAATCTCTCTAACCGGAAGGAGGCGGAGAGAGACCGGGCTTCCTGAAAAGAGACGCTGTAACTAGGCAACTAGGGTACGTCCGCCTGGGACCTTCCGCAGCTCTTAGGAGACGTGCTCCAGCGCTCCCTGACGCTACAATCTGGCGCTGGAGAGTTGGGAATGACTGGGCGTCTCTCTTTCACGTGTATTCAGAACCTCTATGTGATTGGTTATCAAGGGGGCGCGGCGCTAGGGTCGCGGACGCTTCTGATTGGTGCTTTAGAACAATGGGGCGGG
>LOEQ01000872.1:207329-217555 GCA_001685075.1 Bramus lutescens
GGCCAGGCAGTGCTTAAATGAATACAGTTTCCGTGTAATTATTTCGGGTGTAAACTTGGTGGGAAGCAGCCCGCAGCTCCTTCTACATGCAGGTGTGGAGGCCTACCTGTAATTCCAGTGTTTGGTAGGTGATGACAGAGGACTCCTAGAGCAAGCTGGCTGTCAACACTAGCTGAATCGATGCGCTCTGGGTTCAAGTGGGAGACTCTGAACCAATGTATATAAGATGTAAAGCAACTGAGAAAGACACCTAACATCAATCTCTGGCTTCCATATGTGCATGTACACACATATAGATTTACCCCACACATGAACACATGCATGCACACACCATACACATACTTGCTGAAAAAAAGAAAAAGACAACATTCATGTAATCTACTGATCTTTTTCAGTTTCCCGTATTTACTTGTATCCATCCATGTATGTGTAAATCTTTGGTTTCATATAATTCATTATATGTGTAAGAGCATACCTTTAAAAAGATTTATTTTTTAAGTTTTTAAATTTAGATGTATGTGTGTGTCTATGTGTGGGTATTTGAACATGAATGACAAGGGAGGCAAGAACAGGGCATTAGGTCTTTTGGAGCTAGAGTTGTGTTATAGGCCTGAAGTTGGAAAGATTCCCCCAATACAAGTGTTACAGCTCTGAAGGGAACTGTATCCTGGCAGTTGGGAGCCAAGAAATACCACAAAGTCATGTCACATAACAAACCTTATGTAGGAGATTTATTGAGAAAGATGCAAGAGGGTTCCTACCTCTGCTTGGGCAAGAAGCAACAGGGAACTGAGCAGGAGGTAGGCTTATGTAGGCTTTCTTTGGGGAGGAGTTCTCCAAGGTGGAGATTTCCAGAGTAGGGATTGGTGAGATTTCAAGCCAAACCCGAGAACTGGTGGGATTTCAAGATCAGGGACTGGTAGGTTGGAGTTCAGGGATTGATGGATTTTTGAGCTCAGGATTGGTGGGTTTGAGCTCAGGGATGAGATCAGAGATTGGTGGGTTTGGGCAGGTTTTCAAACCTGGAAGTGGACTCGGACCTCTCACCCTACAAGAGTTAACAGGCAGTTGTGAGCTGCCTGATGTGGGTGTTGGGAACCAAACTCTGGTTCTCTCCAGCCCCATAAGAATGTAATCTTGAATTAGTATTTCCATTCTTTGAAATCTCTTCACTAGAGAAACTTGCAGATATGTCTAAAACAATGTATGCAGAAACTTACAATATGTATGTAACAGTCCAAAAAAATGGCCACATCCTGTTAACATCATTGGGAACAAAGAAACACTCTTTTTTTTGATGTTTCAAGACAGGATTTCTCTGCATAACCCTGACTGTCCTGGAACTCATTCTGTAGACCAGTATGCCCTTGATCTCATAGAGACCCACCTGCCTCTGCCTCCCAAGTGCATTAAAGGCATGTACCATGACCACCAGGCACAAGGAAATACTTTTGTCACAATGCCAAATGCAGTGGAGAATAAAGACATGAATATATCTATATATGGGGCAATAGAAAGCTTTCCAGACTAAATGTAAAATCTATAGGACAGGATGATAGTAAAATTACATTAAAGATGTACAAGGGTAAGTGTATGTATGCACAGAAATGCAGTAAATATGAAGGATGCCACCAGGTGCCACAATGCACACCTGTAATCTTAGCACTCTGGAGGTGGAGGCAGGTTTGCTACTGGTTAGAGGCTTGCCTGACTTCATAAGTGTGCTCAAGGTCAGCCTGAATCACAGAGCCATCTTTTATCTGAAAAAGCAAACAAACATCATGCAGTGCTTACAACTAGTTACAAAATGTTTCAACTGAGAACCCAAACACCTCAAACAAACAAATGTCTAGCGTTTGAAAGCCGGCCTGTCCTTGAGAGTAGCTCAGAGACTTTTGGGGATAAGATAGTCTCTTCAACCTGGAAGAGAAGGAAAGTGGGAATCTTTCCTCAGCAAGTGATGTGGAGCGCGTAGTGTCCTGGTGCCGGAGAATGTCACTGATGGTGAATAGATAAGGGGCAGGAAAAGCAGCAAGCCACTGAGGCCAGGAGACTCTGCTTAAACTAGGTTCCTTTCAAACCCATTGACCGTGGCCATATGAGTGATTGCCTGGAACCAGCACCCGGGATGAAAAGTGGAAATTAAAAAGTCACCTATACTGAAAGCCTAAATCCTCGTGTAGGCAAACTGAGCGGACCCTAACAAAGCAGCTCTCTTCCCAACCGGCAATTGAGAGATAGGGGGGTCTCTTTCACACCTGTGATCCATTGCTCTATCCTCAGCCGTCTAGCAGTTATTTACAGGTAGAACTAAAGTGTGTACAGGAAGGGCAAAATAGGACATGGCATGAACTTGCAGCCCCCCAAAGAGGAAAGCAAGTCCTTTCTGTCCTTCTCCACCTCTACCCCTTGCATTTTTGTAACATACAGACACATTTTTCCATAAGACACTCCCAGCAAAATTGAAACCACACGTGCAGATGACCAGACTGGGCTGTACATGTTCCTGTGCGAGCAGTTCCTCTGAGCTCTTGCAAAAGCAGCTTTCTCGGTTCTTGGATGCTGGGGCTTGTCTGAGACGCCCTGAAGTAGCAAACAGATCTCAGGAGTCTGAACAGCGGCCTCCTACACAGCCACCCAGCTCCCTTCATTATCCAAAAGTTCCAAAAGTGTAAATTTCTTTCTTGATAAACTCGAAAGCTTGATCCCTGATTGGTCTCAGTTTAGAAAAGAAAGGAGCGTGACATCAGTAACTTTGCAGACTTGAGGCCTGGGGGGCTGTTGTGGATTTTGGCCAGTCTCCAGCCTGCTTGGTGGAGTGTACATGTGTTTGTGTGTGTGTGTGTGTGTGTGTGTGTATGCATGTGTGGTATGCGGTGTGTGTGTATGTGTCTGTCTGCATGCGAATCTGTTTGACCACGGGTAGTACTCACATAACCCTGCTGTGCTGTTCTCTGCTGCAGACTGCCTGAACCAGGATGTGTGCAGTTCAGCCAACCACAGAACCGGAAACTCCCAGGGACACCAGGAGCATGTCATTCGGGTTTTCGTGAGCAACTGAAGTGAAATATAGTTTGCTGGCCTACGAGAGTACCATGGATGGTGAACAAGGGGGCAGGAGTGACAAGCCAGGAGGCTCTCCTCACCTCAGATTCCTTTCAAATCCTTTGATGGGGGGTGAATCATAGAAGATGTGAACTCAGAGAGCCGGGGTGGGTGGCTAACATCAGGAGAGAGAAGAGAGCTGGACTATGTCAGTGGGACTTTCTGTGGGATATCCGGAGGGCAGCTACTAGACAGACGTCCATCCGTAGCTTGCTAGTCTGCATCCCTAATGTGGTTATTTAAAAATCAACCTTTATCTGTAGAGTCATAAAGGTAAACAAATTTTAATTATCTAGGAGCATTTTCTAGTAGTGGTGAAAAGTTTTGCTGCAAGGAATCATTCTTTTGTGGGTCAAATGTATTATTAAATAGGAGGTTGAAGAGTTACTTATAAACAGCAGGGTTTTGGTCTCCTGTGTGGTCCATGTTGGCCTTAAACTCATTATCCTCTTGTCTCAGCCTCTGAAGTGCTGAGATTACAGGTGTGTGTGTGTGTCTGTGTCTGTGTGTGAGTGTGTATGTATATGCATACATATATATGCACATCACCATTATTGGGTCCTATAGGAACACTTATATTGCTAAAACATTTCTTTTTGTTAAAAGTTCTCCTAGACATTTCATATTTGGTGAGGCTGGGCTTGTCAAGGATGCTGGCTGATTGATTGACATTAGAAAGGAGGGTTTCCTACAGGTGTGAAATGCACCTGTTGGGTGACAACGCTGCACGCTGCATGCAGTCACTCACTGTCACTCTCCTGTTAGCACTCAGCAGGTTCAAGATGAAGCAATTCTGGGCCTAAGCATTCAAGGAGATACTGGAAGGCTACCCATAACACTTGTCTGCTAGAAGGACAATAAACAGGGGTTCTAAAGTCCCCTAGGACTTAATAATGTCTTTCTGCCCCGGTATGTAAAGGGAAAACGGTAGGAGGTAGATAGCACAAACTGCCTTCCATCTCTGATTGAGGAGGCAGGCCTGCACATTCTTCTTTTTTTTCTCCAGTTTTCCTCGCAAACTCTTCCAGTCCTCAGTGGTGAGCAGAACGTCTATGCACAAAGACAGAGCTGAATTTCTTAGAATGCATAGAGCACACATTAGGAGTCATAGGGAAGTCGAGTGGCATTAAGACTCCCTGTCAAAAAAAGGGGGGCTTGATGACTATTTTTAAAGCACAAATCCCCTCGTTGTTGGAAATGGCGAATTCAGGAGCATTCTCAACAGTCACTCCTCAGCAGAGGCTTCTGCTTTTAGATTGGTTTTGTTTGTATGTGGGGAGAAGAACTAGCCACTTTCTCCTGGAGGATATGCTGCAGGCTGTTCCAGCTAGGATGGAGAGTACCTTGGAGTCAATTTTGTGAGAATTAATTTGGAGAGATGGAACTGGATGATGAAGCGTGTGTGTGTGTGTGTGTGTGTGTGAACATGAAAGTGAGTACATGCTCTATATACCTGCGTGTGAAGGTGGCAGGCACAGGCCAACATTGGCTATATTTCTCTACTGCTCTCTATCTTGTTCTGGTTCTCATTGAACCTGGAGTATACATTTTGGCCACATAAGAAGGAAGTTTGAAAGGGTGCTGGCTTTGGAGTGGGGTGACGAAGGATGCAGAGTTCTCTCCCTCTAACCATGTTTTATGTCCTTGTTCCTGTATGTGTACATATGGGTGTGCATGCATATGCATTTATGTATGTGTGAAGGTCAGAGGTCATTCTTATGTGGCAAGCTTTAATAAGTTGACAGTCTTCCTAGCTCACCAGAGTTCTATTTTGTACATAAACGAATGAATCCACATAGCCTGATGTTGAAAGACCCCTACCAGAATTGGTGGTTGAGAAGTCTGTAATTCAGGGCAGATGGAAAATTACAAATTGCAGCTTGGGCCAAACAGGATTCCTGCGGTTTTGCCCCTAGTCATGACCCAGTATCTGAGCCAAGAGAAGAAGGAACATCTGGTCCCCAGGGCTCACTATCGAAACTTGAGACTTGCTGGTGTCTGCTTTATCTAGATCTGTGGTTTTTTGGGGAGCTTGGGACAGGTATGACCCAAGGCCATGAAAAGGAAACCAATAGAAATGCTGTCACTATGCTTGCCAGTAATGTAACCCTTGCACCCTATAAAAGTTGTTTGGAAAGCTTGCTCGGGGTGCCCCAGTCTGCTTAGCTGGGTCACCCACGAGCACTCGTGTGAACAATAAAGCCTCTTGTTGATTGCATCTGCTGGCCTGGCTTATTGAGTCTGGGGGAACTCTCGTAGATCCTGGATTGAGGGTCTTTCAGTGTTATGGGGCTAAGGATGGAAATGAATGCAGGCTGAGTGCGAGAAGTCTCAGAATGTTCTGCAGAGGGCTTGTGGCTGAAACCTAGGGAAAGGAGAAATTTTCCAGTGGCCAAGAACTGGCACCTGGGGGCATCAAGGATGTGGAATCATTAAGTTCAACAGAAAAGCAGAACGGGATTTCTGATACTACTGTTCCATGCAGCCTAAAGGGTTAGCAGCTTTCAAAGACACAAGAATCACAGGATAGATGCCCAGACACTTGGCCATACCTGCTTGCTTACCTCCTCCTTCTCTGATCCAGAATGACAAACTCCCTCCCACCTTCCACACCCAACAGAACCAATGCACCGATGCAGCCCTCCCAGGTTTTTTCCTCTTCCCAAATAGACATTTTTTTTGCTCTCTGCTTTGCACCAGAGGTTAAAAAAAAGCCCTCAGCAGTAACTTATTACATTTATTTACACTTCTGAGGCCTTGACCTTGGTGACATGTGGAAGGAGGACCATTCAGAATGTTGTTTCCAAAGTTGGCTCCAAGACACTCAGCTCAGTTGAAGGTACCCTCTGGCTCAAGGACACATCAGAGGGAAGCCTAGAACTGGGTATGGTTCATTCTTTTCTCTGCTCCTTTCTCTCAAGGAAGGGAGAGAAGGATGGGAAGATGGAGAGCCAGTTCTTTCCAGAGATTTATTTAATGCTTAAATTTGCTGTCCTAGGGACAGGGAAAGAATACAATTCCTCCCCTGAAAGTACTTTGTTAGGAACTGAGTTGTACCTCCCAAAAGATACTTTGAAATCCTAACTCGTCTTTGCACTTCAAGAAGAGACTGCTATTGATAAATTGAGTGGCTGCAGGTATAATCACTAAAATGAAGCCTAGCTGGTGTGGGGTGGATCCTTAATCCCTGAAGACTGGTGTTTCAATAAGAAAAGGAGAGGGAACATTCAGAGAGAATGATAGGAGGCAGAGACAGAGATTAAAGCAAGGCATCTACGAACCAAGGGAAGCCAAGGAAGGATGTCCAGTATCAGAAGCTAGAGGAGGAGAGGAAGGATTCCTTCCTGAGACTGGGAAAGGGCATGTCCTTGCTGAAGCTGTCAGGCTTCCTTTAGACTCCCAGCCTCGACAATAGCAAGAGAATACATTCCAATTGTCTTAAGCCACCTAGTTTGATGTAGTTTTTAACAGAATTTTAGGAACCCAACTCACATTGCTTGAAGACACTTCACAGAGTACATTGAAGGGCAAATTAACCTCCCTAATTCCATCTATCATCCATTTATTAGTATCTATCCTTAAGTTGAAAGCAACATTTTTTTTACATTTATTCCTTTTGTATGTGTGTGAGTGTGTGCCTGTGGAGGTCCCGAGGACAATTTGTGGGCATAGGTTCTCTCCTTCCACCATGTGGAGCCCGGGATTGAACTCAGGCCGTCGAGCTTGGTGGCAAGTATCTTTACCCGCTGAGCGGTCTCTTTGGCACAAGTTGGTTTTCATTTGTTTGTTGGCCAGGAAGCTCATACATCTATAGGTAATTCTTTCTTTACAAGATTAAACCCAACCTATTAGAAGAGAATTTTCACATTTAAGTAGAAAGCAGGCAAGAATGCACATAGAAAGGAAGTAGGTTTCATCTGCAGATGGGTTGGTTACTTTAAGATATTGTGGCAACTTGGCAGAGGATGCTCTGAGGGTGTCTTCTCTGTGTAAACAGAAGAGGCGATAGTGTGAAATTGTGGAGAGCAGAAAGAAGGAGGGTCCAGACAGGGGGAAGAAGGGAAGAGGGGAGGAAAAGGGGGTGGGTAGTAGATGGAATAGGTATGACCATCTTGCCCAACAGGTCTCATGTTCGCTCCACCCTCCCCTCATCAGGATTCTTCTCCAATGTTGTAATATTGGCTCATGCCACCAAATCTGCCTTTACCACGTCTCAGATATTCCAGTCTCTTTAGAGCAACTCCCTCCTCCCACTTTTGACCTTGCAAAATGTTTCCTAATGTGGACGGATTTATGCTACTGCCCCACATTTACGAGAGTTCTTTGAGCTTCCTTGATAGCTCCTTTCAGAATGCAGCAGTTAGTGCACTTTAAATCTCTCCTGAAATAATGGAAATCTTAGAAATTGTTCCAGAAAGTACAATAAAAGTGAAACGACAACCTTCCTAATGTACCACAGGCTTGATAGAGACGCTCTCCTTATCTCGGGTAAGTTTAATGACACTAATTGGAGGAGTCGTGGAGTAGTTTTGTCTTGCGTGTTTCCTGCATTAGTTCACTCATAAGCTACAATGCTGGATCCATGCTGTTATCAGTGACCTCATTTGGCATCCATTTTGTTTTTGGCTGTAAAACCAGATATAGACCATAGTTGAACAAATGCTATTAATGAGTATTCAATATGCCAAGAGTGTGTACAATCTGTTGCATACAATGACTCTCAAATTTCAAAGACTGTGGTGGAGTTAATGTAAAAAAGGTATTGTGGCTTTGAATCTCCCCATTATCTCATGGATAGTCTCCTACCATGAGCACCGTCCATGGTCTGATAGGAACATAGTCCCCTCTTCTGCTTGTTCTGTTCTTTCTAGCTGGCAATTGTCAGGAAGTGGGTGAGGTTGCCTTAGGATTTTATTGGCCATAGATTGAGCCTGTAGCTCATGGCTTACTTCAGACATGTGTCCTGGAAACTCCTGGAGAAGGGTGTTCTAGGTCTTTCCTGAGTTGGCTGTCACACGGAACAAAACTCAGCTTTCCTTCCCGTGTTTTATAGAGCAAAGGGTGTGCGGATTATTTTTATCCTGCAACATTATGGTGTTTGATTTGTCCTCCCTTTCTCCCCCTCTTCTGCTCCTTCCATCTCTCCCTTCCTCCCCCTTGCATGTGTAGTCTGTGCTGTGTCAATGCTAGAAAAGTGTTAATGTGTTACTCTTACCGGTATCAATATTTAGGTTTTTACATACTCCGCTGTTCTGAGATATGCTAAGGGTAGAGGCCTTGTATGCACTTAAGAAAGATTTAGGCTAAGCTTAGACCTATGTTTTTCTTCTGGGCAGGAGCACGAGCTTAACAAATGTTGTATCAAAATGTCTTTGGAGTTAGAAGGGTAACCCCTGTCTATTGTTGATGGAAATACATGGTGGGACAGCCACTTTGGAAAGTACTCTCAAGAGGCTAAACATAAGTCTCATTAGTTTGGGGGGGTAGACATAAATAATTAAAAACATACATCTATCCCAAATATGGACAGGAATGTTTATAACAACATTATTACTAACCCCAAAGTGGAAACAACACAAATTTGCTTCACCTGGTGAATGAGTCAATAAAATGTAGTTTATCTATAACAACGGTTATTTGACTAAAGATGGGATGAAGTGCTAATACATGCTATAGGGTGGATGCAGCTTAGAGCATGCTGAATTAAAGGCATCAGTTCCAAAGAACCACATAACATACAGTTTCACTTAGAAGAACTGTCTAGAATAGGCAAATCCTTAAAGACAAGAAACAGATCAATGGTTGTCAGGAGTTGGGGCAGGCGCAGATATCTAGTGAGGCTTCTTCACAAGGTAATGAAAATGGCCCGAGATCGATTGTGGTGTTGGTTGCAGAATTCTGTATTTATAATTAAAAGCATTGGGTTATATATACTTCCAATGGGCAGATCATATGTGAGTTTTAGCTCAATGAAGATGTTCACTAGCTATCCAGATGTAGATATTAGTATTGTCAGCCTTGTGGTGTGTTCTCAAACCATATTTTACACTTCTAAAAGATGCAGGCTATCTCTGTTCCAAAATACTGAATTCTGCATGATTTCAAAGCATCCATTAGACTTGGTTTTGGTCTTGGGGGAGGAGCATTATTCTGTATTTGCTGTAACAAAGAGGAATAATGTTTCTTTGATGACTAAGTAGGAACCGAGACCCAGTTTGGGGGCCTTCAGTTAATAATATAGTTGCAACACTTTAATGACATCTGGACAGAGATGTAATTTAGGCCCTAAATGACCTTCCTGGACTGTTTAGGCTGTCAAATATAATAATCTTGGACAGCATTAAAAATGCAGAGGGTTTTGACAACTGTATTTCTTAGCAGCTGAGTGCTTGGAAGAAAAAAATAATCTAATCATGTCACACTCAGTCATTGGTGTCCAGTTGCACATGCACTAAAACTAATTTTCAAAACCATGTTCAAGATTTGTCTTTTCTCACTGAGGATGTTCTGTGAATGGTGTTCTCCATGATCAGCATCCAAAGGATGGGATTACCTGCATTTTTATTCTAATTCAGCATCCAACCTTTCCATATGTATAATCTGAAATTAAAACTCTCTAGAAGCAGTGGTGCTTTTCCTGAGAGAATTAGGAACCTTTGTGAATGCTGTGAGGATAGGTACCTAGTTCAAGATTTTGGAGGTAGGAAAAACCATTTCCCTTAAGGTGTTTTGTCTCCAGACCTCAGTGACCCCAGTACGAAAGCACTGGCTGGGCTGCGTGTAGGCGGCCCACACGGCGTCCTTTCATGTACTAAATGCTTAATGAGTCCATCTGCAAGGGTGGTAATTTGCTCATTGGGACAGATTTGCCAGGGCACTGATGGCTCCAGGTGGCAGGCAGCCCTCAGCTAACGCGCGTTAGGTACAAAGTGTTCTTGTCTTCCTCTTCGTGGTCTTTCAGTCTGCCAGACTTTAGCAATTCCCCTCGCTCTCAGGCTCTCTCAGCCTTTAACAGCCCTTAAGTGCCCATGCAAGGAGCAAGGAGCATTAGACAGTTGCACTTTGCCTGCGTGCCGTGTGCTCATCAAAGCAAGGCAGAGCTTGGAGCCGATGCCGACTCA
>LOEQ01000872.1:228611-241689 GCA_001685075.1 Bramus lutescens
GGGTTTCTCTGTGTAGCCCTGGCTGTCCAGGAACTTGCTCTGTAGACCAGGCTGACCTTGAACGCAGTGAAATCCACCTGCCTCTGCTTCCCAAGTGCTGAGATTAAAGATGACTACTGCTGCCTGGCCTATGGAGGATATTTCTAATTCAAACTACCACAAAAGTCATGCATTTCCCTCATCAGATAGCACTAATAAATATTGCTATGTAACTGTAATCTCTCTGCTTTCATGTCTTTGGGTGGCAGGGAGTGAAATGCTGCAGAAAAGGTGAGAAATTCAGCTAAGGATGGCTGGAATATCAGAGTAAGAACTTCTCTGTAATCTCTCATCCTTTAGCAAGCATCCTGCATTTGTTCATAGAAGAGCAGGAATTGCAAAGGCAGCAAAAGAAGGCAGGCCTTTTCCCCTTGTGTCACATTTGCTATTGTCATATTGGCTAACGTAAGTCTTAAAGGCAAGCCCAGGTTCAAACACTGGAAAAATAGCCTCCGTCTTTTGATGGGAGGGTCTGCAGAGGCATATTGTAAAGGAATGTGCACCATGTGAGTGAAAGAGCCAGTTTGGAAACTAACACAGAGCCAAAAGATTAATAGGATTATTGGGAGCACATACGAGTGTTTATCTATTTCCAGCATGGTGATCGAAAGGGGCTTTCTATAGGAAATGCTATCTAATCTGAATCAGAAGGATCTTAGAACCAGTCAGCCAAATTGTGAATTAAAGGAAGGTAAAGACTTTGAATGCATAAGACACAACAGATCCAAAGCCTGGAAGTAAAATTGAACAAATTTTACCAACCCATTTCTGTGGCAGGAGAATAGTGGGTGGAGAAGGTTTCTCGTCAGTTATGATGAGGACAGGGCTAAGGCTAAGGGGAGGCAAAAGAGGCAACTGAGATGGAAAAGTTAAAGAAACAGTCACTCCGTGGTCCTGTGGCACTATGGGACCTTGAGAGTGAGCATCTCCTGCACGTCATCTAGGCCTTGGCCTTCCTTGGAAAGAGGGTGTGTCAGTGAATTCAGTTTTTCCTCCACAATATCTTCATTTAATAGATAATCAGATTATATGATTAGAAGAGTCTGTGTGTATTTGGGCTTGTTTGTAGCTGAAACATCATGACATGGATGCTAGTTTGTAAATTTCTATGAAATTTCTAACATTAGAAATATAGCTCCAAAATATGTAATTTTATGATCTCGCTTACCAGTGTTGTATCTATTTGCAAACATATTTAAGTAGCATCTTGACTGGCTATATAAATTTTTCGTTGATCCGACCCTACCATCTCACCCGTTCTCTCATTAATGGATGAATTGAGTGAAATCTTGGCATATGTTAAGCATATTTGCATGAGAATCAACCTTTTAAATGAAAAAAAAAACCCAGGTTTTTTTTTTTAAGTAAATTTCAGATTATTCTGGCTACTGTCTAGGAGAGATGTCTAAAATGGAAACGTTAATTTGTAAGCCATGCTATGGATCATCACAACTAATTTCAAAGTTCATGACCCCAAGGAAGGCAGGAAGGAGATCAAATCTTCAGTAGCATTATTACTGCCTTATATCTTATACTTCGTTTTTTTTTTAATGACAATTTGGTGGTCCTCATTTTACATAAAAAGGTGGACTTTAAGGCTCAGAGAAGTTAAAAAAAATGCTTTGAATGTGGGAGGGTTAACCTGTGTGTGGTCCATGTCAGTCACTGTCTTCATCCTGGAGCTGGGTTTTCTCCACAGGTGAACGGCACGGCTCTAGACTGGCGAACTCCCTTGTTCAATGCCTGCATCAGTGGCAGCCAGGACTGCGTGAATTCGCTTCTAATGCATGGAGCAGCTCCCCACCCTGAGAGCAATCTGGCCTCTCCCATCCACGAGGCTGCAAAGAGAGGTAAATTCATGGGGAATTTTTGGGTTTTTACCCAGTCCTACCGAAATGGGGAAGATGAGGGACGTTTTGGAGCAGTAGCTTTTAAAAGGCCCCTGGTAGGAGGAGCATCAGTATGGCGGCACTGTGAAGGCAGACTCTTGGGCCCCATTTAATCCCAATCCCTTCAGGGGGTTCTGGTGCACAGTTAAATTTGAGAATCACCCTTTCAGAGCTATACTTTCATAACAAGGGATGCTACATAGTAGGCTATGGATCATTGTGGAATACTTGACGCCCTAGAAATCAAGGCTTTTTTTTTAAGTTCCCATTTAATTGTATGAATCAATAGGTATCACACTAACATTTTCATTTGAGGCTATCATGTACCTCAGTCATATTCAACCCCATTTCCCTCTCCTGCCCTTCTTCCTCTTCTAAGCAGCCCCTCTTCTACTTTTGTAAGACCCCAACTCAAAAAGCCTGATTGCAATTGCTTTAAGCATATGCCCTGCATAGGTGGCAATCAGCAGTGAAAAAGCACAAAACTTCCCAAACTTGCAGAACAGCCCTGACTGCCACTTGTGCCCTGACCACAGTACCCTGCACCACCAGCCTGCCAGGAAACACCTAGCGCCCATGATAAGGCTTGGGGACTTTCCAGGACAGGGTTTGGGGTTTTTATGGTATTTCTTGGAAATAGAAGGAACAAACAGCTATGGCCTAGAACTGACCCAATATGCTAATATAATATAAAATATTATATCCAATCATTCTGTTCCTCATACCCGTTATGCTAATGTTATGGTCTTTGCCTATAAAAAACTTGCTGGAATTGCTGTTCGGGGTGCTCTGCCTCTTCGGAGACTAGAGACACCCGATCACGTGAAGCAATTATTTGGGAGAACGAAAAACGTAGACGACCACTGGTTAATTGAGTCACAAGGCTTCCCCCTCTTGGGCCTGCACCCAGTGGGTGAGGGTCTTTCACTTTTATGGTGTGTGTGTGTGTGTGTGTGTGTGTACACATGCATATATAATCTAAGTTTCACATAAGAGTGAATGTATATTTTGTATTTACCTTACTGGGTTTGACTTATCTTGCTTAACAAGATGCTCTCCAATTACATCCATTTTCTTGTGAACAATATAATCTCAGTCTTCTTATGGCAGAATAAAACCGTGCTGTGCATGTATAATATTTTCTTTCCTCATTCAGCTGTTAATGGAGATCTGGGATGATTCCATATCTCGACTACTGTTAACCATAATTATGATAAGCCTGGCATTGCAGATATCCCTGTGGTACATTCGCTCAGGTCCCTTTAGTATATACCCAGGAGTGTTAGAATAGCTGAGTTGTCTGGTAATTTCACTGCAGTTTTTCTGGGGGACCTCCATAATGCTTTCCATTGTGGGTGTGCTGGTTTACATTCTGACCTGCAGTGGATAAGGGTTCCTTACCAGCATTTGTTGTGTGCGTTGTAAAAACAAACTTCCATTTTCTGTTTTTGGGTGTTAATAGTGGCTTACGGTCATCTAAGTTTGACAAGTGACCGTATTTTCTGTCAGTTCAGCGATGATCTTAGATATTTTTTCCCTGTTGTCATGATAAACTACTCTGACCTCTGATGAAAGCAACTTAAAGGACAAAGGGTTGATTTTAGCTCCCACTTCTAAGTACTGTCCTCATGGTGAGGATTTCAAGGCAGTGGGAGCCTGAAGCAGCTGGTCACATGGCGTTTACAACTAGGAAGCAGAGAATGATGGGTGCACACACGCTGCTGCTTAGCTTGATTTCTCCTGTCCAGGGAATGGTCCTGCCTACGCTGAAGATGAGTCTCCTGCCCAGGGAATGGTCATTCCCATGCTGAAGATGAATCTCCTGCCCAGGGAATGGTTCTGCCTACGCTGAAGATGAGTCTCCTGNCCAGGGAATGGTCCTGCCTACGCTGAAGATGAGTCTCCTGCCCAGGGAATGGTCATTCCCATGCTGAAGATGAATCTCCTGCCCAGGGAATGGTTCTGCCTACGCTGAAGATGAGTCTCCTGCCCAGGGAATGGTAATTCCAGCGCTGAAGATGAGTCTCCCGCCCAGGGAATGGTCATTCCAGCGCTGAAGATGAGTCTCCCGCCCAGGGAATGGTCATTCCAGTGCTGAAGATGAGTCTCCTGACCAGGGAATGGTCATTCCCATGCTGAAGATGAATCTCCTGACCAGGGAATGGTCCTGCCCATGCTGAAGATGAATCTCCTGCCCAAGTAATGGTAATTCCCATGCTGAAGATGAATCTCCTGACCAGAGAATGGTCCTGCCCACGTTGAAGATGAGTCTCTTGCCCAGGGAATGGTCATTCCCATGCTGAAGATGAGTCTCCTGCCCAGGGAATGGTCATTCCCATGCTGAAGATGAGTCTCCTGACCAGAGAATGGTCCTGCCCACGCTGAAGATGAGTCTCCTGACCAGGGAATGGTCCTGCCCACGCTGAAGATGAGTCTCCTGACCAGGGAATGGTTCTGCCCACGATGAAGATGAGGCTCACATACTAATTAACAACAATCAAGATAATCCCTCATAGAAATTCCCAGATGCCAACTTCAATTAGATAATTCCTCAAGAGTGTGCCTGGAGGCTTACCTTCAAACTGATTCTAGATTCTGATACATTGACAGTTGTCACAAGGGGGCAAATCTTTCTATAAAGTAAGATTTGAAGTTTTACTTTTCCCTAGTGTTTATCATCACTGGCACACCTATACTTTACTGGAGGACTTTCTGTTTACCCAGTGGCTTTCCAGATGGCTTTGCATTCAACCAGACCAACCCATGTTGAGATTATCTGGGAAAGCATTGCCATTTCTTTATGAAGAACCATATCAACTCAACATATTTACTGGATACATACAACTAAAATGGCTCAACATGAGACCGCAGAGAGACAATGTTTAAAGTATGACATTCTGGATCAAGGCAAGAGTGAATCTGTTTGACCAAACTTTGTTTGTCAGACTGGGCTTTGCTCCCATGGGACTTGGCAGTGTCTAAGATTTGCCTCTGCTCACTGTGGCCTAGTCCTTTGGCCTTTGCAAGCTGTAAGCTTCCTTCCCTGTGCTGTGATGCGTTCCATGTCCTCCTTCGGGACCATCTTTAGCCCTGTCTCTCCATGGCTCTTTTAAACATACAAAAACTGGTAAAGGGGAACGGCTGCAGGTGCCATTCTAACCATAGCTGCAGATGTGGATGGTTGGAGCCTGCTCTTCGGCTGACCCTCCTTTGCTTTTTGTAAACCAAGAAACTTTATTCTCCTCTTCATAGTGTGGCGGGCGTGGATGTCCAGTGGACTTTGGAACAGATATTTACTCCAATGCCAGTGTTTGAAATCATCCTCCATTCTGAGTAAAAGAATATGACTTTTGACTGCTGGATACGTTGGGGATACATTTAAACACACTAAAATTGTTGTTTAGGGAATTTGTACCATAATCCCTTTCTTCTTTTTATGCTGTAGGCCATGTGAGATGCATTGAGTCCCTTGCAGCTTATAGGGCCAATATTGACTATAACATCAGCCACCTGGGCACTCCTCTCTATGTGGCTTGTAAAAATCAGCAGGTAGCCTGTGCCAAGAAGCTTCTGGAGTCAGGTAAGACCGAAAAAAAAGTGAAACAAAATAAGGCATGCAAATGAAAAGTAAATTAAGTGAATCTTAAAGATCCTTCTGTCACACTAGAGGGAAGACTATGGGCAAGGGGCTTGAGCGAGACCACACTGTCCTGATGGAAAGTTCTTCAGTTCACTCACTTCTAACTAGCATGGCAGTGAAGAAGATGATGGTGATACCGCCCATACCTTCTTCCAGGGTGGTTGCTCCTCATTTATCACTAGCTGGTCCTCCTTTTCCTCTGCCTCTTTCTGCCTGGACAATCATACGTTCAGCTTTGCACAGCTTGCAAAACTGCCAGCTTTTAGCTGACTCTTCCTATTTGGGACTATCTTCCACATTTCTTTCTGATTAGGAATTTAGTCTGCCATAAACATTTTCCTGTTCTTGAAGAGATGTACTAGCATTCCATATCTCCCTTCAGCTGTCCAGAAGGGAGTCCCCCTCTCAACACTGAGAACAGCGTTGCAACTCTTTAATTGTCTGAATTCTGTTCCTCCTTTAGGACTCCAGGAGCCTTGCTCTTCCCCACTGCTCTTGAGTTTGCTACGTCTTTTCATTTTAGCTGTTAGCCATTCTTATTCACAAGTTTTCTCCGCCACTCTCCCTCCTTCCTGTTACTACTTTTAGGTAGAGTTTAAGCTTTGAGACATTTAAAGCTCTTATCCAGGACAAGGCCATGTTTGGCATCTCTCAAAAATTAAAAAAAATATTGTTTAAAAACAACTCAACATTTGTTGAGTGGGCATCGGTTTTTGCGGAGGGACATGAGCTCAGGTGAAAGTGTGACCTGCATATACCTCAGTAAGAAGCATTGTCTGAGCTGGGGTAGGGATTTATTTAGAGGGTAGGTAGGTTAGGTGGGCATATTCCCAGAAATCCACCTGACTCCTAAAGATAATTTACCACCCTTCCTGTGTGGTAACAGGACCCATTATTCCACCTCAGGAAAAAATACCTTCCTTAATTGGTTGTGTTTAATGATCCAGCTCACAGAGTCTCAAGTCCCCATGGCTCTAAATGCAATGCTGGCTGTTCAGTGTGTGAATCTTACTTCGTGATGTATGCAGGGTTTTCCCATCTCACCTCATTTTTGGTCTGTCTAATATAATGAATATGCAGCTTTCATGCTATCCAGATTTTTCTCGATTGCATCATGCCCAGGAAGAATACTCTGTTGTGAGTTGTTAGTTCCATATGCTACGCAGCCCACACTGTACTTCCAGTCACATTGTCAAATAATAGTTTCCTTTTATTATATTTGTGTAAAAGTGTGTGTGTGTATGTGTGTACATGTGGAGGCCAGAGGTCAAAGGCGTTGTTCCTCAGGAGCCATCCAGTTTGATGTTCAGAGCAGGGCTCTCACTGGGACCTGGAGCTCCCGATTGGGCTCAGCTGGCCTCAGGGGTCTGCCTTTCGCCACCCATCAGCACACTAGGATTATGAGCACGTGCTACCACACTCATGTTTTTCTCTGGGTGCTGGTGATTCAGCACAGATGCTCATACTTGCATGGCAACCACTTTACCAAGAGAGCTGTATATCCGTTGCTCAGTTTCCCTCTTACTATATTAAATGATATAAGAAAGATCAGTTCCCAGTCTCACAGAATTGTGTTCATCACGGATTCCCCACTTTTAAACGCCTTTGAGACTCCATGTTGTGAGAAAGTGGGTGGTTAGACACTGCTCCCCTTTGACCTCTTTTGTTCTTGTGACTGTCTAGGAGCATCTCTGGATCAAGGCAAAGGCTTGGATTCTCCTCTTCATGTAGCGGCCAGGATGTCAAGTGGGGAGCTGGTGCACGTGCTGATGGACTTCGGAGCAAATGTGCAAGCTAAGAATGCTGAAGGAAAACGGCCCGTGGAGCTGGTGCCTCTGGGGAGTCCTCTGACTGAGATCTTCTTGGAGAGAGAAGGTGCCTCTCCTTTCGTTGCCCGAATCTAAGCCATAACCCCTGATATTCCTTTGATCTTTAGCATGAGACAGGTAGTTACTAAGTTCAGACTTCCAGTCCAATAAAAGATTGCTCTGTGCCGTCACCATGCGTGGGAAACAGGAGATATTTCCACAGGGCATAGCATTGTTTATGAAGTAAACAGCCTTCTGTTGTTTGATGTTTGAGTCAGGTTGTTAGGCCAGTTTTTAAAGAGGTCGGCTATTATTTAAAAGTATTTGATATTTAAGTGAACCGGAGCATGCTTTAGATCAATGGTTCTCAACCTTCCTAATGCTGTGACCCTTTAATACAGTTCCTCATGCTGTGGTGATACCCAACCATGAAATTATTTTTGTTGCTACTTTGTTACAGTAATTTTCCTACTGTTCTGAATCAGACTGTAAAACATCTGTGTTTTCTGATGATCTTAGGTGACCCTCTAAAGGGCTTGTGACTCACAGGTTGAGAACCACTCCTTTAGAGACATTCAGCGGAAGCCTTCTAGGCATTGTCTGATCCCCCGAGATGTCTAACTGCTCCGTATAGCAGCCAAACCACAGAATAATTGATTGCTGGGGTTAAGATGCAGATAACTGAGAGTTTACGGTATTTGTTTAATGAGTCATACCAATCAAGATACATTTACTCTTGCAAGTGAACCGCACTTCTCCATAAATAAGGCCTCACACTGCTCACGCAAATAACTGAACAGTGGTGAGCACAGGAGGCTCCATTTCTTGGAGCAAAGACCCCCCTTCCAGGTTGGGAGGATACCTGATTGCATTATTAGTTGTCCTTGGAGGAAGTTCAAGACCTAATTCCTGCCAGAGGCTTGACTGTGCTTTGGTTTTGGACTGTGGGATTTTGAAGTTGGCCTCCCTACCTGAAGGACTCTGATGTCAAATAAGCTGGTTGTTTTCTAACCACAGGCTGAGAAGTAGGGACCGATACTGGGTGGAATGGTAAAGTGGGCCAAGAACTTCCCCTACTCCCACTGCCCCAGGGCAAATGCCCAGCTTGCAGTTGCCTGCATTCTTTAGCGTTTCAGGGCAGGCCTAGGAAGACTGATGTAGGCAGAAGGAACCAAGTAGAGAGCTCTTTCTGTTAATCAGTTGGATAGACACTGGGCATTTCTGCCTGTGGTTTGATGATTTCTTGTTTTAAGAAGATTCTGTGTATACATACAGGGTCCCTTTCTCCTATAGTCCCTCAGGGCCGACAGAAATGTTTTAATTTTGATGAAAACAAGAAGACAAATAAAGCTTAACTAGAATTATATTTATCTTTATACTAACATAGTTGTAAAATAATTTGTAATATTTTTTATTGTGAATATGATACCCAGCTGTAACTGTGCCTCCGGTCCTCTGAAATCATATAGTGGGGTAATTATAACTCCTTCTTCATAGAACCTTATAAGATTTTCAGATTGTATTCACTTATGGTTTACTTTAAAAAAAATTTTGAGACAGGGTATCTCTATGTAGTCCTGGCTGTCCTGGAACTCGCTATGTACATCAGGCTAGCCTTTAACTCACAGAGATCTCACTGCCTCTGCCTTCCTGTTGGGATTGAAGGTGTGCGCCACCACGCTCAGCTTGATGTTCTCTTTCTACTCTATTCCCCAAAGGTGTTCATGGAGACCTGTGCCATCCTTAATTTCATCTCACAGTTGGCATGGTGATAGTAAGACCTATGATTCTGCTGGTTTAGGAGTACAGCTTGGTGGGAGAGCACACGCTTACCCCAATGAAAAGCTCTAGGTGCCACCCTAAGGACACCCACTTTTTTCACTTTTATTATTATTATTAAAAATTTCTACCTCTCCCCTCCTCCCTCTTCCCTCCCCTTCCCCCCTCCCCCTCCCTTTCCAATCCAAAGAGCAGTCAGGGTTCCCTACCCTGTGGGAAGAAGGACACCCAATTTTACCCTGAAGAAAATTACCTCTGTTTTGCCTTCACGAGTCACTTTTGGGATTCTGGTGAGGCTACTTCTTAGCTGGCAGATAGCCCACCAGAAATGGTCCCAGGTAAGCACAAAAAGTTAGATCTGCAGGTATAACACACCAGTTTCTGGGTCTGGGTGTCCTTGCTGATTCAGCTTACCTGATGCTCTGGGCTTAGGGAGGCAACTTAAATTGCTGTCCTTCAAGAGTGTGGGGACTGGGGAATATTAGCTGACCCTTAACCATGCCGAGTTGGGCTCAGCATGGAAGATAGAAAAGGTGGGGATCTCCCTTTCTTTGGGAGCGAAGGGAAAGGATTTTAAAAATATTCTCCTTTGTTCCCCCTGCGCTTGGTACCTAAAACTCTTTTTCGTGGTACAGACTGAAAATGTATAATGACTCTCTCAGCCCACCAAGCTTGCTCCGAAGTCGTCTTCTTCACTGAACTTCATGAGCACTTCCCACAGTTGCCCTAATAGTGTGTCTAGCACGTATTAGTCACATCCTCCAGCATTCCTTAGTGAAATTGCGTTAACTCCCATCTCTCCCTAAGTATATGCTGTGAAGTTTGTTGTTGGTCTGTGCCTTGAACATAATCTGGAAGGTCCCCTATCCAACTGATCCCTTCTGGAAAGTGCTCTTAGGGCCCCAGCTAGACTGTACACACATCTCTTTGACAATATTTGTTTGCACATCTTGTCTTCCATCACCTGAGAGACCCAGAACTAAGTTAACCTGCTGCTTGTGGTGTGGCTGCAGGACAGTAGGTGCCAGAGCATCATTTTAGCTGTTGTCTAAAGATTGACTTCACAATAGAACGACCTGGGGCTGGTGGCTTTAACAAAATCTACGTCCACAGGCGCAAACCAACGATAATTGAAGCAGTGTCTTCAGGGTGGGACACAGCGTCATGTAGTTTAAACTTCCCCAGCTCCAGCCAAATCTAAATTGGATCTTGGATCAAAGGCTACTGTTCTATTGCGTTATTAAGGGTATATAGTTTTCTTTTAAAAATTACCAAAAAAGCCCTGTGGTGGTGATAAATGCCTTTCATCCCAGCACTTGGGAGGCAGAAATAGACTGATCTTTGTGAGTTCGAGGCCAGCCTGGCCTACAGCGCTAGTTCCAGGACAACCAGAGAAGCCTTGTCTGGAAAAATCAAAAAACAATTACCAGAAAAATTCCATTTTTATTTGGTGTAAGGAGCAGAGGGGGGGATTATACTTTCCCTTCTATACTATAATAGGGTTCTAAACCTTGGTACCTTTGGCAGAGTCAAGAGCTGTGCTGTGCTCCTGACTCCAGGAAGAAAATACTTCCCTTTTCTTTCCCCCTTCCCAGCCTGTTGAGAGCTGTCATCATAAGATGTAAACTCCTGGGTGTTCCCTGTGCACGTTTCTGGTTAGTTCAGTTATCACCCATGAGCTGACGCTTTGGGATAGCTTAGAATACAGAATAGAAAAGGAATTACAACTTAATAACATGAATTTAGGATTCATTGGGAGCCTAGTATATTTGAACATCTTTAAGTTGCTAAAATTATAACATAACATACTTTCATCTTGAACAGTGATTTACTTTTTATGGTAAAAGAACAGAACCATAAAACAAATTTTATTTTTATGATTAGAATTTTCATATAGTCATTTAATCTCCAAGTTAGTTTCTTTAAGCATCTGTTAGCAAAGGTAATTTTTAAACGTCTTTCACTCTGTCATAAATTAAAATCCAGTGAGGGGCGGAGATGGCTGAGCAGTTACGGGTGCTGCCTGCTATTGCAGAAGACGGGGGTTCTGTTCCCAGCACTCACATCTGGCAGCTTACAGCCACCTGTAACTCCAACTGTGGGTGATCCTATGTCCTTTTCTGGCTTCCAAGGGTACCCTCATGTGAGCATACTATCATTTATACACATACATATAGTTAAAAATGAAAAATAAAACTTAAAATACTAAAAAGATTTTCCTTTAGTTAAATAGGAAAAGAGAGAACATGACCTCAAAATGCCCCTTCATATATGCACATAATAATTAATGATGAAAGAGACCATGAATTTGAAAGAGAGCAAGAAGAGGTATGCAGAAATGTTTGGAGGGAGGAAAAGGAAGGGGAAATTCATGTAATTATATTATAATCTCAGGAAAATTAAAAAAGTTAAAAGCAAACAAGCAAACCCAAGGGAACATGACCTTAAGCGTATAGTATTTCTGTATAAGAATATTATATATTGCATGATTCTAAAGGCAGTCCTAGGTCAGTGAAGCTAATGTGTGACTTGTACCGTGATCTTTCTCCAGGACCCCTGTCTTTGATGCAATTATGCCGCCTGAGAATCCGGAAATGCTTTGGCATTCGGCAGCATCATAAGATTACTGGACTCCTCCTCCCGGAAGACCTGAAGCTCTTCCTTTTACACCTTTAATTGCAATTGTGTGTGGAGTGGAGCCACAGACAAGTGAAAAAAGTTGTTGAAACTTGTTTATAATATTTATAATATTTGAATGTTTCACTAGTGCTTTCTCCCCACCCCATTCCTGCTGGGCGGTGGCGGCACAACACGCCTTTAATCTCAGCACAAAGGCAGGCAGATCTCTGTGAGTTCAAGGCCAGGGACCAGATATTCTCGATCAAGCAGGAAAGGCTCCAAAGCTACAGAGAAACCCTATCTCAAAAAACTACATTTTTTCCCCCTGTGAGACCCTTATTTTTAATGGGAACACACTGGGTACTTTTATGTTATTGGTTACAGAGCCCAGAGACTGTCCTCTTTTTAAACACGACTATCTACAAAATAGCTATTGGTTTCGATCATGTCCTGCATGGTAAGCATGAAGCAAGGAACACGTTGTGCAGCTTCTAATTGAGCCTTCACAGCGAACTGCCCAGGCGGGTACTATT
This sequence comes from Bramus lutescens, assembly GCA_001685075.1. NCBI lineage: Eukaryota > Metazoa > Chordata > Mammalia > Rodentia > Cricetidae > Bramus > Bramus lutescens. Next base: position 240,919 of record LOEQ01000872.1, read on the forward strand.
TACTGTTTTACCTTTGCCAGGTACTGTGCTGAAGCTCACACTGATCAATACATCCAATTACCCAGATCAAGGACAGAGGAGCCAGATGCAAACGTAAATTGTCTGCTGTTAACCAGGACAATTTTCGCTAAGAGAATTTTCTGTTATGATGGTCCTGGCTCCTACTCCATGGCATGGAAAGGGAGACAGAGAAGGACAATGTTTCTTTGTTTGTATCTAATGCCATTAGCCTTTTCTTATTTTATGACACGATTGCGGCTGTATTAGATAGAGGAGTTAGTTGTTCCTATCCCAAATCCCATATGAATATTTAACCTATTCTAGAACCTCACTGTGCAATATAGTAGTTGCTGTTTAGGGCTTTCAGCCATGGGAGGTTTTTCAATCCCTCGTGCCCCCCCTCCCCCCAACTTGGGACATTGACAATGGCTGCACCCATTCTTAATTGTCTTTACTAAGGGGATTTGTATGACAGGATAATCTCTATTGTGCATGATTTGAAAGATAGCTGGTTAGAGGCCAGGGTTCTCCTAACACGCTCACAGGACAGCGCCTCACCCACAACCAAACATTATCCAGTTCAACATGCAGAATTAATTAAAGCCACATAAAATTAAAACTTCAGCTCAGTGCCATCAGCCACACGTCAGGGATTTATAACCTACTCAGGGGAAGTGGCCACTGTGTTGTATTACACAGATAGAGTTGGAGAAACTTCTTTTTTTTTTAAAGATTTATTTATTATGTATACAATATTCTGCCTCCATGTAT
>LOEQ01000873.1:0-48157 GCA_001685075.1 Bramus lutescens
CATAACTGGATATTAACATGTAGAAGAATGAAAATAGACCCATATCTATCACCAAGCACAAAACTCAAGTCTGAATGGATCAAAGATCTCAACATAAAGCCAACCACACTGGACCTCATAGAAGAGAAAATGGGAAGTACACTTGAATGCATTGGCACAGGAGACCACTTCCTAAATAGAACCCCAGCAGCGCAGACACTAAGAGAAACAATAAATGGGACCTCTTGAAACTGAGAAGTTTCTGTAAAGCAAAGGACATGGTCAACAAGACAAAATGGCAGACTATAGAATGGGAAAAGATCTTTTCAACCCCACATCAGACAGAGGTCTGATCTCCAAAATATACAAATAACTCAAAAAACTGATCATCAAAAGAACAAATAATCCAATGAAAAATGGAGTACAGACCTAAGCAGAGAGTCTCAACAGAGGAATCTAAAATGGCTGAAAGACATGTAAGGAAATGCTCAACATCCTTAGTCATCAGAGAAATGCAAATCAAAACAACTCGGAGACTCCATCTCAAACCTGTAAGAATAGCCAAGGTGAAAACACTGATAACAACTTATTCTGGAGAGGTTGTGGGGTAAAGGGAACACTTCTGTATTGCTGGTGGGAATGCAAGCTGGTACAGATTTGGATGTCAGGCTGGCAATTTCTCAGAAAATTAGGAAACAACCTTTCGCGAGACCCAGTAATACCACTTTTGGGTATATATCCAAAGGATGCTCAATCGTGCCACAAGGACATGTGCNGACCCAGAAAGACAATTATCACATGTACTCACTCATAGGTGGTTTTAAACATAAGGCAAAAAAAAAAAGCCAGCCTACAAACCACGATCCCAGAGAACTTAGACAACAATGTGGACACTAAGAGAGACTTACCTAGATCTAATCTACATGGAAAGTAGAAAGTGTAAAAAGACAAGATCTCCTGAGTAAATTGGGAGCATGGGGACCTTGGGGGAGGATTGAAGGGGTGAAGGGAGAGGAAGGGAGGGGAGCAGAGAAAAATGTAGAGCTCAATAAAAGTAAAAAAAAAAAAAGAAAAGAAACGCTTAACTTACATAGTTGTTGCGAAAGTTAAATTAGTGTTTGGGCAGATGGATCACAAGATTTTGATCTGTAAGATCTTAGAGTAATATAATTTATGTGTAGGTAAAAGTTTTTTAATTTTGATTAGGTTTGAATTACTTCTCAAGATTAATAAAAGTACAGCTGTCTGTCCTTTTAAAAAGTGGGTTTAGTTTGAATAAAGTTATTGACAATGTTTCAAAACACATTAATGTTGTGAATGGAAGGGCCATTTACTAATCATTTCAACCATTGTGAAGTGCAAAAATAAAGATATAAAAGGAAGCCCCTATTTCCCATCCTTCATCCTGAACTACTTGTCTTTCCTTGCAAAACTCTGAACTCTAGCCATAGATAGTATCAACGGGGGTGCCATTTGTAAAAAAGAAGAAAAGTATTCCATTTTTTTTGGTAAGTCTGCTGTTTGTGGCAGCCTTCATTCTCATCTCCCAGACTCCACCCATTATGTTTCTAAAACATTTATGGCCCAGCTGGAGAAAGTAGGGGCAAGGACTAAGGGAAAAGAGAGTGCAGGCATAAAGCATTAATTTTATTACCTTCTGAATCTAGATCAAAACACAGGGTTCAAGTCAAAGCCAAGGGCTCAGCTTCCTGTAGTGCCTTCTCCCTGCCCCCCAGATCTCGAGAGGAAGCAGTCCCCCAGCTGGGTCCAGCGGAAGCCAGACCTACATACAACCTTCCAGGCTTTGGCTGAGGATCACTGCCAATGGACAGGGGCTACACTGTGGGGCTCAGTTAGAGTTCCATGTCCTAACTTGGAAGAATCATCAGTATTCTGCCGTTGTAGACCCCAAGGCCTCAACAGGGGCATATCGCCAAAAGGCTTCACTTCGTCTGAATAAATTAACAGTTATAGGGTCCAGCTGTATCTTCAGGCTGACTTGTTAAATATTGGCTGCTAGAATTCTTCAAGGCATTGATAGGAAACTCCAGAGCTCTGGGATGTGATCTAGTCACAGACCCTGAATGCAAGTTCTCTGCCTTTCTATGAAGGAAAAGACACCAGCTGCTTCACTGTAGACACAGGGAAAAGAGCAATGCCAGAAAAGGCAGCTTCCGAAGGGCACAGCGTATTCTGAGTCTCTCTCGGTGCTCTAACATCAAGCAGAAGCCTGGAACTCACTAACTTCCCACCTTCACCAGGATTTCAAGCACTCAGCATTGGTAACAGCTACTTTCTCATCCTGCTCCAGACAAGTTTAGACAGACTTATTGTGGGAGACAGAAATTTCTCTCCTTTGCAGGAAAACAGGAAAGGAGAGAAGACAGGAATTAAAGAAGGAAAACGGATCTTGATGACTAATTCTGTAGAGGGTCGGGAAAGCCATGATCTCCGTTCAGATCTTACCAAAGGGCCAGAGAGTCCTCCTTGATCCTTGGTCCCCCACCCCCCCAAGGCAGATTCTCTTTGAGTTCGCACAGGTGCCAAGAAGCAAGCAAATGAACGGAACCCCCAGCAAGATGGCACAGACTGTTGTTGGGGGTTCTGAATTTGAGCTATGAAGCCTAAAAAGAACCAGAGGCTGCGGAGGAAAAGTAACAGGACCAGCCCTCAGTCAATGTGCTTGCTTCTACCATCATCCTGCAGCAAAGGCTCAGGGGAGCCAAAAAAGCCAGAAATAGATTTTAACCCTGAGAACATCCCACTGTCTGAGAAAACTCCATCTACGCTCTTTCTAGCTTTACTCTTCTCTAATATTTACCTCCTAGCTCTACTTAAACGCTCTTCTAGAAAAATTACTCATTATGCTAAGGGGCCAGTCTTCAAAAACAGATTAGAATCTGTGCCCATTCCCTGCCTACTTAGACCTAGGGGCAGAGCTGATGATTTAGCCTTGCTTCCGGCTTAACCAACACCCGCTCAGAGCACATAAGAGGATCTGAGCCTCAAGAGGAGACAGACTTCCACCTATCACGGCAAATGGTACGGAAAGCATGCACACCCCTGCTTTTACTGCGCAGACAGCACACAAGGCTCCCTCAGTTCACCTCCTTTTCACCATTGAAGCCAGTCTGACTTCAGAATCCCTTACAACTGTCTCCCGAAAGCCACTGCCAGCTGTTCAGGGACGTGCAATACTGAAAATGGACTTCTTGTCCCATGGCAGCACAGAGAGCTGAATTCCAGTTACCGGGCAGGAATGTCACCTGTGCGTGGTCTGTGCAGGGGTTAAAGTGAGGGGAGCGTTGCTGGAGGCCTCCCCTCTGATGCCACCAGCACAGGTAGTGCCTTCGTCATGTGCATCATCACTATGGGTGACAGTAGCAGAGCCACATCTGATTCCAACCCGGGGAACATACCTAGACCTGCAAGGGGCCCCATTGGGGCAGGAGCACTTGTTTTGAAGAGATCCAAAGGGTTGGTCTGAGGGGCCGCAGGTGGTCCTGTGGGTGATGTCTGGCCTGGAGGTTCTGAGGCAAAGATGTCTGAGGCGAGCAAGTCATTTGCTGAAGACTGACAAGGAGGGGAAGGAGGGAGAAGAGTTACTCAGGCCAGAGGCAGGCACATCTGTCTCCTACTCTTTACCCCAAAGCTAACCTCCACAGGAAGGAAAATCTTTTGTTACTGGCAAATGATTACGTCTACTAGCAAATAAAAGAGCAAAGGTGAGGTGTGTGGGGGTAAGACGGCTGTAGTGAGCAGATGAATGGATAATACCACCTGGACTTGCAAAATAAAATTTATTTTTCTTACTTTATCCTTTCATGTCAGTCTGGTCTCCTAGTTGGAGAAAATTTGAAGCTGGGAAAGGAAGGGCAGCATAAGTATCCTAAATAATTTCTATCATTCCATTAGATCTAAATCAGTTTCCATAGAGACGCGACTACCTTCAGCATTAGGTAAGTCTGCGCCTTCCTATGAGAGCTTTGAGGAATCACCTACAGACACTGCACTTGGAGTCGCTTTTAATGGAGCTGGTAATAGTGATTGTGTGAGCTTCTAAGTCAATGGGTTATTAAATCAACATTTACACTTAAAAGAGGAGACAGACTGGAGACTTTTATATACCACCACCGTGGACATCCGTGACGATGGGTGTGCCTGGTGTGTTAGTGTGGGGGCAGGACCAAGGGAATCACAAGACCTTTCCCCCTCCCATCCCAGAACATGACAATCAAACTTACCAGAGGCACAGAAGCATAGCAGCATTAACAATGGAAAACAAACAAAAAAAAAACAACTTGTGTTTAGTTTAGTATTAAGTGACAAGACATGCAAACGGAAAGCAGATGTGACAAACACTGCCAGGAAGCGGAGGAAGACTGTTGACTAGAGAGGGGCATATTCCTGGGGGGTTGGTGTGTCTCAACCCACCTTCTATTTCACAGCCACACAGGGAAACTAAAAGAGCAGCGGGGAAGAGAGCTTGCTTGCGTCACACCACCCTTTGGTACCGAGCATGCACTCTGCTAATGGGGATGCGGAAAAGACAATTCACCTTAGCGGTCCTTCTGCCTCTTCCGGGTTTGGTACTTTGTGGAGGTGGGATAATGGCTATGGAGTCATGCGCGGAGGACTGGACAGAGCTTTCCAAGTCCTGCTTTACGCCATTCGGTACTGAGAGTCCTTTGGGAGGGCTTCCCACAAAAGGGTTCGGGGAAGATTTGATATGGAAGCCGTTCTGGTCTCTGTCAGAGACCCCATTTGGAGTTCTCACTGCTTGCTGGGTTTGCGAACTTGGATAGGGCCATGGGCCTGCCTGAGCTTCCTGTTTGCCAGTCCGGTTAGAGATCTGGTCAAATTGCTGACCAAAGTAATCGGTATCACCATTCAGGGGCCCTTTACTCAGCGGAGTAGACAAGCTACTCAGATTCGCTTTCTTCTGATCTGGAGATGTGAGAGAATCAAACGAAGAGGGTGCCGATTGGTCTGGCTGTGCAAAAGGATCATCACGGAAAGGATCAGGATTAGGGGTGGGAAAGAAGTTGAGATTGGCAGAAAAGGCATTTTCAGGCAAGAAGGATGCCTGAGGCTTTGGTCGAGGGAGAGAACAGGAGGTGACGCCATTGGTTAAGAATGGATTTTCTCTTAAAGAGTTCTGATTGGTGTCGAGTTCAGAGTTTAGATCCACTAACAGGATATCTTTGCTTTCCTAGCACATTTGGGGGAAAAAAGAGAGAGAGAGAGAGACAGTGTTAGTCCATGTTATAACTTCAAATGAGAAAACTACATCAAAATGACAAGGATTACCGGGGTTCCTATTAGAATTTGGGACTATTACCATCTCCCATGAACCCCAGAGTGTTTACTCGCTGGGAATTAGTTCCTCACTCAAAGGCTTGTGAGCTGTAAGTTCCCCTGGGGTCTCCCCTTCCTTCAGTGAAATCTTGTTAAATTCATCCTCTCCTTAGTTCATTCATTCAAATGGGCTAGGTTCATTATCTGCGTTGGTTTAACGGACGTCTTTGAATTCATTGGGACTCATGCTAAATGCTTATCTGAATATACTGTTTGAACCTATGAACTGATTTCAAAAACCTAGTCCAGCTTGCTACCTGTGAAACATGCAGTTCATAGTCCTTTGTTCCAGAAGTCTCTAACATTCCCTCTCTAAATGAGCAAATTCTTGGTTAATATTCATATGTGTACCGTGTGTGTGTGTGTGTGTGTGTGTGTGTGTGTGNGCGTGCGCGCGCGCTACGGCGCTGGGAATTAAACCAGGGCTTTGAGTATCTCAGGCATTCTACCTTCACTAAGTTACACTCCACAGCTCCAGATTTCATGGTTATGGCTGTGACAACACTTAAAGTCAACTGAGGGAGAAAAACGAGATACTCCATTTTTATCTCGGTCTGTGAGTCTGACTCTTTGAAAGAACTACGATCTTACTGATGGTAATGGTCAAGCTGGGCCTCTCAACTTTGCCGTCCTCATCCCTTCTTGGACACACCTTTTGTGTGTGTTCTTCTGTATGTGACACTCCAAATACTGTGCACATCTAATCAATTACACGCTAACCTCATGTCGATGTGCACATTTTCAATATATTGCCCTGATTTCCTGTATTGTGGGAGTGATCTCACATATTTAGCATTAAAGTCAGTTAGCTAATAAATAAGAGGGTTTAATGAGGGTTTAAGATGCAATCGTCAAACCATGCAAAACGCATAATTCTGCTAATTCCCCTGTTTCTTTGTTCCATTAGAAAAATATAGATGGTAATTATCCAGTTTCTTCATTTGTTTTATGAAAATTGTTAACATCAAAGCTACCAATTTGATCAATTTGACATGTTTTTATTCTAATTCATAAGTAATTGCGATTTAAAACACTGGGGAAGACTTTTGTCTGATTTTGCTCCATTAAATACTTAACTATGTCAGCCATAGACTATACACAATAAACATTGCCCAGCTGGAAGGAAGCTAAAATAGACACTTAGTGGTAACCTGGGTAGAGTACCATTTTCATCACTGGGACAAGAACAACTCAAAAGAAATCTGAACTTCTTCAACTAACAAGGATAAAAAAACATTCAAAAGTCTCTGTCTTTTCAAGAAAAGAAAAAAGTCCTGTTTCTCTTTTGTGACCATAGAAGAGACCACAAAATCAAGTTTTCAAGTTGTATTTTTTTCTTTTTACTTTCTTTATTGGAAAATATGAAATCAGGTTTTGCTTTTTTGTTTCTTTTTTGTTTTGTTTTGTTTTTTAAAGCCTGGTTTTCTTTTTATACCTAGAAGAATTCATCACAAGAAAGAGCTTAAGTTGAAAAGCTTTTAATCAAACAGATGAATTGGAAGGCTTCTTAATGAGTGGATCTTTAAGCAATCAAAAGGTGGGATAAGATGCATTCCGGAAGCTTGATTTCAGTATTTATTTGTTTTCTAAAAGCCACCTCTAGGTTATCATGGTTGGGTGTTCACAGCTGGTAGAGTTCTCCTTTCCAGACACTTCAGAACAAGGTCTTAGGACACCAAACAGGAGCCACAGTGTTAGACTTCTGAAGAGTCACCCTACGAGCAAAATGTATAAGGCTCTCCTCAGGTCACGGCTGTTGTCGATCCAAGCGGAAGAGTCTAAATAAAATACTAGACTGGATGGAGGGAAGGCTCCTCTATTCCCACAGTCAGAGCTTCTGGAGTGCTTTGTAGACTGTCAGCACTCCACTGGGCTACCACCTGAGCACCTTCAGACAGGCACAAAAGTGACTCCAGCCGCTTCAGCAAGGGGGTGCAGAGATGGCAACATTGGAACACAGATCTACAGCTATTCTCTGGGTAGCTAGCCTCCCAGAGATGGTGGTTACTAGCTGAGGCCTCAACCCAATGGTTGGATTCCTGCCATTCCATACGTGCATTAAAACCAGTATCTTTAGAGCCACTTTTCGGAATGCTATATGGCAGAACCCCAGTTGATTTACCCTAGCTACTGTCTATTGCTCTATACCCTTCAGTGACCAGCTCTACTCTGAAGTAGAGCTTTATACTTTTTTTATACTTTATACTTTTATTATTAATATTTCTATTTCAGTTTTACCTGTGTCTACCCCATGCCATTTCTGGGGGGTATAAATGTGTATACATACACATATTATTCAAACTTTGTACCCAAATCTAATCCTCTTATGCCAGGATTAACTGCTATGATGGTGGATCATTTTCTGTAGTCTTTCAAGTGGTCAGGTTTATAAAGCTGAAAGATCATGTACCTCCTGTCTTCCTACTCTTCCTCCTTCACTTTTTTTTCTGTCTCTGTGTCTCTGTACTGTCTTCCCTCTCCTTCTCCCCCCTGTCTTTTTATTTCTAAAGCACCGTGAAACATAATGTTTCAGTAATTTTGCAAAAAAAGTTAAGTTTTAAGAGATGTCAACATATTATTTAAAGTGCATGAAAGTTTTGTCCATCAATTAGGGAGGAGCCATAGCCACTAGGAATAACTGAGAGAGTCTAATTTAGATATTTTTTCTATACTTTACATTTTCCAGAGCAGTTGTTGTAAGAGTTGAAAAACTCTGAAGCATGCTAGTTTTACAAGTCAGGGAAACATCTATTTTGTGACCTCTGCGTATGGATTCAATGCAACAGAATATGTTTCCAATATCTAGCCAACATATAATTAGCCCTGTTAACCATTAAAAAAAAACTTACCAGATAGTATCTACTTTAATTAAATTTATCACTTTAACTTATTTTTTAAACTAAAACTTGAATTTCTACAAATAAAACATTTTTAGTTTGTGAGAACTCTAGTACAAGAATAAGGATCATCCATGCTGTTTTTCATTTGGTACGACAGAATGCTTCAGAAGTCCACAAAAGTCAATTAAACAGTAAGTTCCTTCTTGTTTCTTCTGCAATTCCACTTGTGTCTCAAGAACTTTCCACTCTCTTGGAGGGCCCGTTTCAGTGTGGCGCTTTGAAAGATGATTGTACAGATATTGGTTTCTTTTATCTACTAATAAAGGATTGCCAAGACTGTTGAGTGATCCAAAAGAGCCCAAAACTAGGATGGTTCTTCTAGCATTAGCTAACCTAAGATGTAAAAAATCTTGCCCTGAAAACACCAAGAAGTATTATAAAGAACGAAAGTTCCATGTACAAGCAAGAGGGGAAAGACTCACTCTGAAAGACTACCCAGGAGTTCTAGCTCCTCTATTGTAGGCTCTGCAAGGACTTTATGATGCTGCACAGTGTGATTCTCACTCATGGGTACAGAGAAGAGTGTACACAGTCCATCCTTCAGTGGACTTGTGGGTTTATGCAGTGAGGGTGATCATGCTGGGCTACTCTGTAGTACTCTGGGAAGTGAGAATCCTTCCTAGTTTCTCTGTGATTCACTTCAGTTCCTGAAATCTTCTGCATATCATAAAAACTTACTTGATAATTTCTTGATTTAAAAAGAGTCTTATGCAGACATTTCCTCCATTTTTCTACATGCAATAATTTCCTGCTTGCCTAGCTATTGCCTTCTTATCCTTGGTGTTCAAGTTAGAAACTCCCTTCCTTAGAAACATTATGGGGCGGGGCAGTGGGGGCTGGGGAAATGGCTCAGAGGTTAAGAGCACTAGCTGCTGAGGTCCTTCCTGACTTCAGTTCCCAGCAACCACATGGTGGCTCACAACCATCTGTAACAAGATTTGGTGCCCTCTTCTTGCTTGCAGGGATACACACAGGCAGAATACTGAATATATAATAAATAAATAAAAAGAAACATCTGAGTCTGCATGTTTGGTGAACATCCTGTAATTAGCATCAATCCCTTGGCTTTGTCACTAGTCTCAACACTGTCCCTGCTGGACAGAATGGTTGGTGTTAACACTAACATGTGTCGGCCACTATGCTTTGCCAATAGTGGGTGCTCAGGAAACTAGGAAATAAATAACAAGCGTTGATTTGAAATGACATGACTACTTCTGTGTGAGGCCTGTTTTATAGAAAATCTGAAGAATATGACCTTAAATCTGAGCATAAATGAGTTTTTTTGCTGGACCAATATTTTCATATCAATAAAAGAAAATATTGCTATATTCTCACACGACTGACACAGATTCATTAATATTGAGAAGACTTGCTCTATGGTAATGCTCTATAAAAACTTGCAATTTTCTAAATGAAGAGACTTTTGTTAATCATCAGATGAACCTTGTTTAACTTCTTTTGTTTGTTTGTTTATTGTTTTTCAAGACAAGGTTTCTCTGTGCAGCCCTGACTGTCCTGGAACTTGCTTTGTAGACCAGACTGGCCTCAACTTCACAGAGATCTGCCTGACTTTGCCTCCTGAGTGCTGGGATTAAAGGCATGAGCCACCATCCCTGGCTCCTTGTTTAACTCTTATTTCATGTCAAACTCATGCTGCTAAATTGCAAAAAAAAAAGAAAAGAAAAAATAAAGAAACTTAAACAATTTAGGATTTATCATTTAACACATATACTTCTTTCAAGTAGACTTATGCCAAGAATTATAATTCAATCTTTTCTTCTGATCCCAAATTATTACCAAGAAGAAGCACAATGGTTGGGTAGTAGCCCAGATTTAACCTCTATATTATATTAATATATCTGAATTAGTAGTGGTAGCTTCTTATGGTGACTTAAGAATCAAATGATCTTTCTAGTAGCCACTTCTATTTCATGAAGAAAAGTTAAGACATTCCAAATTGCCATGAAATGCTCAATCTTTCTGGTTAATTGTAAATTTGGGATTATAGCTGTTATTTCAATTACATTGCAAATTTAAAAGCAAAACACTTACTGTTGGACTATTTAGGTCTGGAGGTGTAGACATGTCCCCAAACAAATCCATCTGGTCAACACCCTTAAAAAAGTATTTGGATTAGATTCAGATGTGTCTACTAAAAACAATGACTTTGTCTATCAGTGTAATTGTTTGTGTCCTAAACTATGGAAAATAGTTGTCACAATTGGATTGCGATTGATTTCACACAGATTTGATATTAAGCTACATATGTCAAGGAGCGAAGGCTTGTCTCCAAGCACATCACTCTGGTCAACATCTTATAGAAGAACTGCTGATCTACTCAAAAGACTATGTGGTAGACTAATGTAGATATTATTTGAATGCATAGGAAAATACTTGTCCTAATTGAATTTTACTATGGATTCAATATAGGTCCAGTATTAGCAACATTTGCAGGAGGTAGGAACCCATGTTTGAAGGATCACAATACATCCCAAACATACCAGCTTCAGTTTGTTAGCTTGATCATCAAGGGTCATTAGGGCTTCACTCCCATTCTGAAAATAACAGGCAAATATTAAAGGATTTGAACTGATGAAGTATCCCCATAAAGTTTATCTTCGTCCTTGACTATTTCACGAAGCTGTTATAGCTTGCTCTCTAATAACTTTAGCTAATGATCTTCCATGAAAAGAGTGGTCCCTAGCCCACTAGTGATCTAGCATCAAGTCAGGAGGGGCGAATGCTCTTTCATGGAGCCAACATGGCTTACATACATCACACACATCATGAGAAGTAAAGAAGCAGCTTTACCTCTTCTGCTTTGCTGGCTTCTTCGACCTAAAAAGAAACACAAAGATTTGCTGAGCTTGGGATTTGGGATGAGAGTTAATAAAGGAGCAAATACTGCCAGATTCACAGTTAAAGGGGGGAGAGTCTTGCATATTTTGCTATATGTTTCCCTTCCCCCTTCACATAGATACTAGATTTCCAAATTTAAACTAGGTAGCTCTGGCAAGTCTTTCAACTAATGTGAATGTTACAGGGACCCAGAGACTGAAATCAGATGTTCCTAAGCATGAAATTCCACAGTTGCCCTGCTAAGAACGACAGACAGGTCTATACGTGGAAGGAAAGAAGTCCAACTCTTCAGACGGGGCTTATGAATACGACACTAAATAGACCCTGGAGTATAGTATCGACCCAGCAGAACTTTATCAAACAGAACTTACCTTTTTCTTTTCTTCTTCCTTTTTCTTTACATTGTAGATAACTTGAAAAAGGTCTTTAAGATCGACCACTAAAGGTTCAGCCTGAAGCAACAGAAAGGGTTAACAGCGCTTTGTCCTCATCTTTATTCTTTGTCCACACTCAGTTACCATTAATACTTTCTATTTCCTAATGAGATTCCTTACAATTCTCCATTGGATTATAGAGGATCACTACTCTCAGATAACTAAAGGATACAGGGTTAATAATGTTTCACCAGTGTTAAGAACATACTTAATCAAAACAGATTTTTTTTCTCAAGACAAAACAAGAGGAACCATGACATTTTTGGAGTTTCTTCAAGGTTTATGGGAATAATTCAATATTATTCTAAATTTATTAGTAGCATTATTAGAAAGTCTATCTTCACAATTCCTTTGCCACACACATGAGTATTAGTGACATTTTAAATAAATTCTTTAGGTGTAAGTCATTGTCTGAGTGGTGATTGACCTAAAGAACCAGTGACTTAATGCATTGTTTCGAGTAATTCTTCTTGTTAAGAAACAAGCCCTCCTATTCGCAACAGAGGGCTAGTTCTCATGTGTACTATGTCTTAGAGCTTACCTGTTGGCCAGTTTTTATGGCAAAAAATTGATGCTGGCCTTCTCCTCCACATACATAACCAAACGCTCTGTTGTCTGTCACATCACGAGCAATGAAAGAAATCTTATTTACTGGATGTTCATGCTCTATTACCTAGAAAGGAACAGTGAGTGATATAGAATTGTTGTCTGTCACAGCTACCTATCAGAAGGCTATAAGAAGGCATACGCCAAGAGGTAAAGCCTTTGAAGGAAGACCTTTTAGTCTTTGGTTCAAGGCTAGATCTGATTTATTTCTGCTAGAAAGGGCTCCAAAAGGAAGAGTTAATAGAAAACAAAAGTAGATCATTCTTTCTAAAAATATAAGTACTTGACTCTCATTCTATATAAAAGACATAATGCCATGCACAAGGAAAGACTGAGAGGAATTCAAGAATTTCTAAAGTGAAGGAGGAATATGTAATCATTATCACCCCAAGTGAATCTGGGTGTGCTGTGGCCTTTATAGTCCCTGGGAGATTGAGACGGGTCATTAGTTTACCCTATGAGTTCAAGACCAGCCCAGGCAACACAACAAGATAGTATCTCTAAACCACCTGACCAACTGAACAGCCAAGTGAGCACATACCAAAGTCAGAGCTACTACCACAATAAACAGCAAGATGAAAAACGAAAGACAAACAATACTCAAGTAGGTCCAACTTCCTAACTAAATGACAAACTTAAATGAACAGCCTAAGCTGGAGAATTGTCCAGAGGGCTCCTGTATTTTATTAAAATGACTGAACCCAGTAAACCCTCAAGCTATGAAATGCAGCCAATAATCATTTTCACCTGGAGGGACCTTATTATGGGAAGTAAATGTGACAGAGACTCTAGTTCATTTTCTGATTTTCCCCATCTCTCTTGATCCTTTCTAGCCTGCATACAAGTTCAACTCTTGAAAGAAATATGTAGGTGGCAAAATATGTCTTGATTTTATTTCCAAATGCCTAAGATCACTGAAAAGATCTCTTGAACCGTTGAGTTTGATTTGACAGCAGGTAGTCTACAAGACATTTTTGTCAAATGAAGCTTTTAAGAAACAAATTAAAATGTTATATGGTTTCTTAAATGTTATGAATCTATATTTATCATTTTAAATGAATATTAAAATTAATGTGCCTAAGAGATCATATTTGAAAAAGAAAGAAATAATGCTTATGAGAGAAATCGGCAACTATTGTCCGAAGGACTTGAGATAAAAAGTTACTAAGGGCAGAAGGATAATGATAAAAGACAATGATACCTGAGGAACTAAGGACCAGAGATCTGAGTGGGCATATACCATGGGGCCCTCACCCTAAGTCTGTCAGGCAGATTTTGCATGTTAGATAACAGGTACCACTTGGAAGGGATGAATAGACATCTTGTCATGTTGGTTTGATATGAATAGCAGAGTTACAAATGACAACGTTTTATAGAATAAAGGGGAAAGTGCCACAGGAGACCTGAAATACTATAGCTTTGGGGTACTGATCAGAATAAACTAAACAACAATAAAGAAGCAAAACAATCGTACACCCCCACAAAAAATTTAAACAGCAGCCAAAAAAGTTGACATCTGCAGGTTGGGAAGGGTTGAAAGAGAGATGGAAAACATTCTAGAGGTTTGGAACTAGCCACCAAATTCACACATGACCAATCCATTAAAATAAGTCAGGTATTGAGATTAACCTCATTTAGTCTGAAGCTCAAAATAATAGCATGCAACAGCAGTGGCACCCTTGTGTTTAGGGGCTTCTTCACATCTTTATAGGAAATGAATTTCAAAATAGATATCTTGATTATTTTCCTCCTATTGTCTGTTTTAGAGAAGCCATGTGTGATATTATTCTTTTCTCTATTTGAGGAAGAAAAGGAAATTTTCCACAGGAATGCAACGATGGTCGGACTCAGGTGGTCAGCCATTGCTAGCAAGCACAAATTCTTACCCCAGTTTTCTCATCAATAATTTTGATACCAGACAGGGAGATGTTGACCCAGATCCTTTGCTTATGTTGTCCCTGAGACCGGCCAGCTGCTGCCATTCCCTGGAGAGATTGAGAGAATAAGGGAAATAGATGTTAAAGTATCCCAGAATACTTTTGATGGCAAAATCTTCGGAAGACGAACTGCTTTGTTTTCAGCTTGGATGGCATTGGGGAAAGGAGGGAGCATTTTTGATCAAGGGTAATGGACAGAGTAGAAGATATACGTTATTTCTTCAAGGGCTGGTGACGCAGTTCTGTGAAAGCATGCTTGCCTAGTGTATACAAACTCATAAATTTAATGTCTATAACACACACACACACACACACACACACACACACACAGAGAAGATGGCTCCTAAACCTTGTATTATTTAATTATGTCCATATAGTAGCAGAGTATAGAAATAAAAAATTCTGAAACACTGGACTTGGGAAGATGGCTCAGTTGGTAAATGTTTGCCATGTAAGCGTGAAGACTCCAAGTTTGATCACCAAAAACCCATATAAAAAGTTGGATATGGGGGCTGGAGAGTTGGCTCAGCTGTTAAGCACTTGCTACTGGCTGTTCTTCAGAGGTCCTGAGTTCAATTCCCAGCAACCATATGGTAGCTCACAACCATCTGTAATGAGATCTGGTGCCCTCTTCTGGCCTGCCTGTCTACCTGCAGAAAGAATACTGTATACATAATAAATAAATAAAATGTGAAACAACACTGGACCAATTTTACAATGCTAAAACAGTTGACTGCATTAATAATAGACTAAGAAGTCAGAGAATTTCAAATTTTATCTTATATTCTTACATGAATTGCAGTTTTCTGAGGATAAAAAGATAGCTCAGCAGTTGAGAGTACTGGCGTCTCTTCCAGAGGGTCTTGGTTCAATTCACAGAACCCACACGGCAGAGGACAATTGTAACTCCAGTCCCAGGGATCCTATGTCTTCTTCTAGCCTCAGAAACAATCAAGCACACACATATGTGGTGCACTAACATACATGCAGGCAAAACACCCATACAAATAAAATATTTAAGTTAAAGAAATTGTGTCTTCTATGTGGAAACCACTCAGATTGTACCCATTCTGTGGGTTATTTACCAAGGACTATTCACAAAATAAGGTGTGTTAATTCAAACACATAGATATGAAAATCAACACAGGCCTTGTTCATCTAACAGCCATCTTGATCTAGCATGGTCTCCAAATTAACATGCATAAAAATCTTAATTTAGAATTTGAGTACATCTATTAAAATCACATCTAAAACATATGATACTGAAATCAGTTTGCTCAAAATAAAAATAATTGCTTTAAAAAGTAACTTACTGCTCTTTGNTTGTAACTCCAGTCCCAGGGATCCTATGTCTTCTTCTAGCCTCAGAAACAATCAAGCACACACATATGTGGTGCACTAACATACATGCAGGCAAAACACCCATACAAATAAAATATTTAAGTTAAAGAAATTGTGTCTTCTATGTGGAAACCACTCAGATTGTACCCATTCTGTGGGTTATTTACCAAGGACTATTCACAAAATAAGGTGTGTTAATTCAAACACATAGATATGAAAATCAACACAGGCCTTGTTCATCTAACAGCCATCTTGATCTAGCATGGTCTCCAAATTAACATGCATAAAAATCTTAATTTAGAATTTGAGTACATCTATTAAAATCACATCTAAAACATATGATACTGAAATCAGTTTGCTCAAAATAAAAATAATTGCTTTAAAAAGTAACTTACTGCTCTTTGTTTAACCTCAAGTGAAGTTTTTCATGGCTGAATACTCAAGGTAATTACTTTTTCTAGAACTATATCAGTCATTCAGTTCAGTGATTCCAATAGTGTAAATGAGTATTTTCACAAGAAATAGTTTTATTGTTTTAGAATCTAGAACCCTCAAGTAAAATAACTAATAGGGGACACCTAGTGGTCTTTAGCAGAATAAAGACTTGCTGCAGAGAATGGAGACTTCCCCACACATGTAAAAACGCCACTGTTAGAAGATATACTAGCCAGAGAGCAATGGAACTGTGAATCTTACATTTATGGACATTATAAACATAAATCAAATTAAAATATTTTGAAGAATTTGAAAAAAAAGTTGGATACTATGGCACACACCAGTAATCTCAGTGCCAGGGAGGCAGAGATTGGAGTATCCCTGGGGCTTTGTGGCCAGCCAGTTTAGCCAAATAGATAAGCTCCAGGTTCAGTGAGCTACTCTGTCTCAAAGAATAAGGTAGAGGACAATTAAGGAAGGCACTCAATGTCAACCTCTGGTCACATTCACGTGCACACATTTACATACACATGAACAGGGACACACATGCAGACATACAAATTCAAAAAAAAAAGCAGAATAGTCGTGTCCAAGTGCAGTCCTGCATTTTACCCACATACTTTCTCAGCCAATAGTCACTCTGTGACTTCTTTGAAATGTTTTTAGTTTTTATTACTTTGGGGTATGTATGTGCATGGTATGCATGTGTATAGAGATGTACAGCGAACATATTTCTTGGTTGATCTCTTCTTCGTATACGGAGGCAGGGACTCATCTGAGCACAGAGCTCACAGATTCTCTAGCCGAGCTTGCAATGGGAATACTCTCTCTGCCCTTGCCCGTCGTGCTGACAAATGGGCTGCCACACTTATGCAGCCATTTTTGTAGGCGCTGGAGATTTAAATAAAGGCAAGAACCTTATCCACGAGTCATCCTCCTAGTCCTAGTTTGGTGTCTTCTATGCAGAATAAGACAAATCACACACAACTGCCCATGGCTTTTTACATCATTTAAGACTAGAGAGTTTAGGGGCGGGCTTTGCTCATCTGAGTTCTGAGTTTACCCAAATGAAAAGGCACCCAGCATCTTGCGACCCTGGATTAAAGGGGAAGTGTAGAACAAGACTCAAGAGATTCAAGTAATGAATGACTTCTCTGAAAAGAAAACACTGGTGGATCAATATGTGAATGGAAACGTTTGGGTTTATAGGAGTTAAATAGAATCCCCTTTTAGACACATGGTTGAGACAGACGATGGCTTCTTTACCTTGAGTTTCATCATAGAATCTTGGCTCATTTTGTCTCCTCTTGCATCGGGCACGTCATCAATACCGATTAGCTTGGCCTTGTATTTTACACCATCACCTTTGAACCTGGCCAACAGATACTCATCTGTCTTTTCGGAGCCTGAGAAGCAAAAAGAAATGCAGGATAAAGCTTATATTTAAATGTCCCCCTTAGGTAGATCACATGTGCTCAGCAAACCCCCCCCCCAAAAAAAAAATGGAATAGCATAAATCTTTTCTCAGTAATTGGTCACACATGGAATTTCCAGTCTCATTCTTATTTCTTTTGAGCAAAATCTCTCAATATTGAATATAGAATTGAGTAAAAGGGGAAAAAAACAAACAGAAAACTACTTCCTTAAGATACAAAATGCAGATGAGAAATTCATGAGAATACATGAATTGGGAGTTGGGAATATTTTTCATTGAAGATTTTTTAATGTTTTGAGTGAATTTTAGAAAATGGCATATTTCTTTAATGAAAGAGAAAAGAAGATAAGGCACAAAACTATTTTCTAACATTTTGAACCATCAAAAAACAAAAGCGAATTGAGGGTAAATTACCATGGCTCTAATTGGATAATTATCCCTTCTTTTCTTTTCTCTTCTCAAAAGGCCCATGCTGTCTCATTCCTAGAGCTGAAGGGCAGCTGCCAAAGCAGAGCAGGAAGCCCATGGCCTCTTCTCCAGCTCTGGCATACTAAGGACTTGAGCACTATCTAGGACTTAAAGCCAAGAGTGTTTTAGTAAAAACAAAGTTTTGATTTTTCAAAACTGGTGGTGCTAGTAAAACAAGATGGTAAAGAGATTACTGGAAGATAATTACACAATAGTTATGGGTGTATAATTAACCATGCATTTAAACAAAAATAATTATAAAAAATATAATTAAAGAAAATGCCATGAAATTTTCCTAACTGAACCTAAGTTGGTATAATCAGAGGTGCAGAGACAAGGACTGCCGCACATGAGACAAGCCAATCACTTCTGCCAAAAAAAATTTCCCTTCCTAGAACTTGAGAGTAAGCTCATTTGACAGCCGAACAGGAGCCACTCGCCCCCACCTTTCTTCTTTTCCTTCTTTGATGGCGCTTTTGGGGCAGCCTGTTGGTCAGGCTGACCATTGGTCGTGCTGGCTTCAACTTCGTTAGACATGATGAGAAGGCAGACAGAAAACCCAGCAGCAGACACTCACTGACACCAAGCAATCCTTGACGCACAGGTCTCAAACGAACATAACCCTCGGCACACACCTGTGGGTAGAGAAAAGGCTCTGTGAGACCAAACTACAGCAAACTCAGACTCCACACCATCCGTGTCCACAGGGGCCAGTCTGTTGCCGGTATATGCTTGTTAGCTGCACCCACTTGCCAATCCTTCTCCGTCAGGAACTCTGAAGGCAGGGTTGTTCCCTTTGAAGCTCCCCAGAATAGGAAAAGATTGTTTGGTAAATTTTTCTTCAAGCATTTGATTTCTGGTAGCATTTAATGATTACCTAGCTCAGCAACTTGTGTTAGAACTTTGGCATAAGACTCCAGTATCAAAGACAGGGATTGCAAACTGGTTAGAGTTCACAGCAAAATAGAAATATACCTGCTGAACTCGATTAGATGGTAACTCATGTCTGAAAATGGATGCTAAGAGTTTCAGTTATCCACAAAACTGCTTAGAAAGGCAATTTGCTTCAGCAATGTGAGAATACCTGCAGCTTGGCTTCTATCCCCAGCACCCCCAAAGCAGAAAAGAGCAGACTTACTACTTTGCTGAGACATTTAATAAGCTACTATTATGATTCTACATATGATCTCTAGGGCTGTATAAGCTCTGAACTTTAAATGGCTCCATGGTGTGTGGTGGCAGTGCTGGGGGCGGGGCGCAGTAGCACTGGGAATCAACTTGATAATCAACATAAGCCAGACTAAGAAAGGTAAACACTGCATCTTCTCTTACATGTGGATTTGACATGTATGTAGAACCCCCAGGGACTTTGGGGAAGGAAGAGGATGGAAACGAGAAAAGTAACATGGACGGTAGAAAGGTAAAATATCACATCTTTCTCTTGTATCTGGAGTCTAGATTTAAATATATATAGGTCTAAATCACATATATATATGACATAGAACATATATATATGCATGAAAGCATAAGGAAAAATATGTAAAAGAGGAAGGCAAACAGTTGACAGGAGAAGATTGGATAGGGGAAGGTAGTGGGAGTAGATATAAACAAAGCACAATGATTTATGTGTATAAAAATATAATGAAACATTTCATATGCTATTTGAAAATTAGTAATATAAATAAATCATTTCCATTTTCTCCATCAACATGTTAGTCTATCAGAGTGCTTAAGGGTGTTTCTTGCACAATTCACTGAATACACTGATAGCCTTTATGCTATCATTCAGCACAAATGTCTTCAAAACAGTTGTTCCCCAGGCTCCCATAGCACCCCCCTGTGGATTACAGAGAAAACAGCCAGTTAAAGAACACATGGGTAAACTAATGTTTCAAAAGGTTTTGGCACCACATGGTCTTCTCTTCCTAGATACTCTAGAGAAACCCGAGAGGGTGAACATTCTAAAACTATAGACCAAAGGCAGAGAAGAGCCACTCTCCTTTAAAAATTTACTGTAACACTGTCTCTGGACTGGGACACTCCCTTACCACAGGAGCTTTCGTCTTTCTGCACTATGTCCCCATGTAGGACAACACCAAGGTCCGAACCTACCCATGGGAATGCATGCTGTTTCATAGACATGGCAGATAAAGAATAAGCCTTGAAGTTTTTCCTGTTTAACTCCTAAAAATCCTCAACATGTATGACAGCATTAATTCATCTTCTCACGAAAAACCAAGGCACAGACATTTTACTACCTGTCAAGTGACAGAACCAGTTTTTTTTATCCCACACAGTCTGGTTCAGTGTCATAATTCTTTGACATCTCATTGATGAATATTTTTTTAGAAATCACAATCTTGTTAGAAAAGGTGCCTATTATATCTACGTAGTGGGCAATAAAACTATGTCTTAAGACTTAGTACCCATAGTCTTTGCAATAAAATGGGATTGTGCTGGATTTGGGAAGGGATCTAAATCCAATGAGACATGTCCTTACTTTTAAAAGGCAGAGTGAGGTCTGAGGGACAGAGACTCACAAAGCAAATGGGAATATAAATCCAAATAAGAGCTTAATTTGATATGTCTTCTGACCAAGGAAAGCTAAGTGACGGCTCACATTTACCTGAGGCTAGGAGCATAGCACAGCACGGGTTCACCTGTAAGCTTCCACAAGTAATCAACTATGTCATGTCCTGACTTTGGGCTTACTGCCTTTAGAAGTACTGGATCAATAAATTTCTCTTGCATTAGGTCACTCACTTTGCCGATGGTCTCCTGACACACGCAATTAATTACTTTGCTTTCCATCAGTTAGAGTGGTCTTACTGCATACAGCATACATCTATGCCTTTCTTGGAGCTCTGCGTCCTAGCTTGTGTTTACTTAATTAGGCTGCCACAGGATTTTTTTAAATGAGTTGAATGAATAATCTCTAAATTAAAAAAAATAGTTGTAAAATTTCCTATGGAAGCTCTCCTTTGAATTTAGGCAATAATCAGCTATTTTCATTTCCTGTGTAATGCTCTTGAGTGTTTAATTCCTGATCATCTTTACCCTCTGCTCTTTTCACTGTTTCTTTCTGATGGCCTTAAAGTGAATGGTTTACTTCCTTACATTTTCCCATCTGCTGAGGTGCATCTTGCTCCCTCAGGTACCTATTGTCCCTGAAGACAGTAGGTAGGCCAAAGTCTCCTCTGAAGCTCTCAACTTTCCCTTCTAAACACACATGCTCATCACATGGTTTCACACAGATTAACTTCTTGCCTGTCTGTCAAATCTTCAGGACCACAGTGCCTTTGAAGGGAGAAGACTCATTGGGCATGTGGGAGCCATGCATATGGATGGTAGCCTGGGCTATCGGAACAGTTAAAATTCTCTTCCTTGCTTATCATGTGTGTGAATGTGTGTATTGCCAATTTCTAGTTTCTTACAACTCTCTACCTTCCCTTTAGTACCTATGGTATTTGTTTTTAGAAATGTAACGAGAAGTTTTGTCTGAGGGCCCTAAATTCTAGAGGGTAGCTACTGTGTCTCAAAGACACAGACTGTCTTCCAGGAGTAGATGAAAACCTATTTGGACTTCACCACTTTTGAGGGTGTGATGAGGTCAGAAACTTCCATTGGATGAAGAGTTTCATTGGAAACACCTGTTCTATTGCTCCCATATGACATTGAGTTCATCAGTGTTCACATGGACCACAGAGGTAGGAGGCATCCAAACCAGGTAAAATCACTGGCTGGGAAAGTATCATGGACATCAAAATTCATTGCCCATTGCAGAAAGTACCGTCACACCCTACAACACGATGTTGTTTCTGACAAGAAAAGACTTGGCTAACATAAGGTTTCAAAAAACAAAACAAAACAAAACAACAAAACAAAAGACTCAGCCCACTCTGGGGGGTGGTTGTGCATGCCTTTAATCCCAGCACTCCAGAGCTGATCTGGAGAGCAGGCGGGTCTCTGTGTGTTCGAGACCAACCTGGTATACAAGAGCTACTTCCAGGATGGAAAAAAAAAGACTTAGCCCATTCAATTTAGCATTTTTGACCCCAAAGTTTTAGTATTTTAAAGAAATATGAGAAGTTTCACAAAGCACAATTGTGCACCTAAGGGGGAGGGGATGGTGGCAAGACATATGGGTGTAGACATATAAGACATGTCACAATATAACTCAAGGCCCATGACCATATCACGTTTTGTCTGCCTGTGTCAAATAGAAAGGGCAGAAGGTGAGTAGAACTACTTGGCCATGTGTTTTAACAATTCCTTTTCTTCAGGCACCAAAGACAACATTTGTAAGGAGGAGTCCCTGAGGATTGACCCTACATACACCAGGAAAGTGTTCCATTGATATTTCGCCCCTGCTCTCTGGTCATTTTCACTGTAGTATTTTGAGTCAAATTCTCACTAAGTTGCTCAGGCTGGCTTCAAACACACTGTGGGCTTTGAAATTGTCACCTTCCCAAGTGTTAAGTTACAGGTTTGTGCCACCACAACTTTGATGGCATTGCTATTGTCCCAAAGGTATTTGGCTTCCTTTTATTGTATATCCTTTACTGTGACAGTTATAGTAACCAAAGAGAAACATAGGGAAGAAAGACTACTATAAATTTCTGAAATAAAATGGATGTGTACTTTGAATTACTCAGTCTTTCATTTGCAGCATGATTATAAGACTCTTGTGATCAAGGAAGGGAGAGGTTATCTAGGAAACATATATAATGATCAGTAAAAGGCAAAGATTACAGATGAAATCCCAAAGATGTATACATGGGTCATATCTAAACAGAGTTGATTTTTCTAGTTTTCTAGAAAAGGATGTTTCCTTCATTAGAAGATTGAAAATAGAAGTAAGAATATATATCTGGGGGAAACATTGTAGAATCTAAAGTTAGTCTGTATCCTGGGCTCCTTGAGGCAACATGTAAAACAGAAAATGGTGAGTGAAGCTTTGCTGAGCCAATGAGACTAGCTTCCTTCTACTTGAGTGAAGGAAGACATCTAAGTTGGATTTTGAACTTCAAACAAATCTCCCTGAAGGAATGTGGAAATGGCTTCCTTGCATGGCACCGAAGTCAGATGACTGTGGAGCTTGCAACATCTCCCTTGGTTTCTGAGCCGGATCTAAGAGAAGTGGAAGGATGCGTGAGTCATCTTTGAATGACTGTGTCCTTGGCACTAATAAAAGTCAGCTATAGTTTGTTTGGTCCTTAAAGTGACTCATAGCATTTTGCAACCTGAAAAAAAAATCAGCATACTGGGCAATAGTTAGTCTAGGTTTTATAAGGGCAAATAAATTTAATGGAGACCTTCTTAGAGTTGCTTGCCCTTCTGTCAGTAGGACTTGTACTGGTGTCTCATTTGTACCCTTAATGACTGTGAGGTTCTGAAGAAACATCATAGCATTATTTATCAGGTCCTCTGACTGCATCTCTCACCTACCTTCTTACTCTGATTATACAGACAGGCAGAAGTTTGTTTGGTTGTCTCAAAATGCTAGAATAACTTAAGTTAAGGACTTGACAGTAGCCCCATTTCACATAGTAGAGAATCTTATTTCAAAGTTCAGAGTAATATGGTATAAACACTTAATGCATTCAGCACCTCATATCCAAATGTTCTACATCTGTGGGTTCAAAAGCCTGCTGAACAAAAATACACAGAAAAAAATCTGTACTAAACATGTATAGACTTTTTAAGAAATTATCATTCCCTAAATAAAATAGCATAATAACTATTTGCATTATATTAGGCATTATAAATACTCTAGGGACTATTTGAAATATACTAGAGGAATATGCTAGATAATTTGAAGTAAATGGTATACACAGGGTTTTGAACATCAAAGAATGTTTGGACTTATGTGAGAGGGGAGGATATTAGAACCAAGCCATTGTGGATGCAGGGGAATGTCTGTCCACCAAGATCTTAAAACCGTTATCCTGAAAACTGTATAAAAAGTGCCTCTGTTTTAGGAATAATAAGTGTACTCATTAACCCAAAACCTAACTGTTTTGATAAACTGTTGAGCTCAAAACTGAATTTGTTTTCCTCCTTATAAAATGTTTCTCTTTTGGTATTTGCTGTTCTTAAATCCCACCGACCTTTAACCCATATTTTCAAAAATTCACAGTTCCAAGGACGTTTTAACATACCAGTTATAGTTGCCACCAAGAGCAGCAAGAAATAGACATACTGAAGGGAATGAAGGAGACTCAAGAAGAAAGCAGCATCGGGCTGAAGAGATGGTTCAGGCGCTAAGAGCACTGGCTGTTCTTCCAGAGGTCCTGAGTTCAATTTCCAGCAACCACATGGTGCTTACCATCTGTAATGAGATCTGGTGCCCTCTTCTAGCATGCAGGCATACATGCAGGCAGAACTTACATATAAGAAGAAGAAGAAGGAGGAGGAAGAGGAGAAGGAGGAGGAGGAGGAGGAGGAGGAGGNGAAGAAGAAGAAGAAGAAGAAGAAGAAGAAGAAGAAGAAGAAGAAGAAGAAGAAGAAAGCAGCGTAAACATCTTTAAACATCTTTGCTTCGAGGGCCCAGCACTTTGTTCTGGACAGGGAAGGGAAGGTGCTGCTTTCATGATCACACGCTGCCTTCTTCAGTTGGAATACTGAAGAGGACAGTCTTAACCTGGAGGCCAGACTTTTAGACCAACAGGCAGTGGGCACCTTCTCCACTGCCTCTGAAGTAACCACTGAGAAAACTCATTGAGACGCAACTCTGAAGTCTCATCCTTGTTGAATGACTTCCTCCATTAGCTGTTTCCATCTTTATGATTTTTAACACTTCAGTCTACTCTTCAAAGGTCAATTGAGCAGACAGTAAGATTTCTGTGGATCAGAGAGACGGCTCAGGGAAAGGTGGTTATTAGGAAAACTGGATGGCCCAAATTCAATCCCTGGAACCCATGTCTAAAGTGGAAAGAGAGAAATGACTCCATGGAGGTATTCTTTGACTGCCACATGTGCTGTTTAGCATGCAGGCAACCGAAAGCATATCATACAGACACATGAGAATGAAAAATAAAGGTGCCAAAAGATTTTTGTGTCTTGTTGACTTGGATAACTAGACCATGTTAATGTATACTCAAAGAGTTCTGGGGAGGCATTCTTGTAAATATTGACTATGGTAGGGACCCCATACCTGTAGTTAGGCATTTCTGTACAGGTCATGCATTTCCAGGAGCATGTACTGAGAGGTGATGGTGTAAAACAGAGTCAGAATACAAAGCCCTGACCTAGGAAGCCTTCTTTCTATTTAGAGCCAAGGCAAACTTACGTTAAGTGTTCCCTAGTTCCCTAGACAGTCAATTTGGGGTAGAGGAGAGATGACATATTAGTTCAGAGTTTAAGATTCAAAGTCTCATCCACCTGGGGCCTTGCTATTTATTTATTTGTTTGTTTGTTTGATTGATTGATTGATTGTTTATTTTAACTGTGTGGTTTGAGACATTTTTCCCTGCTGAGGTAGAAGGATTGCTTGTGAGCCTGAGATTATCCTGGGCTACATGGTGAATACCAGGCCAGCCAGAGGCATATAGGAGTCTATTAAAAACTAGTAAACAAACAACAGAACCACAAGCCAGTGTTCAACAAGCACACATGGGTTAAGCCACAGCCCATGATCCCAATGCTGTGTACTGTATAATATCGCATGGCAGCCAACACCAGCTCTTTCCACAGCAGGTGTTCTGATGGTTAGTAACTCAAAACATGGAGAGACACACTTCAGTTAGTGATACAGGTGAAAAGGTGAGTGGGTTTACAAAAGGGCAAGCCAGCCCTCTGCCGCCTCACTCTGGCTTAAGAACCTATAAATTTATATTCTCATGGCATACAGAGACAGGACTTATTCTGAGTTCCTTCTGCCTAGAGGATTCTTTTTTTTTTTTTTTGAAGTGATTAGGAAACAGGGGACATAGAAAAGGTAAGAAAAAAAAAAAGCTGGCTAAG
This sequence comes from Bramus lutescens, assembly GCA_001685075.1. Classification (NCBI taxonomy): domain Eukaryota; kingdom Metazoa; phylum Chordata; class Mammalia; order Rodentia; family Cricetidae; genus Bramus; species Bramus lutescens. The sequence goes on from LOEQ01000873.1 coordinate 25,718, forward strand.
ATTGAGCTAACACCAGGAGAAAATTAGTTCCCAGAATGCACTATTCCTAGAGAGTATACTGTCCCTGGTTTTCAACTTTTTTTTAAAGCAGACTGTGCAAAGCTCATTATTACATGGAGGCTCTACCAAGAAAGCCTCCTGGTACTTGAGATGTGATGTATCTCAGTTGGAGAGGGGTGCCAGCCTGCAAGGGTCCTCCCACTGCACCACAACCAACCCAACCCAACCCAAACCAAACCAAGCTGCATAGTAGGCACAAAGACCAAGAAAACAACTTAGCAAAATGCTTCATAGTCTTGAAACAAAACAGAAAAATAATTTAAAGGTTTTGCACCTTCTTATTCTACCTTGTCCCTGGATTCTTTCCCACCCCCAGCCCAAGCAGCAGAAATCATACTTGGTCACACTGGCCTTTGGATCTGGTTGTTTTGGCTAGCTCTGAGACACAACTCACAGATCAAAGACTTGAAATTTATTCTTAATTCAGTACACTCTCTACTGGGCAGCACCTTGGCCTTTTGATTTCTTTTCTCTTCCTCTCTCTCTTTCATGCTCGCTCTCTTTCTCCCTCTCTCTCTTCCAGCATGAAATGGAAATCTGAGTTGTGACATTGGTAACTTATAATTTTGGCTGATTTGACCTTTCCCAACTTTGTGCCCTCCCACCTTTTTCACTTTAAAAACAATTTTGTATTAGCAATATCTTCCTTTCGAGCTGGAGGAAGTAATTATCATAATTGCTGTTTGGGAGGGTTAAGTGTTAAGGGAGCTTTGGGTACCATATTAAGCCCTATTCTCTAGACTAGCCAGGCCACCCAGTTCACTGGGAGCTTCTGAAACATTCACAGCTGAGACCAAAGTCTCAACTTTATGATCTGTTTTCAACTGTATTTTTTTAGTCAATTTTATCAGTGTATGGACTGTTGTTTATGCGCTTAAATGCTTCTCCCTATTAGTGCGGGGGGGGGGCAGAACAAGTAATTTCACTAATCACAGTCTACTCTAGTCCCTTGGGAAACCTGGCTACAGCTAACACACCTCTATGAAGCCAGCAAGGAGGGCTGCATCACCTACTGAGATTCTAAGAGGGTAGTGGTGGAATGTCCCTCTGGTTTTCTGCTCATATGGAATGTTTCTAGTATGGAAATGAGGTTTAAGTTAAGAAGTATTTCCATATCCAGGTGAGATGTCCCTGCCTATAAGAGTAGCTCTTGGCCAGTTGAGGTGGATTCCTTTGAGTTTGAAACAAACTTAGGCTGTACCGTGAGACCTCATCTCAAAACAAACAAACAAAAATAAAGCACTTGCATGCCTGCATACATCTTAGCTTCAATGTCTTGACCAATCATTGTGGGAGAAGCAACATTCTACCCCTCCCAAGCCTGACCTCCTGTTGCTTAGGTGAAACAGGAAAACCGGAATCTAGCCTTGTCCTGTAATTCAATTCCACAAGGAGAAGGAAGTGGCATTGAAATTTTGGCTTCTGGGAAACAGAGAGCTTCAAAAATCACCTTTGTCATTGTTTCACGTTACTAGCACTGATTGTCTGGGCTCAGTTCTGTCATAGTTGCCCCCTACACCCAGGATCTGGCTCGTGTACTTGGCATATTTCAAGGGAGAGCATAGTGAGGCTCTCTATCTGGTGGACACTACACTGCACCAGAGCTCTGCATTTGGGATTATTGGACACAGATAATAGATAATAAATACGGCTAACAATGCAGTATTTATTTTCCTACAAGCTATTGTTCCCCTTTGCACTGTGTATCAGCAGCACTGCAGGGAAAGGGGTCAGTAAGGCAACACTGTGTCTTGGAGCTCAAGGGTGCTAAGCTCATACTGGGAATGATCTTAAACTACATCATTCCTTTATTTTCTGTCTTCCATTTAGACATACACAAACTCACTTGTACGACAAGGCCTGAGTGATTCCTATGAATTCTGAGGAAAGAATCACAAGAAAGAAGTCTAAGACTCTGAGAGAAAGGAGAACATAGCTTTCTGAGGAGATGGGGATTCAACACAGACTGCTCTTCCTTGCGCATTTTGAACTTTGGAACTCAAAGGTGGCTGGGAACTTGAAGAGCAAGTTTGGACTTTGAGCCAAAGCATTTCTGGGCGGAGGCCAATGAATTAAAACAGTCTGCAGTAGGGGTTTGGGAAGGGAGAGTTCTTTTGGGGTAGATGCGAATAGGGAAGACTTTGTTCAAGCGTCAAGCGTCTCTCTAACCCCAGTGAAATGAGCCTTTAGGATGCTGAACCCTCTAATATGGTCATTAGTAGGCAGGAAGCACCATGTGGTATGAATTTTGACTAGAAAGCCCATGTTCCAGAATGCTCCTGAGTCCTTCTCCTACCCCTGTGAAGATATTGTAGAACCAGCAACAGCATACCGACCTCTGACACGTCAATGCTTTCTTTGGGGAATAGAAATCTAGCCAAGGCATGTGTCGTTGGTAGCCACAATACGATTGGAGACAGTGTGCCACAGTGACTGCCATAGAAGTGGCATCAACCATATTTGATAAGATGTTTCTTTTTAAAAAGTAAAACTGCTCATAGAAAATTGGGATGGGTGAGTTGAGCCAACTTTAAAAACCTTTCTTTAGAACAACTCTGTTGTGTAGTGCACGCCTAGAATTGAATATCTTTGGAGACTGAGCTGGGGTTTTTGAGTTGGAAGCCACTTTGGGCTACTTAGTGAAACCCCACCTCATTGTAAAAAAACAAGCAAACAAACCCACCACCAACAAAAAGACTCTGAACAGAAAAACTCCATCTTGTATCATCAGATGGTAACGCTGTTTCTTTCTGCGCTGTCCTCATCCTAAATGTTGGCAGAAAGTTTTCTGAAGAGTGAACAACTTACATAAAGAATTTTAATGCTTTCCTACTTTTTTAAAATGTAACTATGGACATGCACATTTTAGAATCTATCACAGTGCTTTTGAGCAATAGTTTGAATAAAAGTCTCTTGGACCAATATAAGCCCACAGTGAGCACTTTTCACTCCACAACTAAATGTCACAAGGATATTGTGCTTGAAATTTGCAAGACTTCTCTTTGCAACAGACAGAAGACTACTACCGAAAACCACAGCCAATCAAAATGCAGAGTTGTGGAGCTCAGTCCCTGAACTCCTCCTGAGTCCTACAGAACACTCCCACACCTGAGGTTCATTGAGGAAGAGGGGGCAGAAAGACTGAAGAGCTGAAGACTCGGGGAGATTGTTTCTCCTAGTTACATCACAAGCTCTATCAATGAAGTACCATCAATGACAGCGCAATCTTGATGGACAAGGAAGACACTAACAGACATGCCAAACTACAGGGGTTAGGGGGAAGCCCTTGAGGCTTCAGCCCTACACAAAGTTAGGAGCTGGGAAGTAAATCTCCAGGGAAGAGCACATCAATTTGTTGTCCAGTGCTAAATGGTCAGTCCTGAAAACATATGTATTAAGTAGCATTATATGGACACAACAGGTTATATTTAGGAATATGTATGTATTTGCAAATGCATGTAACAACTGATAAAAAAAAAAGAGGCTTTGAGCAGAGTGGGCAGGGTCATATGGGAGGAAGGAAAGGGATTAAATTGCAATCTCAAAAATTAAAAGAATAAAATGAAACCGAAGAGTCAGATGAGGAAAAAGACACAGCCATACCACTTTCAAGTTTCTGGGAACAGGTAAGAGCATTTGCATTTTTCTCACAGTCCTTTTGCATGCTTAGTGTTTTATTGTTTCTGTGGCTATCCTTAAGTTAGGTGAGATGCTGCTGCCAAAGCTTATTTTCCTAGCTCCCAGCTAGTTTTTCAATGAAATCCTATTAAAGAAACCCAGCAGTTTGCTTCCAAGGCTAGCCAAGGTGTATTTGTCCATTCCCTTAGGAAATAACCTGGAAAGACAAGCCTCCCACCTTTGTGAACCTAAGGATACAACCAACACTCACCTCTTGGAAGTTCTCTTATGATGTGTGCACACAATCCTAGTAAACACATTTCACTCTATTCAAATTCCATTAGTCATCCTGGAACTCTATCCGGTGTTAGGAGTTAAAGAAAGCTTGCTATTTTTAAGAATCTGCATTTGAAACCTTAGGTTAGAAAGGCAGAGGCACACACCCCAGCAGAATTATGATCTTTTATAACCACACCAGGGTGCTTTAAAAGGGAAAAGTAATCTTAAGCTTTTCCTCTTCCACAAACCAGCACAAGAAATACTGCCTGATATTTGGTTTCTTTCTGGCTGAATGATATAAATCCCAATGAGATTTCCCTTCCCAGGCAGAGGCCCATATTCACGTAATCCAGAAAGCCAATGCTTGAGTGAGGCTCCAACTTTCTGCAACTTGAGTTTCAGACACATGCTGAGTTTTTAAGATGTTAAAAGAGGAAGGGTCCAGCTGCCTGGTTGTGTCAGTGCCCAGCAGTCACACTGGGATGTGTGCAGTAATTGTTTATAGTCAGTGGGACTAAGTTGTGTGCCCGCTACACGTCTGTGTCTAGACCAGACTTCTGGAAGAAGACAGCATTAAGTCTCGGGAGACTTAACCCAAGACTGGTTTAAGTGCTATGATTCAGACGTGCCCTCTCCGGATTCTAGGTGGCCTCCTGGGTAGAATATGCCCTTTGTTTTGGTGTCCAGTTGGCTGGCAATATCCTTCCATAAGAAATGTACCCTGCCCACATTTCCTCGTTTGATACAATCTATTCTAGCTGGGTAAGATTTTGCCAACAAGGCATTAAGCTTCATCTCCAAGAATATTGGTGACTGTGCTGACTTCAAGGGCTAATGATAGCTTTTAAAAATTAACCTACTGTTTACTGTCATCTTGTGTGCTCAGAATATTAAATATCACCTTAGAGACAGTTCACAGTGATTCAGCTGGTTTTGTTTAGAGCAAATTTTGTTGCTTTTAAATAAAATGAATGAAGGTATCACTTAAAAATATCTAGGAGCTGGGGGTGTTGGTATGCACCCTTAGCTCCAGAATCTTTGAGGACAATGCAAGAGGAATATTTGAGCTCAAAAGTTGGAGATCAGCTTAGGCAAGAGAGAGCTCATCTCCATAAAATAAAATAAAATAAAATAGCAAGGAATTTGTATGTATTTGTTGAGTATTAGGTTTCTAGAGGAACCAAGGACCTGAGAACCAATCCCCTTTCCTATTATGTTAATACCAGTGTCCTACCACACTTAAGGTTAAGAAGCTCCCACAATATTACCTAAAATTTCAGGAGACCTCTTCCCAGTGAAATAAATGGTTATTTTCTATCAGGTTCTGGGATAGGTTTTGCTTTAGAAACTTGCTTCTTGAGGTAATATACTAATATTATCCCAGTCTTAAATTTTAGAATGCATGATACAAAAATGTCCTGAAATAGCTAACTTATCCGCCTTTAAATTGTGCTTATGGTTAATTAAACAAAATAATAAACTTATTGTTTTTCTCAGAGTGAGAGCAAGATGAACTGCAAGGTGGCATAAGCACAATTAGCAAGAACAAAAAGGTGACTGAAGGGACCCTATGAAAGAGTGACTTTAGGACAGAGTCAGACCTGCGAGGTGCTAATCATTAAAACAATGTGCTTCACCTACAGCAACCATCAGGGATCCAATTTCTATGTCACCTTAGGCCACTTGGTTGTACAATTTCAACAAGAAAGAGGGAAATGGATGAAGCATTTCAGAGAACTAAGGCTTCCCAGGAAATGAAGGCAGAGCTCACTGGCTTCCTTTCTGATTGTAAATTTCTAAGAACCTCAAGAATAACTTTATTCTGTATAAATTTCACAAAGTTTGCTCCAGAGTTCAGAAATAGACTGACTATATATAAATGTATATGTATGTATATACACATATAAGAATATATATTAATGTATGAATTATATATATATATATATAGAATGTATATTCATCTTTTGTCAGTGTTTTAAGTCATTTGTTAAGCCATCTCTTCTAGCAGTATTCCAGGGTTTAGGAAGGAAGAAATTTTTTAATCTCTTTTTTATCTATTTTTAATAAATAGTTTATGTGCTGAGTGTGGTGACATATTCCTTTCTTTAATCCCAGCACTTGGAAGACAGAGTCAGGCAGATCTCTAAATTCCAAACCAGCCAGGGACACACAGTGAGAGTCTCTCCAAACAATACAAAGCAGAACGAAACAAAACAAGCAGAATACCAAAACAGCAACAGAACACACACACACACACACGCACACATGCACACACACCCCACACCACACCACACACATCTGACTTAGTCCCGTGTCTTTCTACAACAAGCAGATCGAGTGAAGTGTTTCTTTCTCTGTGCTGTTGAATGCTCACCATGCTGATCAGGTTTGTTACCTCCTTAGGATCCCAGGAACCATCCTCGGGAATCTACTAAGTATATAGTTCCAGTACAAGATGAACTGATAAGAATGGTCCTTTATTGAAGGCCGCTTTTCTAGGCTTCAGCTGCGACCTCTTGGCCATTGATGATCTAGATCTGCCTATTTATGGTGAACTGAAATTGCTGCTAGCTAGAGCCCACAGGAATGCCAACTTCACTTTAAATGGGGGTTCCTTGGTTAGTAAAACATGCAGCGCTTAGACAAATGCTCCTTAGCCTGAGTGCTTTTTCACAGCACTGTCTTCTGCTCTTTGAATTTTTAAAGGGAAGTTGTAAGATTCTGTACCTGTTAAACAAAGGGTCTTCCATATTTAATCAAAAAATGGAGGATGAAGTGAGGTGGAATCATGGATTAAATAGACTAGGGTTCTATCTATAGCGTTTCTTCATCATCTCTATTAAGTTCATCAAATCAAGGTAACTTGAGTTGGTCTGCAAGCATTAGCTGAAGTCTCCTCTCCATGGTAGCATCTGATGTGACTCTGTGTGTGTGTGTGTGTGTGTGTGTGTGTGTGTGTGTGTGTAGGCACTTTTAGTATCCAAGAATGCAATCCCATGCCTTGTTTCCTTAGCTGAACTCTATAGCCCTATTCAAAGAGAAGTCTCTTTTGAAAGCCACTATTAAGTCCCTAATCCAATCTTTATTAAAAAGGCTCGAAATTATAGACTAGGAGGTTAAAGCAGAATCTCTAAGGTTGGGATGGAATCCTTCCAAACTCCACAGACTGGGTGAAATCTGAAAAATCTGGTGAATGTTTACAGTTGCTGTGTTAACTAACAATGCCTTCAGTACCTTACATTTTGTAGAAACATACAAATAATTAGCTGCACCAGGAAAAGCAGAGAGAGGGTCTAAGTTTACTTTGTCCTTCTAAAAGAAGCAAAATTCTGATTTCAAGAAACTTACTAGACATGGATATTAATAAAGCTTCCTTCCTGGAATCAGTCTCTCTGGTTTTGGGGTTCTCTACCCTAAATTCCAGTCTACACCTACTATTTGATCTAAGAAATTCCCTTATGGGAGAAAAAGAGTTGCTAGAGTGCTTGCCTGGCATGCACAAGGCCCTGCATGCAGTCGGTAGCATCACTAAAGCAGTGTGGTAGTGGACATCTGTATCCTACTCTACAGGAAGAGGGTAGAGGACCAGAAGTTCAACAACCTTCTCAGCTACATCGTGAGTTCGAGACCAGTTGGAGTCACACATGACTCTGTTTATACAGGGGTGCATCCCTTTGAATAAGTCTCTGAAACACACCAGGAAAGCAAATCACATAACAAATCTGTATTCCTGTTTATTCCTGTGGTGGGAATTCTCCTAGAGCTTGGATACATGGAGATCTCTTTCCTGACAAGTCTACACTACTGCAGAAGGAGAAAAGAAGTAAATGGAGTATTAAGTAATAAGCTTTCCAAAGGGGATTTGTTAAGGAAAATTGGAGCAGCCCAGAAACTGCAGAGTATCACTGGGGATGGTTTGGAAGTGTCAAATATCAAATGCCAGAATGCTTTCATGTTATTCTTTGGTATTATTCCTATTTGATTGGAAAAGCTGACTTGCATAATTAAGCATCTTTGCTTCTGATGCTTTTGCCCCAATCTTTGCCTGGGAGCAAGAGAGTCAAAAGAAAGGATTAAGCCAACCCCACTACCCCCCAACCACCCAAGGCTGGGTGCAACTTGTACAGAAAATCTATCTGGGAATGAAGAATTCTTAGCAAGGAATAAAGAGTATCTATATCAACTGAGTAGGGATACAGGGCTGGGTGCTCATGATGCCAGGAGAAAGGTTGAGAGCCAGGTCAAGCTGGATTTCGGTGAGCTTATGGCATTCTATTTTGTTTAGGTAGTACTGGGGAGACTTTGAGGTTGAGTGATGGCCTCGAGGTTGCGGTGACAAATCTGAGTACTCACAGGAAGGCATCAAAGAGTCAGATAGCTTTGTAGTATGAGAGCTGCGTGGATGTGCCACTTTGAGTGATTCAACACTGCCAGGTTCTTTTATTTAAGAACTTGACTAATCTCCTGGGAAGGCCTTTTCATCAAAAGGTTAAGGTCTAACAATCTCAAATGTCAGATTCAAGGTCATCCCTTCTAAAGGAGCAATGATGCCAGTGACCCTCAAACTTCAAATAGACTGCATCCTAAATGTGGCTTTTATAAAAGCCAAAGGTCAATTATATATTATGCCCTTTATTTCATGACCCACTTTATCTTTAAAAAGGAGTCTCCTTAATGCCTATTTTAGAAGTGAAACGACATTTGAAGTGTCAGCTTAGAAAACAAAACAAGGACATCTTTTGTCAAAGGCAGCTATGGACTAAAATAACCACATCACTTTGACCTATTCGAAGCAGTATGTTTTTCCATTCTGTGTTTCTTTTATAACTGTTGAAAATCTAGCCAGGCAGTGCTGGCACACGCCTTTAATCCCAGCACTTGGGAGGCAGAGAATGGCAGATCTCTGTGAGTTTGAGGTCAGCCTGGTCTACAGAGTGAGTTCCAGGATAGGCTCCAAAACTACAGAGAAAGCCCATCTTGAAAAACCAAAAAAGAAAATCTAGAAACATCAGCATTGAGGAAGGATTGGTAAGGAAAGGTAGACCATTGATAATTCTTACATAGTTAGAATGTGACATACATGTGCTTTTATTTTAAAACCATATTTCCCGAGGATATGTTAATGTATCAGATAGCAATATTTAAAATTCAGATAGAGCTGGGTGGTGGTGACGCATGTCTTTAATCCCAGCACTCGGGAGGCAGAGGCGGGCGGATCTCTGTAAGTTTGAGGCTAACCTGGTCTACAAGAGCTAGTCCCAGGACAGGCTCCAAAGCTACAGAGAAACCCTGTATCAAAAAACCAATAAAAAAGAAAAAAACAAACAAACAAACAAAAACAACAACAAAAAACAAAGTCAGTCACTTGACCCGTGGCCAAAGGTCAGAGGAGGATGGTAGGTGGACCAGAGTGGTGCTGAGACTGGTGTTATGGCTGATCTCTTTACAACCCAACACCACAAGAAAACACATCATTTGAAGGTCACCTAGTTTTGGGAAATTTGCTTCGGAAACCCTGGGAACAAATATGGAAATGTTGCACATGCGTGTATGTTCCTGGGGCCAAGGGAAGTTGGGTCCATAAAGGCTTTAGGGTAGAAGGTATTACAGGCCGAGAGTTGGGGTGGGATCAAATTCTTAGTAGCCTTTAGCCTCGGAGTGTAGATGTCATTGCCAGGAGCTAACCCTGGTACCAGAGTCTGAGTGGGCCCTGAAGAACTTGGGGGCAGGAAATTGAATCCTAGAAGTCTTTGCATTATTAATATCAAGAGAGTAGAAAATTTAGTCTGACTGTGGTGTTTAGGTTCTTGCCTTAATCTTCCCCAGTTCTGCCTTCTGAGGCAGTGTCTCATGAATTTTAGGTTGATTCTGAGTTCATTATGTGGATAAGGGCATCCTTGAACTGATTGATCCTTCTGCCTCATCTTCTTGAGTGCTGGGATTATGGTCATGTGCTCCAACACTTGTTTTTTTTATGTACAAGAGGAATCTAACCCATTGCTTTCTGCATGAAAGGTGGGCATTATACCCAGATAATATGCCTATTCCCTATATTGTGTGTGTATGTGTGTGTGTGTGTGTGTGTGCCATACATGCTAAGCAAGTGTTCTTCCACTGAATTATAACTCCTGAAGGAGAAGGAGAAGGATGGTGCGGATATATGGAAAGTCCTTCTCTCTGCTGCCATGTGATACCATCTAATGCCTAGAAACTCTGACAGTGAGACAGTCATCACCATTTTTAAGACCTGAACCCTCCAGGATCCTGAGTTAATATAAACCTCTGGTGTTATTTTATTGTTTGTTTGTTTTGATTTCTCTTTTTTAAGTAGCCTGTCCCAGGTATTTCATTATATTAACAAAAATATGACCAACATACCAGAATATTGGTAATGAATCAAAAACAAAAGTGAGAAGGGCACAAGTTTTTATTTTAAATTGATTTTTTGTCTGATATTAACACAGTTACCCAGCTCTCTTTTTGTTACTACTTGTGTGAAATGAAGTTTTACAACCTTGTATTTTTTTATTATTTATTTATTTTTATTTTATGTTCACTGATGTTTTGCTTGCACGTGTGTCTATGTGAGGATGCCAGATCTCCTGCAACTGGGATTACAGACAGTTGTATGCTGCCATGTGGGCGCTGGGAATTGAACCCAGGTCCTCTGGAAGAGCAGCAGCCAGTGCTCTTAACCACTGAGCCATCTCTCCAGGCCCCAACCTTGCACACTCAACGAAATTGACAAAAATTGAAACTGACCAAGAAGAAAAGAAAGAAGAGATAAATAACTAAAATTTGAAATGAAAGTGGAGAAATTATTGAATTTATGCAAATTAAAGGTTTATAAAAAAGTACTGTAGAAAATTAATCGCCCAGCAACTTATTAACTAACAGATAAAATGGATAAATTCTTAGAACAAAAATCACCAAGACTGATACAAGAAAAAGAGGAAACTAATAAAAGCCTACAACAATTAAACACCCTGAATTACTAATTTAAAAACTAGTCTTCCAATACGTGAAGCTCCAAGATGAGCTGATTCCACTGGTGAAGTCTACCAAACATTTGGTATTAACACCAATCCTACTCAAAGTCTTGCCAAAAAATTAAAGACATAGTTTATGAGCATTCTTTGATACTAAGGCCCCAAACTAATATACTGAATGAAAAGAAGATGACAGAGCAATATTCCTTATGAATATAGAAGGGAAAAATCCTGAACAAAATACTAGAAAACCAAATCCCAGAGCAAACTAAAAGGATTATACACCATGACTAATGGGATTTATGCTAGGAAGGCAAGAGTGGTTCAACATGGGAAAGCCAATTGATGTAATACATAATATTAATAGAACTTGGAAGGAAAGCCACAGTGTCATCTCAATAGACCCAGGAAGGCATTTGACAAAATTCGTTGCATATCCTTTCATGACAAAAAAAAATTTTTTTCTTTCAGCATACTAGGCATCAAAGGAATTTTGTTAGCATGACAAAGAGCATTCATAAGAAACCCATGGCTAACATCACACTCAGTAGTGAAAGAGGGAGAACCTTCTTTTCCCCAGGAGCAAAACAAAGCAAGGGTGGCCTTTCTCATCTCCACTGCTTAGCATTTTACTGGAGGTCCTAGCCAGAGCAATTTGGCAAGGAAAAAAAAAAAAAAACAACAACCAAATTGTCACCCAAATTTCCAAGGAAAAGTAAACTATCTTCAGTTGCAGGTAACATGGTTTTATATATAGAGAGAGTTCCCAAGGGATACGGTACAAATCTACTAGAGCTACTATGTGAAACAGCCAAGTTGCAGAGAATGAGGCTAACACACAAATGTCACTGTTTCTATACACGATTAAGAAACATCGCAGAAGGAATATCTATGGTTTTCTGCTTAAAATGGCAACCAAAATAATTTTAACACACATGCATACACACCTCATACGGGCACAGACTCAGGGCTTGTATGCACTGTGAAACTGATTTATGCTGTCAACTCCTAGGAATAAAGGCTAAAAAAAAATTGTATATACTGAAAATCGAAACACTGCTGAGGGAAATTAAAGATGATTAACTATGTGAAAAGATACATATCTTATTTCAAAACACTTGATTTTATCTAGAGCAAATTCCAGTGAAATCTAAACAGATGGAACTCAAATTCAAAGATGTATCCTCAAATTCCCATGAAACTGAATAGCAGTCTAATAGGCCAAAGCAATATTAAAAAAGAAATTCAAAGTTTATGGACTCTGATTTCCTGATAAAAACTTACTACAAAGCCATAGTAGTCAAAACAGCATGATACTGTCATAGGACAGACAAGTAAAATATAGACATATATTTAACAGAATAGAATTGAGAGTACAGATAGGATTAATTTTTACCCACAGTATTATGCCAAGTCAATGGGGAAAGAATAGTTCTCTTCAAAAAGCAGTGTTTGGTCCCGGTTAAAACGGCAATTAAAAAGACAAAGTCTGACAAATACTGGCAAAGACGTGTAGAAAGAACCTTTGTGGCTGAGGAGATGGTTCAGTGGGAAGTGACTGGTGCACAATCCCGATGGCTTGCTGAACAGCCAGTCTAGCAGAACGGTGAGTTCTAGGGTCATCGAGAGACTTTGTCTCAAAAAAATAAGGTGAATAGGGAGCTGGCCAGATGGCTTAGCAGTTCAGAGCACTGGTTGCTCTCCTGAAGAGCCTAGATTTAGTTCCTAGGTGTCTTCCACCCATCTGTAACTCCAGCAATGGGGGATCTGATGCCATCTTTTAGCTTGTGTGGACATCACACATGTATGTGGTATACAGACATACATGCAAGCCAACACTCATACGCATAAAAATAATTAAAAAAAATTAAAGGCCAGGTGTGACGGTGTACACCTTCAATCCCAGCACTTGAGAGAGGCAAGCCAATATCTGGATATCTGAGTTCAAGGTCAGCCTGGTTTATAGAACAAGTTCCAGGACATCCAGGGCTACACAGAGAAACCCTATCTTGAAAAGCAAAACTAAACAAAACAAAATCTTCAAAGAATACAGTGGAGGGCGGTGAGATGAGTCTGAAGGCAAGGCGCTTGCTACGAAGCCTGGAGACCTGAATTCAGGCTTTAGAGCTCACATGGTAGAAGGAGAGAACCATAGCCCACAGTTGTCTTCTGACCTCCACATATGCACCAGGGCATTTGGACACACACACACACACACACACACACACACCAAAAAGAAAAAAGAAAAAGAAGACAAAAAAGAAGAAATAAATAAAGAAAAATTCTTACATACTGTTGATGGCCATGTATATTAAAATAGTTTTTATAGAAAACAGTACAGAGATTCCTCCAAAAATTAATAGTGGCAGGCACACATTTGTAATTTCAAAGGAGGCTGAGGCAGGGGAATCACAAATTCAAGGATAACCTGGGTTATATTGCAAGTTCCAGGCTGGCCTGGGCTACTTACAAACAAATAAATACAGAAGTTTTATATAACCCACAATCTCAAAGGAGGTGGAATCAAATGCCAAATAATTCCAATAAATGGAGTATTTTAGAATTTTCAAGCACACAAGAACCAGATGCCAAAGGTAGAAAGATTGAGCAAATCCAGTATTGCCCAGAATGCAAATTATTAGAGACAGAAAGTCGGCCTTGGATGACAGCAAGAGAGGAGAATCTGGGCTAAGGATGTCCTTCAGGGCTTGCCAATCATGCACAAAGTCTTGACTTTATCTCCAACACCACGTAGAAATTAGGCACGGTGGTACATGAATGTAATCTCAGCACCCAGGAGGTGGAGGCAATAAATTCAAGGTCATCCTTGACTACTTATCAAGTTTGAGGAAAGCCTGGGCTACCTGAGACCCTGCCTCAAAACAAAACATGAGAGAACTCCAGAAAACCAGAGTCAGAGGAAGGTTTACTATGCTGAGTTAGACACAGGTTGTTAGCCAGATAGTACCTGGGCTTCCTTTTGTTCTTTTCTTTTTTTAATGTTATTTATTTTTATTTTATGCGTAAGAGTGTTGGCTTGCATGCATGTATGTGTACCATATGCATGCAGTTTCATTGGAGGCTGAAAAAGGTCTTCTCATCCCCTGGAATTGGAGCTATAGACAGTTGTGAGCTGCTATGTAGGTGCTGGGGTCTGACCCTGGATCCTCTGCAGGGATGAAGGGCTCTTAACTGTTGAGCTATCTCTCTAGCCCTTGTACTAGGCTGTCTCAGAAAATTATTGATATGTCAAGAGATTTTGAAGAAATAGTCCAGGTGTTAGTCAACAACACAAAAAGTTCAGCTCACTGTGCTAGGGCTCATTTTACCCCATGAAGTTTAGAATGAGAGCCAGAATCCCTTGATAGGCAAGATGCTGGTTATGACCAGACGGCCACAGTTGTTTCCTGTTGAATCCCTACAGGGGATGAAGCCACAAAAAGGAGATAATTATGCCTTTTGCAGCAACATAGGCAGAACTGAGAGATAATAACGTTAAGTAAAATATGAACTGTCCTGTGGGAGGGAAGGAAGAGGGTGACAGAAGATTGAAAACCAGAGGTGGCCATGGTTCACAACTGCCCGAAAGCACTAAGAGTTTCTGATTTATACACTATAAAGTGATTCATGGAGCTGGGTGGTGGTGGTTGACGCCTTTAATCTCAGCACAGAGGCAGAGGTGCTTGGATCTCTGTGAGTTCAAGGTCAGTGCCTAGTCTACAAAAGCTAGTTCCAGGACAGCTAGATTTGTTACACAGAGAAACCCTGTCTTGACAAAAAAAGTGATTCACTATTTCCTCTCAATCAATGTTGCTTTTATATTTTTAAGGCATTCAGAATCATCTGTTGTTAAGTTTATTGTTTTTATACAAATACAGGTCAAAAGTAAAAGGATAAAAAGTGGTGTGTTCATTAAATATAAGACTACAGTGGTGACATCTGCCTTTAATCCCAGTACTCGGAGAGGCTGTGAGTTCAAGGCCAGCCTGGTCTACCGAGTGAGTTCCAGGACTGGCTCCATAGCTACTGGGAAACCCTGTATCAAAACCCAAAAAACAAAAAGACTGCAGTGATGACTTATATGTCATATGTGTCCTAGTGAGGGTCACTACTGCGATGAAACACCATGGCCCACAGCAGCTTAGGGAGGAATCATTGATTTACCCACAGTTCCATATCACAGTTCATCATCACTCAAGCAGGGCAGGAACCTGGAAGCAGGAGCTGATGTGGAGGCCATGGAGGGGTGCTGCTTACTGGCTTGTTCTCCACGGCTGGCTCAGCCTGCTTTCTTATAGAGCCTGGGACCACCAGCCCAGGGATGGTACCACCCACACTGGACTGGGCCCTCCTCCCTCAATCCTTAATTAAGAAAATGCTGTGCAGCCCCATCCTATGGAGGTGTTTTCTTTTTTTTTAAAAATATTTATTTATTTATTTATTTATTTATTTATTTATTTATTTNTGCTGGGAATTGAACTCAGGACCTTCGGAAGAGCAGGCAATGCTCTTAACCACTGAGCCATCTCTCCAGCCCTGGAGGTGTTTTCTTAATTGAGGGTCCCTCTTCTCAAAAGACTTTAGCTTGTGTCAAGTTGTTATAAAACTATCCAAAACAATATAAGAATATTGCAGAGAGCTAAGAGCACTAGCTGCTTTTCCAGAAAACCCAGATTCACATGTGGTGCACATACATATATGTACACAGGGCAGTCATACACTTAGAAAAAATAAATCTTTTTCATTTTTGCAAATCTACAGAGTTCACAGTGGTGCAGGGTTTATCAGTACAGTGCAATGATAGCCTCAAAAGAGCTGAGTCAGAAGTCGTCTCAGTTAAAACAATACATACATAAATTTTCTATTACAATTGTAACAGGAATTATTTAATCAGCTGTTTATTGACAAGCATTAAATTTGTTTCCAATTTTTACCATTACCATGTGAGTATGTGCATGCATTTATATATAATACATTTATAATTTCATTTATCAATAATTTAATTTTTATATGAAATAAGCTATTGGTTTATTTTTATTTTTACTCTTTTACTATTTTGGGGACCCACCACCCAGTACCCAAATAAATACACACAGAGACTTATTATTACTCATGGATGACCAGCTTTAACTTGGCTTGCTTCTAGCAGCTTTTCCTAGCTTAAATCTACCTTTTGCCTCTGGGCTTTTACCTTTCTCTGCTTATGTATATCTTTTCTTTTATCGTCTTTTCTCTTCTTATTTCATGCCTAGCTGTGTGGATGGGTGCCTGGCCCCTTCTTTACTCGGCCCTTGATCTTCCCCACCCTTTTCCCCAGATTTCTTCTCTCATTTATTCTCTCTGCCTGCCAACCCTGCCTATCTTTTCTCCTGCCTTGCTATGTGGGTTGTTCAGCTCTTTATTAGATAAATCAGGTGTTTTAGACAAGTAAAGTAGCACAGCTTCACAGAATGAAACAAATGCAACATAAAATAAGGCAATACATCTTTGCATCGTTGAACAAATGTTCCACAGTATAAACAGATGTAACACATCTTTAATATTCTATAACAATAGGCTTTAACTTTATTTCTGAGTTCTCTTAGCACCATTTATTGACAACCCCATTGTCACCTTTCTGAATTAAAATCCCATCTGTATCACATACTAAGTGGGGCCGTGATCTTGACCATCACTTCTACAAGGGGTGATTGAGTATTTATTTATCCATGATCAGTCTATCCAGGACCCTGCTCAGCCTTGCACAGCTGTGACCACACTTCTGGTGTTCACCCTTACAGTGTTTCTTGTGACTGTTCCCACAGATTTGTCCCATTTGCCCTTTACTGCTAGCAATACCTGCCTCCTGCTTTCTTGAACCACATCCATAATTCTTCCCTGGAAAATTTTGCTCAGTCTTTGGAACAAGAAGTTGAAGCCCTTGATGATGCTACCAGAATATAATTCATGTTAGTGCCTCCTAAGCAATCTACAGCCTTCTTTGGTAATATTCGGATAACTAGGCTCATCTGCTGCAAAAATCCAAGGTAGACCAAACTAATCTCCCAGTTCCCACACATCTGAGTGCAGGCCCAGAAGAAAGACAGAGAATAAGCCCTGAACACAATAACACAACACGCAGAGCTAGAAGACATTTTCAAGAGAAAGGCATTAAACATTCGCAAGAAAATGTTACTGGTTCTAGGGCTTTAACTCACCTGCCCAGCAGCAAAGTAAGACAAGAGTTCACCAGAGCCATGCATGCCCAGTTTTGAAAACTGCAGAGGAAGTGTGAGGTGCTGTGGCCATGGAGACAGACCTTCTCTAGTAGATAGCATGGCAAAGAATTACATGTGGCAGCATATCCATGGTTTCAGGCATATACAATCAAGTCTAGTCTGAAAAATTAAATGGCAAGCTTCAGGCACAAACGATGCACACATTTTAAAAAACAATCATCAGAGCATTTTGTCATAGTTTTCCATTTTTAATTAGTTACTAATCTCTTGCCTTGCCAAATTTACAAATTATATTTTACTAGAGCTAAATATGCATAGAAATCAATATAGTATATATACAATTTTGTATTAGGTGTAATGTCAAGCATTTTACAGGTGGTGTTGAAATGTAACCCCCAAGGATGAGAGGGAACAGCTATATGCTGATATCAGTGTATCAGACTCAGAATGGAAGTAGAAGTGGATATATTAGAACATATTGTCCGTATTAGAACAAAGACAATCTTTTTAAAGCCCTATACTACAAATGGTTTCTTAACATTAGTAGAAACAGTGGGTGGTAACGAAACACAAAGCATATAACACTGTTCTTAAGTTAACTGGGCAAACTGTATAGGCTATTTAGAAATTAAAGTATGACTTTAATCTCTCTCTCTCACTGTTGTCAGTAGAAAGTTCTGAATGAAATAAGCTTCTCTAGCACTGATGCAAAGATAAATCTGGATTCAAAACTGAAGGCAGGGGGGCTGGTGAGACGGCTCAGTGAGTAAAGGCACTTGCCACCGAGCCTCATGACCTGAGTTTTACCCCAGAACCTACATGGCAGAAGAGAACTGACTCCTGAAAGTCATTCTCTGACCACCATATACATGTTATGACATGTGCATGTGCACACACACACACACACACTACATTTTAAAAAAAGAATTTTACAGGCATGATTCTGCAGTCCAGGATGGGTACCTGGGAAAAGCTAACTAAGTTGTCCCTGTCTGGGCCCATGCATCACTTTACCCACTGAAATCTCTGGATCCAGGGTTCATGGATGTTTAAAGCAAGAGTGTGTGTGGAATATTCAGTTTGGCAACATACGACTGCTGACGTGCTCCAAGATTACTCATTTTACTAATCCTTATTTTGGGAAGAGGGGCACTGAGCATTGAATCTAGCACCTCAGGCATGATAAGCAGAGTATTCTACTGAGCTGGGTCCCAGCCCTATTAGTTCTTGCAGATGTTAGAATGGCAGTCTTTTCATGAGCTGATGTTCATTACTGAATCCTTAAGACCTAGATTTCGAGGGAAACAGCTCCAAGTAGGAATAATCACAGGTAAGAATGGAGTCCATGACATACTAGTTCCTTATCCCTAGGATTTTGTGGTAATGAAAATATTATCATATATATAGCTTAATTTATGGTATATGCATTTTTTACATTTCAGTCTCCAAGAAAAATTAAAAGCCATCTACCTATATGAATGTCCAAATTTTCAAGGCAGATTTCATAGTCTGGTTGAAAATTGCGTGCTCTCTCCATCACCTTGCAATTTGAAGAACTGCAAAATCATGAATAATAAAAAAGCACGTTAAACTTTTCAGCAAATCCAGATGGGTACCAATGTCATTGAGAATTCCTGGGAATCACCTTGATTGCCACTTCAGATGCAGGGGCCTAAATTGTTTAGCACTTACCAGTTGCAGGATAGTGACGTTAGGTGATAACCACCGCTGCTATCATATTGGCACCAAGACTTACTTTAAAAATTGTACAGACATTAAGTCTGTATTTTGGGCAAATGAGAAACACCCAGACTCTGTTGCTTGCTGGCTACAAGCCTTCGTTGTCCGCTGTATCCTTGAGATCATGATATGGCAGAAGCTAAACTAGAAGCCATTTGAACGCTACTAACTCTAGCTGGGAGTTGGCAAATCCCTTCTGCATTTGGGATCTAAGTTCCCCCTTTTGCAAAACGGGGGTGGGGGTGTTAGATTGGATGTTTCTTTCTTTCATGACATGAGGGTTTCCTAGCGTTCTCTAGGCTCACTGGGTGGAACCAACAGTGGAATACCAGAGCTGTGGGAAGCACTCCGGTCATTTCTTACAGGGTTTGAGGGTAGTAGGTACAGAGACGGTTGCCTCTATTAACTTGTACGTCTAGATGGCGTCAAGTGTGTCCATCTTGAGTCGGTTGATTATCATTCCTCTTTTCCCCTCCCCCCACCACGTTATTGTCTGGACCCTCAGAGTCACCTACCATTTCTCCACACCGAAGACGCTTGCACTTAGCAAATTTCCTCTGCGTCTTGTTTCATTGCCAGCAGAGCCTCGTGCCTTCTCGATCTTGAGAACTCACCCATTCTTTGTTTCCCCTTTTGATTTTGTAATTTGATATAATTTCAGGCTTAGAAAAAAATTACAAAAGCAGAACAAAAATTCTTTCAGACCGTTTACCTAGAGTTCCCCAAATATCAATCTCTTCCCGGATCTTCCTCTCACTTCAAGCCTTAACAATCCAGTTTCAGACAGGATGCCCCTTTGTCTCAGGTACTTCCTTGTGCATATCCAAGAAGGAAAAACAGCAGAGGTATCTTACCCCATAGCACAAATGTGGAAATCAGGAGAAGAGCACGGGTTTAGTACTGTCTTCTTGAATGTTGCTAACTGCCCTAATAGCCTGTATCATATAATCCAAATATTGCATAACAAAAGAAAACTCCAGATCATGTAATAGAGTTTATTCATCATGTCTCTCAGGGTGCTTTAGTGTGGCCCAGCTCCTCTGTTAGTCTCTGCCTTGTGACATCAGACACTTTTCTCTTCTTCCCATCTCCTCCATTCTCTTCCTTCCATTCCACCCCCCTCTTCTCCTTCCACGTCAGGGATAGAACACAGGGCCTCACACCTGCTTGGCCAATCCTCTGAGTGGGTAGCATCCCCAGCCCTGACACTGCTCCTCATGAAGAGACCTGTTGACTATTTTGTATGATATTTGACCATAATATTTAAATGATACACTTTTGGTAGGACTACCACAGAAGTGATGAAGGAAACTATTGGGTCTCATCTCATTTTCCTTCTCCTTCTTTTCTCTTTTTTTGTGAAATCCTTTATTTCTCACCCCCACTCTCCCTCCCAGTGGGAGGAAGCTCAGCACTGTGACCCAGTGGGAGGAAGCTCAGCACTGTGGCTCGCTGGGATCTACACTGCACTTTCTCTATGCAGTTATATACCCGCAAGCCCGTATTCAGGCATACACACTTTTTTGTTTTGTTTTGTTTTGTTTTGTTTTTGAGACAGGGTTTCTCTGTAGCTTTAGAGCCTGTCCAGGAACTAGCTCTTGTAGACCAGGCTGGGCTCAAACTCACAGAGATCCACCTGCTTCTGCCTCCCAAGTGCTGGGATTAAAGGCATGCACCACCACTGCCTGGCAAGAGGACATTTTAAAGAGGCCTAAATAATTATTTCTAGGATCTACTGATAAATTGTGCTGGGGAGGAAAGGAGGTTGTACCTCTCTGCCCTGAGAAGGATAAGGCTGAACAACAACACATACCCTCACTTAGATACTCGACAGTAGCTCTTCCATCTTTGCCTGCCAGCTGGAGCAGGTTTTGCTTTGTCCCAGTCCCTTATCACATCCAGTTGCTATCTGAGGTAAGGTTATCATTGCTCTGGGGAGAAAACCTGTGCTTCCTCAAATAAATGGTCTCTTTAGAATAGTCTTCTCAAGAGGAGCTTCAAGGAAACTTATACATACTGTCACTCATCCGTTCCTTCCTCCCTTCCTCCCTTCCTTTCTCCCTCCCTCCCTCTCTCCCTCCCTCCCTTCCTGCTCCCTTCCTCTCTGTCTCTCTCTGTTTCTCTCTCTCTCTCTTTCTTTTTTGTTTTAAAGACAGGATCTCACTATATAGATAGTCCCAGCTGTCCTGGAACTCATTATGTAACCCAGACTGGCCTCTAACTCATAGAGATTGATCACCCTCTGCCTCCCAAGTGCTGAGGTTAAAAGTGTGCATTACCATGACTGGCCTGCCACTTACAATTTTAAGTATGGACTAGAGAAGTGCAAAGAGAAATGCATTATGTGTGTGTATCGCACGTGCACATACGTGTGTAGCTGCAACAGACTCAGAATAACCAAGACCTTGACTCTAGACCCAGCTCTGCCTCCACTGACTCTTGGCAAATCTCTTCTTTCTTGACTCAGTTTCTAAATCACTGCACTAGAGCTGGAGCTCATGATTTCTGAAGAGCTTCTAAATGAGAACTTGTTGTATATAAAGATATATGTGCTTGTGTGTATGTACATACATACATACATACACATATACATTATTCTCTTAGAAATCTCTCAATCCGTGAACTGCCATTCTTTTATTTTAAAAAGCAGAACTGGAGCTGACTAAGAGGAGATTTAAATACAGATGTAAGTAAGCATGGGGTTAATAGAGAGGTGCTTAGGAGAAGGAAAGAACACACCCAAGAGGATGGTGGGTTCTAAAGTTATATCTCAAAGTTACTGAGAAGCTTAAATAAAACAATGGTGTGGCGTTTGATGTGTGGTGCCAAAGATTATAGCTGCTGAAGTAAAATCCTGAGTTTAAAGGGGTAAGATTTTTGTTAAAGATTTATTTATTCATGTATTTTGTGTGTATGAATGCTCTGTCTTCATGTCCATCAGAAGAAGGACTCTGATCTCATTATAGATGGTTCTGAGCCACCATGCAGTTGATGGGAATTGAACTCAGGTGTTGTAAGGAGGAGCGGGCTGCGTCCCGCCGCCGGCTAGCTCAGCCCCAGAAATAACCACACAGAAATTGTATTAATTAAATTACTGCCTGGCTATTAGCTCTAGCTTCTTATTGGCTAACTCTCACATCCTGGTTCAACCCATTTCTAATAATCTGTATGTCACCACGAGGTTGTGGCTTACCAGGAGAGATTCTAACCTATGTTCATCTCAGGCCAGAGATTCATGGCATCTGCCTATGGAGATCTCTGTATGATTTTCTTTGGGGCTTGCCGGCTGTGGGTAACTGGCCAGGACATAAACCCCAACTAGCAGGCCCATATGTTACAGAATGGCGCCCATCGTGGATAACTGCACACACAGAAAGCCTGAGAACGCTTGGGAAAGAATAAAGCATGTTTTCTTGGTAGCAGTAATTTCTTGGGTCTGCTCTGTTTGCTAGAGGCAAGCAAGCACTCTCATTTAAGAGAGACTTCCTGAGTCAGCTTTAGCTGCAAAACCCTGCAGCTCTTTAAGAGGTCCTGCC
>LOEQ01000873.1:62340-90716 GCA_001685075.1 Bramus lutescens
GGGGGCACAGGAACAAACAGAATGTTTTAGCTGGCTGACTAGAAACTGTCCTCAAGATGAACCCCAGGAGCCGGGGTAGACCCGGGCCCTACACTGATGTCCCTTAGACTAGCACACACACACTCCATTTCACCAAGACACCCCTAGACAAATGTCAGACAACCAGGGTTCCTGATCCTTAGAAATACCCTCTCCCCAACCTGGCTTGTGGTGCTCTGACCTCACTGCTATGTCAGAAGGATGGAAGGTCCAAGCTCAAGCTTGAATAAAGGCTCTTTGCTTTTGCATGTGAGGGTGGACTCTGTGGTAGTTTTGGGGGACTGTGGGGTCTGGGCATAACACTGTCCTGACTCCTTCCATTCACACCTTCCTTAATCCTCTCTGGAAATACCCCACAGAGCACCCAGAGGCGTATTCATCAATGCTTCTCAGTTGGATTAAGATGATACTCAAGATTAACCGGTATTCACTCTATTTTTGGCAGTTAGCAAGTTGTTTAATCTGAAGACAGATCTCTGAGTTCAACACCTGTCTGGTCTACATAGAGAGTTTCAGAACAGCCAGGACTATATAATAGAGAGAGAGACCCTGTCTCAAACAACCAAACGCAAATACAAGTCAGAGCTGTGTTAGGTGGCACAGGTTTGTAATCCCAGAATCTGAGTTTGAAAGACCTCGGGATCGGGGAGACTCTCAATCAAGTCTTGGGATAACACATCACCCCAGGAACTCACGAGAGACCATCCTTGCTGCAATCACACGAGGTTTATTGACAGGACAGGAACCAGTGCACTGAGGCCGAAACTCATTTCCCACACAGGGGTAGAGAGTTCGACCCCAAGTAGCTGAGAGAAGGAGTATTTAAGGGAAAAAACCATCCAAAGGGGGTAGGGAGGGCATCATTGGAAAATCCTGAAAATATCAGTGATCATTGAAAAATTCTGAAAATACCAGTGATAATCACTCCCTGTTTCTCAAGATTATAATCTAACTTTATCTTCAGCTAGTTCCTGAAACAGAGTCACTGAACCAGTTAATCTAGATTTTTGATTCTTCTCTCCCTGCTTAGATTTTTTTCTGCTAGAGGGGTCTGGATTTATCCAGGTCTTTCAAGTTCAAGGCTAGACTGAGCATTGTAGTGGGACTCTGTCTTAAAAACTAACAAACAAGCAAATAACAACACAACCTCAATGGTTGCTGAAATATGAAAGAGATGGTAAACAATATACCAAAAGGAATAAATATGGCACTTGATAAAAGCCATACACAGAATCTTACTTTTACCCATTCCCTGATCAGCCCACACATGTGACCCCCCTTTTGTACCACTTCCCTTAGCTCCTAATTTTGTCTTTCCATAATGTCTTGTGCTTTTCCTTCTTAGCACTTAACTATAACATTAATCGTTTTTTTCGAATTATTTCCCCCGTCAAATTCCTAATACTGTAACAAGACCTTTAAATTTTTCCACTTTATCCAAACGTTCGAGCATAGCCGGAATCTTTCCTACAACCTTCTCCCTTTTGTTTTTCCAGCTTAAGTAATAATAGGCTTATTTTTCTAATAATGTAGAAGGCTGACAACTTGGCTTCTAATATATTCAATAAAAGTTGGCAAAAAGACTTAGTCACGCTCATCTATCAGGGATGTTCTCAGTATCTAAACAATTGGTTATTTGTAAAGTTGCTCAGAGGGATTTTTCTGCTTTTATTTTTATTTTTGTGCGGTTTTGTTTGTTTCATTTTGATTGGGACGGCTCAGGCTGTCTTTGAATGTTCTATGTAGTCAAGAATGAACTTGCACTTGAATTTTCCTGCCTCCTGAGTATTAAGGTCGCAAGCTTGCCACCACATCGGTTTAGTAAGAATGAATCCAGGGCCTCCAACACGGTAGGCAAGCACATTTTAAAGGTGTGACCAGGGGAATCAATGCTGGAAGCGGCGAACACTGTCTCGTAGTGCCCAGCAAGAGCAGCAATGATTGAACTTTTGCAGTTCTTCAAGGTTCATAAGGGGTTAAAGAGGAAGCGCTACAGTGTACACTTTACAACCTAAGGATGGAGAAAAGCCCTGGGGTCACCTGTCACACTGGGGGGGGGCAGACACTCTCAAAAAAAAACCCTTTTTCCACGCTGCGTTCCCAGGATCCCTCTCCTAAGTCACCTACCAAGCCTGTCACTTCTACTAACCCAGATAAGGTTCCAGATCCGCTCTGCGCCACGTGCTACTAACAGGGCGTCACCCAGTGCGAGAAAAGAGGCGGCCCCAGACGACCACTCAAGGTATCTTGGGAATTGTAGTTTTTTTCCTGCCCTGCGAAAGCGAGTTCACACTTTTGCCCTGCAAGCATCATCTCTTTCGCTTAATTCAATAAGATAAAGTATGCACCATAATTCTTTTCATCCCAGATACTTTTCGAAGGAAATCATGAAGAAAAAGGAACAGAACCAAACTTAAAGTTTACAGGCGGAGAACACAAAGGGTTACTAGCCGCTACGCATGCGCTCGGAAGACTCGCGGGTTGGGCGGAAGGATAGCTCTCCAGAGCTGTGTTTTCCCCGGAAGTGCCTCCTCACATCTGGAGTCCGCGCGGACGCGGCTTCCTTACCTCATTTGTCCTCGCCCCTCCCCGTTCCTCTACGTGTTTCGGTTCCTGGTTGGTGCTTCCTGGTCGCAGCCGCGGCAGTGAGTATGGGTGTGACGGACCCCGAGCGGTCNGGCTTCTCAGCTGCGCCCTGCTCCACGCGGCTCAGAGGTCGAGCTGGGCTTTCCCGGCTCCCTGACCGGAGACCCGGGCTCGGGAAATGCAGGGCGGCGACGGCCTTGACGGGCACTTCTTCTCTGTCTGCTTTATCCCCCGCCTCTTCCGTGGTTCCCCTGTCCTGGGGAAGCGGGTCACTCCGAAAGCGTGGCGGCCTGGCGCTCAAGGGTGCGTCCGCTCCAGGGCCACTTTAAGCTTGTGTCAAGTAGCCGCCGCAGGAGTGAACCACAGAGAATCTGGAAACTGAACCCGTAGAGTCTGAGTGTCTTTCCTAAGATAACCCTTTGCCCCTCACACCCCAACAGCAGACAGTTGTAGTCAACTTTAGGCAAGAGCTACCTGACCCTGGGAGCTCCGCGGTGGGGAGTTGGCAGGCCTGAGTTCCAGCCGTCACTGATGAGGTGCTGACGCTCAAAATACCTTTAGGCCAGAGTGTGATTTCAGGATTGAATATAGAAAAATTTCAGAGCCCTTTAGCCTATTTTCTCTGAGTCTGGTTTCCCCAAGTCTAAAACCATCCTTAATTTAATGACTAGGCTCCTTTAAAAACCTCTTGATTTCGTTTTGAACAGTTGAGCCTTAAATCGAACCGTGTCTATTTAAGACAGTGGTATGTTTTGAGAACAGTTTAGTATTGCCATTCAAGGCGACCAGAGGATGGGGAATGAACTGAGAATTGGAAGTGAAAATTTTATGATACTACAAGGTTACCATTGCATGGGAAAAGGACAACAGCCAATAGGGAAAGACATTGTTTCCAGATAGGGTCCTAAGAGTAGTTAGATGTAAACCTAAGTAAATTGAGCCTGCTTTTCTTCTACGGAGAAGTGGCTGTTCTTTGATCTGGTGTATTGGGATTCTTTACCTCTTTTGATTGGAGGTTGTAACATTTGAAAAATGGGCAGAAATTTTAACTCTTGGACTTGATTTTCTTTCTTTTGTCCTTGTCAGTAGCACACTTAGACTCTTGTCAACCTAAGTTGGGTACCCAGCTTCAGGTGGAGCACTGGCTTAGCGTGCCCATGATCCTGGATACCATCCCCAGCACCACAAAACGAATAAAACAAAATTCTGGCTCTAAGTCTACTTGAGATGATCTGTGATATCCAGAAGGAAGATCTAACTAAGCTTTGGAAGGAAATGACCAGTAGATAAACGTCTAAGGAGGAATAGTGGCTTTAAATTCTGAAAACTTACCCTTTGTTTAACTTAAAGAAGTTCAGTCACTGAATCTACCCCCTTTCTTTATTACAGTGAGTGGTTTAATGTCATTTCTTTAGATAAACTTCGTTCCCACTTTTGATATTTCAGATTTTAAAATACGGCCAGTCTTCCGTAGTCACAGTCTTTGTTTATTTACTTTTTGGGAATGGGGTGTAGAGAGTTGAGACAGAATCTCTTGTAGCCCAAGGTGACTTGGAATTTGCCTTGACATCCCTGCCTTTCTGCCTCCATCTCCCAAATGCTAGGATTACTTTATGTCCCTGTCCACCAACACACAGGACTTTGATAAAGTTTCTGAGTGCCAGTTTAGGAGGTTCTTAGATAGTACATTTGTAAGTTTAAATGTCTACTCCTAATTGAAATGTCTGTTTCAATGTTATTCCTGAAGGCAGTAAGTGGATATGTCAGATAAATTTAGGTGTTAGACCAGTGCACATATAGCAATATTTATTTGAATTTGTTTATTTTAAAATTTGTATTTTAAAATCTTAGTGATGCTTGGATTAGAATCAGGAACATGTGAATCATCCTAGCTGTGGGTCCAGCCTTGGGTAGGTCTCATTATGTCCTAGGATCTGTTTCTTCATATGTATATAAAAGGGGCTGTGTTAACTAATCCAACAGGTACCTTCTAGATTTGAATGTTTATCATAAACATGCTGTGTTACTAGTTAAGTATGTGTGGGAATCATAATGAACAAAAGCTACGAAAGCCTAAATCAAGGGATATGTGTGTGCACATATCTCTATATACATTATACTCATCTCTGAGTAGACTTTAAAATTTTAAGTGAATTGATTGTAATTAAAGTTGTAGCAAACCAAAACAGCTTGAGGCAAACCTTCACCCTGGCACCCATGAGCTACATAAATAGAAGAGAGCATGTTATGCCAGAACACAATTTTCAAGTACAGAAGGTACAAAAATCCTCTTAACAGCCATAGGGGCTAAATTGTTAAATTCATTTTTATACATTTCATGGAAAGAGATAAATCCTTAGACCCAAAGAAGTCAGTTTTTATTATGGCTCTGTAGTTTATTTTTGGCATACATTCACAGGTGTGCCTATGGCTCTATTCTTAATCCCTTTCCTTTGGGATGGCTCCAAGAGTAGTACAGATTTGTAACTCTGTAATTTAGCTCTTTAATTTTTTCTGTGCTGCCCTGGAATTAGGTTTTATCTTAAGTCCACACTGGATCCTCAGGATGGATCCACTGAGGATTTTGAAGGAAGCATAATTCCTTTGACTTCTTTTAGAATTAATTTACCTATTAAATAAAAAGGAAAGAATTCATCTTTCATTTGAATTCCTCTGAGGCTAACATTTCAATATAAACCAATAAATGTCATAAGCATTAATATTCAGATAACCACATTCAACTTGTGTGACCAATAACAGCAACCTGAAAAACTGTATCCTTTAAAAGAAAAAGAAGAGTATTAATTTTGTTTTGTTCTCTCTCCCTCTTTTTTTTTTCTAAATAGGGTCTCACAGCTCAAACTTACCTTAGAATTTGCTTTGTAGCTGAGGATGACCCTGAATTTCTTATTCTTTTGCTTCCTTCTGGAGGTGCTGGAATCACACCAAAAATTAGTTCTTTATTTCTGGAAAACAACACCCAAACTAACGTGAGTGGAGTGCATTTTTTGCCTCTTAGATTCTTGGAGTCTGCTAGTTCTCTTAACAAAGCAGGTATAACATCTGATGTTCTGGCAGAGATTCAAACCTATGAAAACAGCCCCTCTCTCTTAATTCTATCTGTGGAGCTAAAGGTGCAAGGAAGAATAAGTTGGCAATGTTACTTTCTTCCAAGGTGCTCCTGGTTCTTAGTGTTTCTACTTTCCCCAGAGCTATTATTTTGATCAACATTTTATTGGTAGATAATTGAAATATCTACTGTGTAGATTTTGTTTTGTTGTTTTTCCAGGCAGGGTTTCTCTGTGTAACAGTCCTGGCTCCTGGAACTTTCTTTGTGGAGCAGGCTGGCCTGGAACTCTCAGAGATCTGCCTGCCTCTGCCTCCCCAGTGCTTAAAAGTCATGCCCCACCACTGCCATTTACCATGTAGATTGTTGGCTAATGCTTTGGAATGGTTAAAGACAACTAAGAAGTCATCCTGTCACAATTTCTATATTCTTGGTATGTGTTAGACTTTTTTTTTTTTTTTGAGGCTAAAGAACAGGGGCTTAATGAAAGAATTCATGCTTTCAAACATTTATAAACATCTTCAAATTCTAGCTGCTCTGCTTGGCTATTGTGTCCTATTGTTTAACAAAGTGCACAAGGTCCCTGTCCTCCTGGGATTTGTGATTTGTACTCCTGGAACATTTACATTGAATAAATAATTAGAAATGTGAATGTTTTATAAAATACTATGTAAGCCTCTGAAGTAGGGCACTTAATTCCTTTTGGTGAGAAGTCCTCTTAAAGCAGAGCTGAAAGATACACAGGAAATTTTATTAGACATATTCCCAAAGCTATGATTTTTTTTGTCTAAATTTTAGGTATTTACAAAACTTGTGTTTCAAATGCATTTTTACAATCAGTATGGGACTACGTATGTTATCACAGTTTTTTTTTTAATACATTCTTTTGGCCAAAGATCTGAAGTCCATAGGATTGATATTATCATTATTGTTAGTAGTGATAGTACTTTCAACATTGGGGATCAAACCTAGTGTTATTTCACATACTAAGCTTGTGGTTTACTGTTGAGCTACACTCATCTGTTTTTAAGTTGAGAATAAATACACTTGTAGTAGATGTGAAAAGGGTGCCCTGTTGTGACGTTTAGTATGTTTAGTCATACTTGTAGTAATATCTTTGTTGAGAAATTATACCTGGAAAGAGGTGATACAGAGTTAAAGGATAGAGTGAAGACAGGTGATTCTGTTCTGCCATGCTTATTGTTCTCTTACAGCATGGTAAATAAACTTACCTATTTCCTTGTAAAAAAAAATTTGCCAGGTAGTGGTAAACAAGTCATTAATCCCAGCACTCAGGAGGCAGAGGCAGGTGGATCTCTTGAGTTTGAGGCCAACCTGGTCTTCAGAATGAGTTCCAAGACAGCCAGGGCTACACAGAGAAACCCTGTCTCAGAAAAAAAGAGGAAAAGAAAAAGAAAGAAAAGTTAATAGAGCACTTTAATTCTAGCACTCAGGTAGAAGGATCACTTTGAGACACCATTTTAAAAAGGAAAGAAAAAGAGAAGAATGAAAAGGTCATTCCAAGGTGAATGGACTAGGAAGAGAGACTTTTTAGGAGTCTTAACTTTTTTTTTCTTTTTTGTTTTGGTTTTTTGAGACTGGATTTTTTTCTGTAGCCTTGACTGTCCTAGAACTCACTCTGTAGACCAAGCTGGCCTGTAACTCACAGAGATCTGCCTGCCTCTGCCTCCTGAGTGCTGGGATTAAAGACATGCACCACCACCACCCAACTTGAGAGGTCTGAGTGTCATTCTAGTGCAATGGTTCTCAACCTGTGCATTGTGATTCCTTTGGGGACTAAAATGACCCTTTCACAGGGGTCACATATCAGATATTTATAATATGATTTATAACAGTAGCAAAATTATAGTTAGGAACTAGCAAGAAAATGGTTGGGGGTTGCCACAATACGAAGAACTGTATTAAAGGGCTGCAGCATTAGGAAGGTTGAAGACCACCCTTCTAGAGGATGATAACAGGATTTATAAACATGGAAAAGTGATAGTCTTAGGAAAAAATAAAAACATTTTAATACGCTGGGAAAAAGTGGTGGTCTTCAAAGTCAGCCCTGGAGTGATAGGAACTAACTAAACAAGATCGTAGCTTTTAAATACCTTCTGGTATGACTTTTTCTTTTGCAGCATTACAGCGACTGACTTTCCATGATGTTTGGCGGCTATGAGACTATAGAAGCATATGAAGATGATCTTTATCGTGACGATTCATCCAGTGAGCTGAGTGTCGATAGTGAGGTGGAATTTCAGCTCTACAGCCAAGTTCATTATGCCCAGAGTCTGCATAATGCCGACAAGGAAAGAGGGTATGAGGAAAAGAACTATGAGAATTCTGAAATAGTAGGGATTCAACCAAATCAGAAGAACTTAATCGTTCTTTCAGACAGTGAAGTCATCCAGTTATCAGATACGTCGGAGGCCATCACATTATCTGATGAAGATAGTATTTATAGATGTGAAAGAAAAAATATTAAAGTCCAAGCACAAGAAAAGAGCCAAAGTCCTGCTTCTCCTCATTCTAATACATTGGCTAAGAAACACAAGAGGGATAATGGGAAGCCTGAACTTGAAGAGCGATCAAGTGTGATCCGAGAGGTCATGATCATAGAGGTCAGTTCAGATGAAGAGGAAGAAAGTACCATTTCAGAGAATGAAAATGTGGAGAGCTGGATGCTACTGGGCTGTGAGGAAGATGATAAAGACAACGACATCATTCTCAATCTTGTGGGATGTGAAAACGCTAGTGCTGAAGGTTAGTATCATACTAACTAGTTTGAAAAGTACTACCATCTTTATTAAAGGCAGACTGCTTTTCCTAGATAAAAGACCAGTAGGGTCTAATCCATTTCTTTTTTTTTTTTAAGATTTTTTTATTCATGTATTTTATGTATATGAGTACTCTCTTCCTGCACACCAGAAAAAAGAATCTGATCCCATTATAGGTGGTCATGAGTCACCCTGTGGTTGCTGGTAACTGAACCCAGGTCCTGTGGAAGAGCAGTCAAGCATTCTTAACTGCTGAGCCATCTCTCCAGCTCTGGGTCTGATCCATTTCATTTCTCACTTTTTGGTCTTGTTTCTCATGAGATTCTCCTACCAGAGGCTACTCTAGTGGTACTTTGTTCAAACATCATAAAGAATCTGTTCGAGTATCAAGGAAGGTGCTTGAACTGTAAGCAAGTTCATAGCATTTCTTCATGTTTGACTCAAGTCATTCTGGACCAAAATCTTAGTTCTTTTCTCTGTTGACTCAGGTGAGTACTCCATCTACTTGGCTTTGTGTTCTTATTTGGCCAACTCTGTTGGAACTGCCTCTTATATGGTTTGCCTCTCCAGGAGTTAGCCAGATAACAAGTCCTGGAATGCCTAGTGCTAGGATTAGTATTTCAGGAACTCCAGGTCCAGTAAGACAGGAGGTAGCATAGTAGATTGTAGGAGAAAATGCAAATTTGAAGCACCACATTCTTGAAGGTGAAAGTTGTGGTGTTTTTGCTCCCTTTGTCACTTGTAGTCATCTGACTTGAAAGTTCCCTTCATTTTCCTCCCTTTGTGCCTAAAGGTAAGTCTCTTATAGTTGATTTCTAAATGGTTTTATAATCTGCCCTGCATGTTAGTATTCTTGAGATGTCCTGTGACTCAGAGTATTTGGCTAGTATTTCATGATTTAGTGCCTCCCTACTGTTTTCTGAGAAGATGATGACATTCAATATAGATCATGCTTGAGTCCCCAAGAAGTGTCAGACTTTTTTTCTTTTTTTAAGGAATCAGGCTTCCAATTTCTTAACTATTCAACCTTTTTTGGGAAGTTGACTTGTATAGTACTTAAAGAAATAGGGGCTGAGGATACAGCTTATTTATTATAGTACCCATCTATCATGTGTCAAGGCCTAGGTTTGATCTCCAACACCATGTAAACCAGTTGTGATATACACCTGTAGTCCGAGGTCAGTCTCAAATACAAGAGACCCTGTCTTTTTTTTAAAAAAAAAAAGAAAGACAGGTGGCCAGTAGTTTGATGAACCTCAGAATTTGAGAGAAAGAATAATAAAAAGAAAGGATAGTAGTTAAACAACAGAATCAACTGAAGTTCTGTCTGAACAAGGGAGAAATAATAACGTTTTTCCATAGAAGGGGAGAAACTTTTAGAGACTAAACCTGTTCGTTAGCTCAGGGAGGTTTTGTAAGATGAGATTGGCTGTTATATGTTATTAAAACTTAACTACTAAGTCTTCTAATATTTCTAGAGGTAGAGAAGAAAGGTATATGATTTTCTTGGGACAGTACCGTGACTTGAGAATAGAGAAATGGGAGCCGACAGTATAGGACGGTGAGTGCTGTGGTAGTCCTGATGGTTGGAAGATGCCATTCCTTCAAAGCTGCCGATGGAGTCCTCTGTGACTGTAGTTGTAGTTTTTGTATCTGGTGATTGAGAAAATATGTATTAGTAAGCAGCTGCTGATATTTTCTTACAAGACTTAGTGCTTTCTAATCACAGCACTGTACACTGGTTAATGCACATATGTGGAAGATAATCTTTATATACTGTGTGACTTGGTATCCAAGCTGTAATTAATTGTGTAACTCTATAGGAGTCTGACACTCAGAGATTGGAATTCTTTACGCTAGCACATCAACAATAAAAGAATAAAAATATTGCATAGAAGTGATGTTCAGGCTGGGAGGTGGTGGTTAACACCTTTAATCCTAGCACTTGGGAGGCAGAGACAAGCAAATCTCTGTGAGTTCAAGGGTAGTCTGATTTATAACAGCTAGTTCCAGGACAGCTAGGGCTGTTACTCGGAGAAACTCTGTTTCGAAAAACAAAACTGAAGTAGTGTTCAATCAAAATTTAAAAAATATGAACTTGTGAACTCACTTTGAAGGATTCCTTCTTTATTGGGGGAGGGGGTGCTTTAAAGTGACAGAAACCCAATGATCCTCTCTGTAACTAGTTTTTTGTTGTCAGATTCCTGTGTATTTCTTGCTGAGTATTTTGATTTGGTGCCTTACGCTATTTTAGCTTTAACATACTGAAGAGAAAGTTTATTTTTATTTTGTAACAGGTCTCTGCTGGTTTAAGGATCTGCAGAGATGGTGACGCTAAAGGGAGTGTATAGATAATTTGTAAAAACATGAAATAGGCATTGACTTTATGGAAGAACTTGAAACTGGGGAAGGGTGGCCCTGAGAAAGAGGAGAAGTTGCCAACGATATGAACCTAAAGAGGAAGTAGCTTAATGGTAGAAGATGGACATGATGTGGTACTGGAGTAGGAGTATAGTGTGGGGGCAGGGTTACCTTTCTCTTTTTTTAAATTTAATTTATTTATTTTTATGTTTTTTCCTTTCTCCTTTTGGATGATGAAGGAACCCAGTTAGAGAGAATGTGTCTATAAGAGGGCATTAATAAAGACAGGTTTTTGTTTAAAAATGTTTAATAGTGGAAAATGTTTATTTATTTGTAAATTTTTACTTTAAAAAATTACATTTTTAGTTTTATCTCTGTGTGTGTTTATGCATGCATGTTGTGCATACATAAGTTTGGGCATGTGAATGCCATGGCAATCTTGTGGAGACCAGAGGACAACTTAAAAGAGTTAATTCTCTCCTTCCACCTTGTGGGTCCTGGGAATCTAACACAATTTACAGCCATCATTCATTAAAACTGTATAAGTGTCGGGGTATGGAAAGTAAAGTTGCTGCTAATAGAACTAACTGTAAGTTCTGAGAACCCTGAGAAAAAAGGAGTGAGTAAAATACAGAATGGCATGAGTGCATGGAAGTGCACTTGCTTTAAATGTGAGACAAATTGTTTATTGAACAGACAAATACAATAAGCTGACTAATTTTGTAGAAATCTGAGCCATTGGAGTTAAGTCTCTCAAAATTCTAATAATAGATGTTGCTGAAATTTTGTGTTCTATAGACAAATACAATTAGTGAATTTGAACTAGTCCATAAGTATGGAAGACTATATAAATGCATATATTTAGTATTTTCCCTCTAGATATAATTTCAGATAGTTCATAGTTGCCATATATTTTTTTTTAGCAATCTCAGTATACATTTCTTTCTTTCATTAAGAACTTCTACATTTTTGTCCAAAGGAAGGGCTTTTACAAAATTTTCTCTTTAGCATGTTACAGTTGCCAACATCACTATTCTTAAACTTTAAGAATGCTATTAAATAAAATTAGGGAAATGTAACATAAGCTTTGTGATGTCATGATAGCGAATCTGAGAACTGGAAGGGCTACTGAGTGACTGGGAGGCAGGTAATATGCAGCACAGATAAGCTGGACAAATGGATGATTCTTACCAGCAAATAGAGAAGGATTGTGCATGATGCTACCAAACTGTTCAGAATGGCATACAGTTTGAAATTTAATGCAATGGTTATTCCTGGAATTTTCCATTTGATATTTTTGTAGATTGTAGTTGACCATGTATAACACCCTGTGGAGACCAAAACAAGGACATAGGAAGACTACTACTGTGTTAGAAAAGGATGTATGCTATTGGGAGAGAAGATGCACGAGAAGAAACAAGCATGTTTTCATTGGTGTAGTGAATGTCAAGCATTGTTTGCATAAGACAACTAAAGAATAGAGACTAAATCCTTTTGGAATTATCTTTCTTGGATAGAAAATGACATTTAACTGTAGGAATAGTGGTTAATTCTTCCTTGTAGGTTTTTATTATGGATAAAATGTTGTAATGGATTCCATTGTCCTGTAAACCAGCTTTAACAATCATAGTTGCATAGATCTTAGAACTTCAGACTGATCTTTTTTTTACCTATAAGTCCATGGTTCTGCCATTATTTTGAAAGAGAACATAGACATAATGTCATTTCATTCATACATACGGTATATGTTTCACTTGGTGAAGCTTTCTGAAAGGTAAAAGTTCTTTTTAAATTAATCATTATCACACCCAAACAACTTGCCAATAACTGCTTGTCATCAAATATTAGATTTCACAAACTACATTTTCCCCCTTAGAGATACTTTTAATCCTAGATGATCTGTACATTATAGTTTGTAGCTGATTGTAATTTATAGTTCATCTTGATCTTCTCTACTTTCTCTTTGTAATGCAGTTATACTGCTTTCACTATTTTCCCTCTAGAATTTCCTATCTGCATTTTTGTTTTATTTAATATATCTTATATGCCTATTGTGACTTATTATCCCTTTACTTACCTTATTACCTTGATACATAGGCTCTTCTGTTTCATTTTATTTTAATATATTTATTTTACATATTTTAAATATATATATTTTTATATTATAGTATAATTACATTATTTCTCCCTTTTTTCCCTCCTTCCAACCCTCCCATGTTACCCACCACTTGCACTCTTTCAAATTTGTGCCTTCTTTTTTCTTAATTGTATGTGTGTGTGTGTTGGTATCCCTAAATATATAAATACAGTCTGCTTAGTCCATATAATGTTACTTATATGTATGTTTTGAGGGTGACCATTTGACAACCAAGTGGTGTGGTCTTCCCTGTGGAAGGCTATTTCTCCCACTCAGCGTTCCTTAGTTGCCTGTAGTTCTTAGTTCTTTGTTAAGGTTGAGGCCTCATGGCCACCTCGCCCTCCCACCCAATTCTGCCACTTCAGTGTTTTCCTTATTTAGCTTATGTGTAGGCAGTCTTGTTGATGAGACTTCATGAGTGAGTGTAGCTACTGACATTCCTAGGAGAGACAGTATCACAGTAAATTTCCTAATCCTCTGGCTCTTACAATCTTTCCACCTCTCCTTCCGAAGATCTCGAAGCTTTAGGTACAGGAGTCAAGTTAAAGATGTATCCATAGGGATCCTCTCCACAACTCTGTATTTTCATTGTTGTGGTTTTCTGTAATGGTCTCTGTCTGTTGTGAAGAGATGTTTATTTCCTTGATGAGGGGTAAGAACTACATTTATTTGTGGGTATAAGGATAAGTTATGTAAAGTGTAGCTAGGATTGTGCTAGATAAGTTTAGCTTTTTAAAATTTAACTTTGTCTTATAAAAACATTTTTAAGTTTTCAAATTCAAAACCTATTCAGATAGACTTTTAAGTCTATCCTGTTGCTGTTCTTGCTCTTATGGATGCAGATTAAGAAAAAACAATGCTTTGTCATGTTAAAATAAAAACAAACAAACAAAAATATACACACACACATATATCATGGTGTTCTCTCTTTCCCTTTGTTAAATAATTAGGACACACTATGACACTATACTACCTTTTTTCTTCTTTTAATAATATATTCCTGAAATTGAATTTCTTTTTTTTGAAATTGAATTTCTATTGCCATGTAAAGATGTTTCTCATAGGACTGAATTTTTTTTGTATCTCTTATGGTACACAATGATCATGTTTTCTGAATATAGGTAAAGAATAACTTCAGATAGTCGGTGAATATTAGTAAACTTGTTACACTACTAAAGTGAATTTTAAACAGTGAATAATCCTGAAATTCCAACTGAAGAAGTATGGTTTAGTCCCATTCTTTCTGTTAATGCCTCTTTCTCATTCCATAATTTTGAAGGATTTAACAAAAATTTAAAAGGTCCAGGAATTAGAAAATACCCTTTGAAGAATGAAGAATATGGCCTTAAAAGTTTGAAGTCATATTAGTTTCTGGCTTGTGACTGTCTGTGATGGTCTAGAAGTTCTGTGTTAATTCTTAGTATGTCCAATTTGACCCATGTAGTGGACACAAAAGAAAGTCCTAAGTGAGTTTAAATACATATATATTTCTGCCTTTGCTACTAGTATTTTTGTTTTTTCATAATTATTTGAAGTTGAAATGAAGTCATGGCTCAGTTAATGTGAAATTGTGGATTTTGAAACTGAGTTACATTTATGACTTTGAAAATTTAGGGTAATAAGTATTTTGATTATTTTTGTGTCAAATTTCACTTTCCCCTCCAAAATATCCTCATAAGTTTAGTTGTAATTTCAGAAGGTGAATTCATGCAGAGCCCTTGCTGAGTTCCTGGTACTTTATAGGCTCTCAACAAAGGCTTGGAACTGAAAAGAATTGAGTCAAATGAGTAGCTATTTAAATTTCTGTTTTTCTTCTTTTGCATTTTTTAATTTACTCCGTGATCGTTTTGTACATTTGTGCAGTGTATCTTGATCATAGCTACTACCAGCCTCATTTCCCTGCCACATATCTCCCTAGTGTTCCTCTCCCACCTTCATGTCTCCTCTTTTTTGTTTTTCAGACACTTGGATTATTTGATTTGGTTTGGGCCTTTACATATGCAGTTGTTCTTTTTGTATCAGTCTCTGCCTTGCCTGACTGATGCCTCTTCAGGTGTCTTAAAGTTTACTGAATGAAGGACTGCTTTTAGTTTCTCAGTATTAGATGTCAAGAGTCTACACAGTTGACTGTGACTTGAGGTAGCTTATACAAAAAGCCCAAGTAGTTGTTCTTGTCTCTAATATAGTACTTTCTTTAGATATATTTTGAGTTGGTGACATTTTGTAATCTAACTTATGAGACAGTCTTAAATCTTAAAAAGAAACAAACCACTGTGCAAGCAATTAATTTATTAAGGTATTGGGATTCAGGAGTTGTCACATAGTCCCTGCTTTAGAAGCCTTAAAATGCTTGATAATAGAGAAAACTCATCAATGTTGTATTTAAATACATTTCTAGAAGAACAAGAGATGTTTATTTAAAAGGCTTCTCAGGTAGAGATAGATGGCTTGATAATTTAGAGCACTTGTTGCTCTTGCCTGAGTTCTGTTCCCAGAGTTTCCATGTTGGTTTATAGCCATCTGTAGCTCAAGTTCCAGGGAATTCAAAGCCCTGCTCTGATTTCTGTGGGCACGAGGAATTCATATGGTGTACATGCATATATATGAAGGTGAAATACACATACCTATAAAACAAATCTAAAAAAATTTAAAAAGTAAAAAAACTCTGTAAATTACTTGCAGTGCAAGCATGAGGACATATTTTGTTCTCTGGCACCTGAGTAAAAAGCCTGGCATGACTGCATGTACTTGTAATTCTAACACTGGGGAGGCAAAGACAGGCAGATCCCTGGGGCTTGCTGGCCAGATAGCTTAGCCTAATTGACAAGTACCAGATCCCAACAGGAGACTATGTCTCAAAGACTAGTACAGTCAGTTCCTGAAGAACAACTCCCAGTGTTGGTCTCTGGCCTTCATGCATGTGCACACATACACTTGCCTATCACACATGTACACCTGCACATGAACACACAGGGAGGCTCCGGAGGGAGAGTGGGCGCCTGCAAATGAAAAAGCTTGCTAGCTTGGTGTTTCGCCTTCATGTATGTCTGTGCATCCTGTGTGTGCCTGGTGCTTTCAGAGACCAGAGCAGGGCATCAGATCCCCTAGAACTGGAGTTATAGAGGGCGGTAAGCCACCATGTGAGGGCTGGGAAACGAACTTGAGTCCTCTGGAAGAGTAGTTAACCAGCCCTTTATGCAGAGCTTTTGAAAGTAGAACATTTAAATAATGTAATTTTGGCTTTTTATAGGTTGTCATCTTTTTTAATAGTGTGAGCATAGGAAAAGAATCAAATTGTTTAGTTTGGAATCCTTAATAAATTAAGCTTTACTTTCTTTCAGTAGTTCTTCAGATCCTTAAGGTAGTATTTTCCTTGCTTTTTTTACATTCATCAACTTAATTTCAGTAATTACAGTTCTCATGACTTCCTAGGCATAATTGGTTATAAAAATGAGTTGCCATTTGACACACTTCTCATGGATGTAGTTTAATATCTGTTTTACAATAAAAAAAAAATAGCCACATGCTAGAGCTTCAATGACCAAGAACATCCAGGAGTCCTCCCCAGTGTGTTCAGCTTTTGTAAGCCTGGACTACACAATTCCTAAAGCTGCTTTGAGCTGTGTCTCTAGTTGTACATGTCACCTTCCACTTAACTGTTGTAAGGGCATCTTTTTTAAAATTTACTTTCTAATTAGCATAATGACTTGAGCTGTGTTATTCAGTTGTCATAGGAAGAGAAGAAATAAAAATGTTCAGATTCAACTTTACTTGTGAATGGGGTGAAGTTTAAAAGCCTCTATGGCTATTGTTCAGCAGACTACAAATCTTATTGGAAACCCACAAAATCTGAGGCAGCTTTGGGTTGGATTTTAATAACATTGTGGAATGTTGATATTGTGTATCATTAATTTAACTGTGATTTCGTAGTACGATCAGAAATTTTGGTATGTATTCTTTCAAAGTCTGTTTATGACTTTCAGTCTAAATTCATTTCATTGCTTTAAAAAAATAATTGTTCAATACCAAGGAAGAGAATTAAATTTTGCTTCTGATTTTCATAGCTGTACTAAATTCAATAGAAACTGCTCAGTGGAAAACTACCTTGATGTATTTATTGAACTGGTGACAGTACAGTTGCTATTTAAAATGTTGCTTTATCTGTAGGTTTACTTATTGCTTTGGAATGGAGAAGCATAAAATTACGTGGGCAACATTTTCATTCTTGTCAGAGGAACTTGAGTCCTGATGTGTTTAGGTGCAGTGTTTAAATGTAATTTTCACATAGCTTCTTGCTATAAAAAATAACGTATTGTATATAAAAATCATTTGTATAATTTTTTAAGTGTAACTGATAGACATGATATTTTTATGGTCAGGATATAAATTTAATATGAATGACAAATGTTTAGATTATGAAGCCTTTTTCAAAAGAAATACTGAACATTTGATCCTTTTTCCATGAGAATAGAGGCTACTCAGATAATTCCTTTATTTATAGATTTTATTTTTAAGACTTTGCTAAATTTATGTGAATTTCAAGTAATTTGTTGCTTTCTTAAATGCTCCATTGTGACTAGTAATGAAGCGTTGATGGAAGTTTCTCATTCTAAAAAATTTCCTTTGTTTCATTGCTTATCTTTGTTTGATTATGTATTAAAGGTATTGTGGTTAAGATTTTGACATTTTCAGTTACTTGCCTGATTGCTGTTTCTTCTGCTAAGAATTAGTGATAACCATTTTAGTTGAGCAGACACCATGTATAAGGCCACATTTTCTTTTAAAAATGTACAGAGTACTTAAAGGCATACCTTTGATTTTTCCTTTTCATTTAAGTCTTGGTCCAGTCACGTTGTCTCTGGTGTCTTTGGTGTAATTCTAGAGATAAAATTTACTTTGTAGTACCCATTTGGATTCAAGGAATGGATGAAACAAATTATTTTAAGTGACTCTTACTCTGCTGAATGTGTAACTTTAATTTCTGGGACAAGGTCTTAACCTTAGAATTTCAGTTTTTGTCAGTTTGGAAAGTTAGTTCACTGTTTTTATTCCGGTCTTTTGCGAACACATTTTAAAGGAAGACAGCAAAACTGTGTGATAGTGAAATAGTTTTTGCCATTCTTTGCTTTAAGCTAGTTATATGCCCCCAGGTGAGAGAACAGCATTTAAGAAACTCAAGGGCTATCTATTAAGGAAAGTGTTTTTTATTGG
Source organism: Bramus lutescens (assembly GCA_001685075.1). NCBI lineage: Eukaryota > Metazoa > Chordata > Mammalia > Rodentia > Cricetidae > Bramus > Bramus lutescens. Next base: position 80,522 of record LOEQ01000873.1, read on the forward strand.
CAAGTTTCTTGAAGTGAGTAGGTCACATTCACTTTTGCTCTTTAACTGTAGAACACTTGTAACAGAATTATCCACTCTAGAAAGACCTACCTTTATAGAGAACTTTTCAACACCCTCCGTATTTGTAGTTAATAAGGAATTCTGAAAATCAGGAAAGTTTGGTCATGGCTGATAAATGAGTTTGCTAAAGTCCTATAAGTGCTTTAAAAAAAAATCAGGTAAGAAATTCAGGATTATAACAGATACATTTAACTGAAGGAAGGTGGTTTCTGAAGAGTTGTGGAACTACATTAACCTGAAAGTTAGTCTTTACACTGCACTAGCTGTTCTTCTGTGTTAAATTGTCTGCTTTAAGCATAATGAATTTTTGTCAGTGACTTTTAAAAATAATACTACTTTATACATTTAAGGAGAAATTTCATTTCCAGTAAAATTGCTTTGTTACAATAAGAACTTGAGCGATTTCATACAGTTTATTTCAGTTCCATACAGGCATGTATTTTGATCATTGTCTATTCCTGCTCATTCGATTTGCTTTAGATGTGACACAGACTTTTGTGGTGAATATATTTAACTTAAATATTGTGTGTTTCAGTATTGCCTAATAATCATTTAAACCTGATATCATGGATGTCACTATTTGAAGAAGTTTACAATATCTAGTTTAAATGTTTCTGAGTCTTGAAGTTCTTAGTAAAAATTCACCAGGTAGTAGCTTGTAAAATTTTTGGGTTAATACCATGAGTCTTTTTAGTTATTTGTGCTTAAAATTTTCTATTTGAAATGTTTACATTTGGAAAATCATCATGATTGTCAGATTTAACTAAAGGAATTTAATGCTCAAACCACAAATCATCTCATTTTACACGGTGTTGGTTAGTTAAACTTACTCTGTAATATGGTTCTGTGTGAGCAGAGGCCCCATGCTTTGCTGTGGGATCATGCCACCACTTAGGGAGCAGGAGCAGCAGAGGCTTTATTTTATTAGGTGTTTTTATTCCTTTGATTATTTAACCTAGAAGATCATAGGTTTGTATGCAAGCTTCTGAAGGAATATTAAGCAATGAGAATCCATTCTCTTCCTTTACATATGCCACATGCATGTGTGTATCTTAGCTAAAAAGGGAAAACTTAATCTTCTTTTGAATCTTGGTAGTTATTCTTACAAAAATTTATTAAACCAGTAAAGTTTGTTTAGGAATCTAAAAAGATCTCCAGTAGGGTACCTGCGGCCTCAGCAGTCTCTCTGCAGATTCCCTGCCTATTGTCCCGCTTGCTCATTTAAATTTCCCATGGCTTTGGGTTGCAGACTTGGTTTTCTGCAAGAGTGCCCATGCTTATTTGGTCATATATTCTGAGTGACTTTTCTACTTTTTCTTTCTTCTTATTTTGTTGATTGCTAAGAGGACAGGGAATTTTTTTTTTTAATTCCAAAGTTGTTTCTTCGTTAGAATTGCTTTTTTCCTCAGCCCATCTTTTTCTATGTTGTTTTGTTGTGCAGATTGGAAAGAGTTATGGTGTGGTACTTAAATCCATGGGGACTAGCAGAGAAAACCTCATTTTGTTCATGGTTTTGTTTTCTTAATAACAATAACAATTTAATTCCTGAACTATTGAGAAGTTTAAAATGTTAGCTTTATGCATGAAATAGATGAAAAGTTATTAATCCTGAAAATTTCTATTCAAGCTCATTTTACTGTTAGAATGAAATAATTATTTGTTGTTGAATCATTTTAATAGTAAAAATACTAATTGTCAGTAAGGAGTACTAGTGTGAAATTTCAGTTTAAATACTGTATACTAAAAAACACCCTTGAAGTCAGTTGTAATCACATATACGATTTCTTATATTGAAAATTCATTGTCTACACCATGTATAGACATTTGGATGTGCATTTACTTTATCAGTGATACCTTGACATTTTTATGAATTTGCCATTTTAAAGAATGCAGAACATGCTTATTTTCACTCAAAGGTGATTAATTTTGTTTTATAAAATAACAGCTTTATGCTGCCGAATGCTTAGTACTTGGAGAACCGTGGTGTGGCAGGTTAAATATCAAATAATTATTGTGTAAGTGAAAAATAAGAGAATCTAGTCCCAACAGCTTTACAAAATGTTTTTCTCATATACAGCATGATACAGTATTATATATTACTCTAATATATGATAAATAAAAGCTCCTTTGCCATTTAAAGGTTGTAATTTCTGATTTAGCCCAGGAAAAATGATGTGATAAATTTTCAGTTAAAAGCCTGAAAAACACTTTCTTGTGATGGTAAATAGAAGCAAGGGGAGAGGCATTGTGATAATTTATCATTTTGGAATTTTTAATGTAGGTGACTTACATTATGGCAGTTAGATATCTAGTCATTTTTCTGGATATGGATCCTGAAGGAATGGCCATCCTTTCTGTGTTGAATGTTTTTTTGTTTTTTTTTTAATTTGATAATTTTAGCATCTTAAATGACAGAATTCATGATTGCCAAGAAACAGCATTTTTATGTGTTATTTTACTATTTTATATTTATCATTTCTCACATTCAATATTTTTATTTTACACTAATATTTTGATTTATATGAAATGAATTCTCAAGAAACAATTTCTTTTAAATAAATTAGTTAATTTCAAAATAAGGAAATGTTTCCTAATATCTAACTAGTTGTTGATTATTCTAAATAAAATAGTCATTTGAATTTTTACTCTTTGATCATATAGTTATAGTCTTCATTAGTTGTAAAATTATTCCCAGGATTCTGAACAATATTTAAAATATAACTTTCTAGTTGATCTTTGATATTTCTATCAAATAATTTTAAAATACAGCAATTTCAATTAATACATCAAATCAGGATATATTCTGTAATATAAAAGTAATAAAACTATAAAAGTATGCAGCTTTAAAAATCCATTTTCATGGCAGCAAGTGTAGCCCTCACTGTGTGTGAGCCCAGCAGCATAGCACTGCATGCAGATCCTGACTGGAAGGAAGTCTACGAGGGGAGAAGCTGGGATGCTTAGTGCTGCTGAAGCCTCACAGGCAGCTGCCACACAACCTTTGTTTCTAAAGGTCATGATTGCTGTTGCCTTTCCCAGTCTTTATTTGCAATTCTGTTTTGTGGCATTTCTTTTTTTTTATTTTTTGTTCTCTTTTTCTTTTGGCAGTGGATGGGATGTTCTTTTAAAACTGAGTAGTAATATATATATATATATGTATATGTGTATAGTAACTATAAAGTATACTGGAAATACTTTTATTTACTGTGGTTTTTTTTCAGGCCAGAAAATGCTGTTACGGTAAGCTAATGAGTATAAAATTAATTAATTAATGAGTACTTTGGAAACTGATTAGCTTTGGATTTTTTCTGTTCTGAGTTAGAATTTAAATTGGAGCTATTTGTGAAATAAGTCCTCTTACTGTGTTTCTGTGTTCCAGTTGAGTGTTGGTATTTCTTGAAAGATGATATTCCGTGAAATGAGAGAAAGTAGGAGATGAGAACAGAATAAAAATTGGGAAAGAAAACATCTGTCCCAAGTGATCCTATCTGACAGGTGGAAAGACTGTATCCGTTATAGGCTTTTAGGGAGATGGAGTGCTGACACTCTAAAGTAGTAAAAGGGTTGACCGTGTTGACAAGGTTTGATAGTGATAAGTGTTAAAACTTTTACTCTGGTCTTGATTCTAAATCAATGTAGGCTTTTAAGAATTGACAAAAATGCCTTGAAACTTATTCCTACTATCTAAAAAGTGATTGTACTTATAAAGCTTATTACTATGAAAATCTAAGTTATAAAAGTCTAGAAAGGGAAATGCAAAACTTGATTTTTATGGTTTACTTTAGAAACCACCTATAATATATATTTATATGTATTATAAATATATATATATAATTTATTTCTTAGAGTTGTAAGAATATCTGTTGGTTTTCAGCATTCAGAAAATCTTGAACTTCAGTTTTAAATATTGATTTAAATTGGAGCCTTATTTTTAAATTGCAGGAATTTGAGAGAAACATACAGAATGGATGCTAGCATTTGGCTTTTAAATTTTCTTAGTGATTACACTTTGTGAAATAGGGCTACAGCCCTGGCTGCATAATTAGTAATATCAATACTAGAAGAAAACCTTGTGAAGTGTGGCAGATTGTGTCCTTGATTATTCCCTTACTGGTGAGAAAGGAAAGTGAGTTGTTTGGTTTCTTAGTTGGGAGGTAAATTGTATTTTGGAAAAGGATAAGAACGAAAAGCTATTTTCAGTTTCATACTCAATAATGATAATACTTGAATAAAATCTCATCGTTCCAATTATATTTCATCCAAGTATTTTATGAGCCTGCTCTAACTACCTTAGCATTCTTTCTTGGGCAGGTGTAAGCACTGCTATATATTACAGTGTATGTGACAATTTCTAATTTGACCTGTTACTGTAAAGAAGGCTAACAAGTGTGTGTGACTAGCCCACCCCTTCTGGAGCAGTTGAAAACAGGCCTCCGAAGGCTCAAAGGAATTCTTTTAACTCCTAGCAGGGCCACGGGGTCAATGTCAGATTTAGTCATGCTGTTATTTTAGCCCAGTGGTCCAGAGAGATGACTGAAAAGTGAGTCTTTTATTTCTTTTTCTGTGTGATTATTAACAGGATTAAATGTAAGCCATTGTGTACTTAGTACCAATTAGTTTCTCATCTGAGAGGTTCATTAGGATTTTTTTTTGTCAGCCTTGTTCTTGTAATATTTGTTTTATTGTTTGATTATTTAAAGGGCTGGATGGGCTAAAGAAAAGTTTTCTAGCATGCTTTGCTGGTCATTGAGAATTTTAATAAATAGTTAACTTTCTTGATTTAACTCTTGATTAAAAATGGACTGTACTGAAAATGGACATGAAAATGGGAAAGTTAAAGTATTTAAAATTTCTTTTTTTTGGTAGTTTCTGTAGTCTTCAAAAGGGATAATTTTAATTTATCAAATACTATTTTAAGTTTTTAGAAATTACTTCATATTTGTATGCATATTTCTTAAGATTATGTTCATTTTCTTGTGACTATATAATTTATCAGGAAGAATGTGTATAAAGAAGCCACAAAGTGTAAAATCTTTTCTTTTCTTTTTCTATGCTTGAGCTACTAAAGCAGAATGTAAGAATTCTAGAGTAAAGATAATTATTGCCAGGTATAAGTAACCCTTAAAAAGAATCTGAAGGTTAATTCTTTATGCTGTTATAAATGAGTAAAAATGGCAGATTTCATGAGTTCAGAAAATGAAATATACCCAACTTTTTTAGTTGCTTATTATGTTGTTGATTGCTTTTAAAACTTTTAAGTAAAAATTCTTATTAAAATTAGTGCCTCATCAAATAATTTCTCACTTAGCATACTGAGATATTTTGGTAAAATTTTGGACAGAATTATTCTAACAAGTTGGATTGGCAATGGTGATCTCATCTAAAAGCAAGCAGTGTAACCCAACTTAAAAAGTATGTTGTCTGCTAGTTCATAATTTTATATAGATACAGATAGGTATGAGCTTTGTACTTGAAGGACACAGTATGCATTTGCATATGCATTCACCCCTTGGATAGATGGATGAGTGTTTTATACAGTTTAAATGCTAGAAATAAGAGCAATTTCGGCGAATGTGATTACTGTTTGAATTGAATTGTTAGAAATTGCTTAATCTCAGATTGTTTAATGTGTCATATTAGTTTCTACAATTGTTTTAAAGACTTGCTATTATATAATGACTAACTTTTTTGGTACCAAGATTACTGTGGAATAGAGTCTCTAAGATTTTATGATACAACTCCTGAAATACAGCTTTCCCCCACCCACATTGGCTATCTTTTAGGATTGCAATTTAGGATTTGTGTATCTAATTTTTTAGGACAAACATTTCTATAAAAAAGTATATATGTATATGCTGTTTTCTTACTTTTCTCTTTAATTGTAATTGAAAAATGCTTAGATTTTCCCAATGAAAGCTTGGAACAAAGTGTATGGTATCTGTATAAAGCTGCCTGAAGATTTTCTAGGAACAGGAAGTAAATAACAGTTGCTTCCTCTTGTGATTTGTCATTCATTGCATAGGAAAGCAAGTAGCTTTTACAGATAAAACATGTAGTTTGTCAGCATTTTCTTGAGATCTTCAGAAAATAAGAGATAAGTCATTAGTGTAATAGCATGACAGTACAAAAAAAGACCAATTTCTCATTTTACTTTTTTGCATTTGACTTCAAAGGAAATGGAAAGAAGTAGAATAGATATTAAGTTGAAAATCAGTATCTGACTCAGTATCAGATTCACTTCTGAATTAGTAGAAATTAATTTGAAATTAGTATTCTTAATATTCTACCTAATACTTTTTAGACAAAGCAAGCATTACCCCTTTGTTATTTTTCTCTTATTTGATATTTAACTTTTAGGTACCTGGTAGATAGTAGTTCCAGGTATTAACATTCAACACGAAATATAAAAAGTAGATGAAACTGGAAAATAATATATTGAATGAGATAATCCAGGTTCAGAATGTCAAATACCACATGTTCTCTTAGAGTCTAGCTTCTAATTTTATATATGTGTATTTATGTGGGGATGAGCATGGATAGAGATGCCAGGAAGACAGAAAGGTGCTCATAAAAGGGGGAAAATAGACCTCAAGGGAGGAGTGTGGAAAGGGTATCAGAACACACGTGATATGGACGTGGACAGGAAAATACTTGGGGATGAAGGGAACATGGGTGGGTCAGGAGGTAGGTATCAATCAAAACTAAGTATGTATGAAATTGCATAAGAAAACCCATTATTTTTGTATGTTAATAAAAAAATGAATATATATCATGAAAGGGCAAGCTGTAGTAAAGATAGCTCATTAGGGCTTCTGTTGGTTAGGGTCCCTCATGCAGTGGTAGCTACTGTAAGCAGTTGATGCCTCACTTATGAACAGCTGTCCTCTTAGTTGTTTAACTCTGTTCTTGTCTGTTATGCTGCTCAAACAGATAGTAGGTGTTTTAGTGTAATTGGTGGGCTAAATAAACTTTTATATAATACTTTTCTATTTAAATAAGCCTACCAAATGTAGCAAAAATAGGTTGAAAATACTTAATATTGGGTGGTATAGAGATGTAAGTTCATTATTTATGATATCAATTAAAACAAAGGAAAAGTATAAAACCTAAGATAACTGAGAGTTGTGTGACCAGAATAAAAACTGGATTAGTTTTTGAATTTTCAGGCTAACTTTTATATAGAGTTTCTAACATTTGGGGCTTTTGTTTCCTACAATACAAATGACTTTCCTTGGTAAAAGGCATGACGGTTCTGTTAGGATTAAAATTATAGCTCATATTGTGCTTTTGATTAAGTGTCTAAAATACCACTAATGTTTTAGTATATAGAACAACATACAACTGATTTTTATAGCTTTTTAATAAAAACCAAATATTTGCGCCATTTGTCTTTAACAAAATATTTATTTGATAGGTTTTATTTAAAAATTTTAATACATTGCTTAAAAGGTATAAGATAGCTATTTATACACTATGATGTTGTTAATGGTTCAATAAGGCCGATTGGCCACTGGAACAGTAGGCTTGAAAATCCTGAATATTGGTCAGCAAATTTTACCAGGATTTATTTACTTCTAGGATCTATTATAACATTGGAGTTTGATTAAAAAGGAAATTGTACTACATTGAAATTTATTAAGCTCCATTTAATGGTGTTTATGTTTGTTTTTGTTTTTAATTTGGTATCTCTAGCTGTAAGTAATTGCTTTTTATTTGGGTGTCAAATTATGTTTATTTTGTTACTTTTACTATTTAATAGTTTAATTATCAAGTATGTAAACTTTTTGGTTATCTTTTACTGATGGAGAACCAAGACAAATAATCTGAGACAGCAGATAACCAAAAAATAAGACTCATATCTATTCATTTTAATCAAATAATCAGGCCTACTGTATTACTCTGTAATATGTTCTAGATGAGACATGTGTATCTTGTCATGTTGTAGAATACAAGAGTTGTGAAAGAAAAATCTAGAGGTGGAGACTATCGGGTAATGGATTGGGGGATGGTAGACTATCATTTCTGACAGGACACTTGTTCCTCAGATTCCTAGTGTTTATCTGGAGAAGGCTATAGAATTTATCAAAAATTTTAAGATTTGTCTTCTTATTTTGGCATTGAAAGGTTTCATTCTTGCTATGAAGATAGCCCTTTATGAATTGAGACATTAGTTTCTTAAGCTACTGTTTCACATTCCCAATTTGGGATTTGCCACAGATTTGACTGATGTTTAAGAGAACTTTGTTTTTCTTAAGAGGGGTCATATGTTTCTTAAATTTGATAAGCAAATTTTTATTAATTTGTCCTCTTTGAACAACAAACATTCAGATTGATATCATGAAAGTCGGTGACCCAGAGGATATGAGTGGGTAGGGATTCAATAACTATCTCTTTTCTAGGGTTCTGTAGAGTAGTCAAGGCCTTGTGTAATTGGTTGCTTTTGGATTCCCAGTTTTACTTTCTGTCAGCAGTTTTGCAATGAATTAACTGTTTAAATAAGTTAATTGAGCCCCTGTTGTCTTGTAGAATATGTGTAGGAAGTGTCATATAAACCAGGGGTCTTCTAAGCAAAGAACAAGTGAGTACCTTATGATTTATTCTCTATAAGGACATTTTAGTTCTGTAATGTATGCTTAAAATATAGTAAATTTAGGAATATTTGTACTAAATATCTCAAATATTGTATGGTTTTGGGGGAAAAAAGCATTAAAAATAAGCTTTCCCTTCCTTTCCTCTAAAAAAAATATTTTTAATGGGAAAAAAATCCCTTCCCTTACCAATCAAACAAAACTGACCAAAGTAAGAATGCCTTTTGGTTTTATACATATTCTGAAATCTGTTCAAGCTTTTAGAATGTGAAAATTCCTTGGAAACTGCTGTTTCCCACGGGATATTTTGACCTGGGAGTAGAGGTTAGGATGACATTATTTGCTTATATCTTACTTAGAATAGCTCTAGAGTATCTCTTTTCTTAGTTCCTTACTGTATTCTGCATAAAACACATTTTGTTACTATTCGAGTTCTGTAATCCTGTGTCAACTTACCATCATTTAAAACATATTTTTAGTTGTTTTTGATCAATGGATACTTTAAATGGCTAATAGGAACAAAAAGTGCAGTATTGTTTTCTTTTTTTCTTTCTCTCTCTCTTTCTTTTCTTTCTCTCTGAGCATTTGCAAGCGCCTTGTAATTTCCTATGTGTGGAAACCCCAAAACAGGAGAAACTGCTGAAAGACTCCCGAAGACACCACTGCCTGACTGCAGACATTTTTAAGAAGTCACTGGCTGTAATGAACACAGCCTTTAATGGCAGTTTTTCCTCTTCTTTTCAGAGAATGTGACAGAGTGTCATTAAGGTTTTAGAAATGAATGCTCCTGAGGAGAGGAGGATCACAGGGACCACAGTTGATGCCCAGTGTGTGGCCGGGATGGGGGTGGGGCTCAGTTGGCTCTTTTTAGGTTTTTAATCAGGTGCGGAGGGGGGGATGGAGAGGAAGGGAATGGAAGTAGACCAAAGCAGTGGGCACCTGTACACCCGAGGATTTTACTTTTTCTTTGATGTAGATGTTGAATTTGTAGGGTTTGATGTAAAAAGGGAAGCCAAGCTCTAGGTATGTTGAAGGCCAATAAACAATCAGCCTTAACTATCTATATTTGGAAACATGATTTCTGTTTGAAATTAACAAATGTAATGTTCCTTGTTGCTTTTAAAATTACAGTGTCTGCCTGGTGCTTTTTCCTGTCTTGTAAGCCATAACAGCCTTTCTGAGCAGGTGTTTTCTTTCCTACGAATCCCTGTAGTACTGAAATTTATAAGAATGTGACTTATTTATTTCTTCACTTTTTCCAATTAAAATCAGAAATTTCTATAAGGATTATAAATTTGTAGCTTAGTGCCTGGCATATATGTGTGAAGTCCTGGGTTCAGTTTCCAGCACACTCTTACCCCAAGAAACAAATGACTGGTTTATTTTATATCTGTTTCCTGTGAGAATCACTATGTAAAATGATCTTTCTACACTTGGAATTTTATTGGGATTTTTAAAAAATTTATTAGATTTTTAAAAAATACCAACCCAAGTTCCCACTCCCTCCTGTCCTCCCATTCCCTCCACACACCCTCCCACCCCACCCC
>LOEQ01000873.1:119420-149750 GCA_001685075.1 Bramus lutescens
TTGTCTTATTTGTTCACCCTGTCACCCACGTGCTTTGGAGGGAGGGTAGGTAGGGGCTCTGTTTTCTTTATAATCTGAGGCCAATGAAAACATGCCCCACATGTTGCTGTTGTTTATCACAATCTCTCATCACATTGTTTTCCTTTTTTAAAAAGCAGAACAAAAAGATATTGCTGGTTATGGTTGTGATTCCTTTCTTTGGCAGTCTTTAAATTCTTAATTCTCTGATTCTATTTGTTCACCTTCTTTGTAAAATCTTTTTATATTTTTTCTTGATTGTATTGCATGATCTCTTATTTTTGCTCCCAGTCTTACTTTTCCCCCCTCCATTTTCTGTTTCCTTCTAATTTGCCCGCCTTCCCAGCCCCTCAGGCACATGCCACCCTGTGCTGTTGGGGGATGGGACATGGAGCGCTGCACATTCTGTTATTGCTCTCTCTTTTGGTGTTTTGTTAGACACGCCCACTTCTGCCTTTATGGACCCTCATCTTGTGTCTTCCTTCCACCTTTTATTATATGTCATATCTCAAGCACATGTACAAGCCCAACCCTATATCTCGGCCTATTTTATATTTTGTTTTCATAGTATCTATCAATTTTAATTAAAACTGACTCCATGCTTCCCATTTGGTTTATTTTCTTATATTCCTTGACTGTAATAAATCTTTAAAAATATTACTATCAGGGCTGGAGAGATGACTCAGTGGTTAAGAGCACTGACTGCTCTTCAGAGGTCCTGAGTTCAATTCCCAGCAGTCACATGGTGGCTCACAACCAACTGTAATGAGATCTGGTGCCCTCTTCTGGCCAGCAAGCATACAGACAGAACATTGTATACATAATAAATAAATCTTTAAAAAAATTACTATCAGCTAATTTTTATCATTTTCATTCATTCCATGTGCCTCCTTCCATCACCTTCTTTTGTTTTAATGTGTTTTTATTGAATCTGTTAAGATAAGGATGGTGTACAGTGAGTCCTGTGATATTTTCTGCCGCTTAGAAACTTTACTGGCAAGTTAGAAACAGGAGTTAATGCAAAAAGAAAAGCAAGAGTCCATTAAAAAAAAAAACTGGAGGAGAGCTGGGCGATGGTGGTATACACCTTTAATCCCAGCATTCAGGAGGCAGAGGCAGGCAGATGTCTGTGAGTTCGAGGTCTACAAGAGCTAGCTCCAGGACAGGCTCCAAAGCTACAGAGAAACCCTGTCTTAAAAAACAAACAAAAAAAGGGCGGGGGAGAGATGCCATGAATTTGAAAGAAAACAAAGAGGGGTACATGATAGGGTTGATGGGAGGAAAGGTACCTCTGAGGGGTCTAGACCCCAAGGAGGTCCGAGAAACTGGAGAGGAGATGCAGAGTAAGAGAACTATTGGACAGATGCACATGGGAACTTTATCTGAGGGCCAAAGCTTAATTCTTCATCTTATTTTTCTCTCTGCTGGTTGTTCTTCCTTCCCTGTTGTTTCCCTTCTACTTCTTCCTGGATGTTTCCCTTTAAGTTTTCTCTTATCCCCTTTTTAACTCCTAATGCAAAAGTTGAGATTACCTCACAACCACAAGTTAGAGATTTGCCTTAGAAGCCCACAAGTAGTTAAACATTTTTCTTCAAATTTTCCCATCATAACATCTTCACCTCAAAGCAATGAATCTTTTATAATTGATTAACAAAATTTTAAGCAAGCTAAGTATGTATCAGCCAGTCCTTTGTAGTTTCAGTGTAGTAGATTTGTTTTCTACTCTAAAGAAACTTTAAATAAGTGGTCAGTTTGCCATCTATTTTCTTTTACACATAATAGGGTTGTTTAATTTCGTTTTACAACTTTGTTTTTTAAAGATGTATGCAGGGGCCTGTGATTAATTCTGTAAGCTACCTGACCGAAGAACTCAGGCCTAACTTTGGGTGTAGGGACATAATTGTTTTCTTTAAACAATTATGCCTTTTTTTCCGCAGACAAAATTCATGGGTCTATAATGCATGAAACATTCATGTTCCTATTTTTCATCCTCTGCAGATGTCATCTCTAACAAAGAGGGGGACTTTTAGCCTATTTTTGCCTTTTCTGTGTCTCTTATTGGAGCACTTGGCAGAATAACCTAAACCATTTTCATAGTCATGTCTTTTAGGCTAATTCAGAAAGTCCAGATAAATTATAGATCTAAATAATCATTATTGCTCATATAAAAATCATCTTCTTTATGATCTACAATTACCCAGTGAGGAGTGGGATTTTTCCATGAAACAGTCACATTATACTAGTTATGATGAGATTCTTTCATGTAGCAGTCACATTGTGCCAAATACAGGAGGAACGTGACAGCAGCAAGCAGGAGGAAGCATAGCAATAGCAAGGGGCATTCTGGAAACAATCCTCGTGCTTTGCCTCTCTAGGATGGACCCGGAGTAGCTTTGTTATCCTCTGGGCTCTATTCCACAAGTTTCACTGTGGTCTGAAGCTCCTCCGACATGGCCACAGGCAGAAAGGGAAGGGGGGAAAGTGATGTAATTATGATCTCAGATTTTTTTTTTGAAAAATCTGGAGGACATTATAATTGGCATAAATTATGCTTTCTGGAAAGTGCTTCAGAAATATGATCAAGAAACAAGAAGTAAGAAAAAGTAGGTAGAGCTTGCATCACTTGGGAGGTGTCTTTGCCCAAACATGTAATTCACATGTACCATCAAGTCCTATTTATTTGAAATGTGTATGGTGTAGGTTAGGTACATGTCTATAGTCTCTACACATGGGGAGGTTCAGGGTTAAAGTGAGCCTGCGTTAAGTAGTGAATTCCAGGCAAGCCTGGGTAACATAATGTGTCTGAGACCTATCCTCAAATCTTCCTGCAACTCCCACGCAGCCCTTAAAAGGAAAAAGAAATCTATGTAGTTTAACTGATCTTTTCAGAAATGCAAATATCCTGCTAGTCAGTCTCATCTAGTCCTTGTTTGAATTAATCTTACATTGTGAATAGGAGTTTTAATTTGAGTGTGAAGGACAGTGGAGGAACAACAAGCTACAATACGTAGAGGGAGCCATGTAGAAAAGAATATCATCTCATTTTAGGATTTTCATGTTGAATTCATTGAAATATTTAGGTGAAGGAGTGGAGGTTTGACTTAATATCTTTATAAAGAAAAAAAAATGACCTAAAAAGATTGATTTTGGGGGGCCTTTGGCTTATCAAAAAGGATAGATTCGTTTTCCTCTTTGCACCATGTTGTTTTCATACTGTAGTGGCTCCCTGGCCATTCTCAGGCTTGAAGTAAAATGAATCAAAAAGAAAAGAAGATACAGACAACATGTACTTGGGCCCTTCCACTTCCTCATTCCTTTTTCCCTTTATTAGCCATTATAACATTCTTGATGTTTATATATGAAGAACAGACTCTACTTGAATCACTGTATGCTTGTTGTATTATCAATAGAATAAAACAAATGAGAATCTTCAATTTTTATTGTAGAGAAAAGGTGAAATTACATAGTGACTGGAGAATCAGTTTGGATCATCATAGGCTACTTACAGAGTTAGCTGATATCATTGTAGATATAGCAGCTAGCAAATTACCATGCATGGTGTATAAAAAGCACAGAGTAGCAGTGGTGGTTCCACTACCTTCATGTAGAGAAACAAAGCTGCTCTATAAGAGTCCTATTATTTGCATTGCGTTGGCTTTTGCAAAATCACTTCTCTAGCCATATCCTGCTTTTCCTTTTTACATTCTCAGCTTAGATATTCTAAATGTAAGTCCAGTATTGGTTTTAAGAGTTTGTATAATATATGTAGGAAATGAATGCAAATTAGGAATCGTCCACATGTACCCCTAGAGTCCCAGTTGTCACAGTGCTTTTAACACATGGTATCATTTGACCCCACAGTCAACAGAATGTCTTTGGTATGCTGTGTATTGATAAAAATAGCTGAGTATGCTAGAGAAAAATTTGTATTCTATGGATGCAATTTGTATTAATCTAGACTTTCTTGATTATTTTATTACTTTTATAGAAGAACTTGAGATAGACTGAAGTAAGATATATATACAGAAGGTCATAGAAACTAGGAGAAAGTAAAATGGGTACAGTTACTTTCTCTAGTAATATTTAATGAAGTGATGCCTCTACTTAAACATTATGTTAGGTCTTAGCCTTGACAACTAAAGCAATGAAAAATACAATGGACTATATGTTAATTAAAGAAATGCATATTTTAATCTTATGTTTATTTATGTGCATATACTGCATTACAGCTATAGACACTCTGAAATAAGGACCATCTAGAGCTACATTTTAGCATAAGTAAGGTTTTTAGTGCAAATGACCAAGTGACTGACTATGAGCTCTTTTCAGGAAAATGACTTCTTTTGGCAAAAACAGCAATACAGATAGATCATATATGAAACTATGAGATGGAGAGATAGTAATAACGTGAACAAATCATAGACTTTGGGTTCAGATGAGCCTGGAATAGCCATCTGTTCTTGCTTTGTATTCCATGACCCTAGGTGCTGTTATAACCTTATTAACCTTTGTTTCCTCACAAGTTATTTAACACATCCAAGCTTGTTTTCTTCACCAGTAAAGTAACTTTATGGTATTAACACTAGACTAATAGTTAAAAACAGAGATAGAGAATAATATAGCCATTATTAAGGATGGTGTACTGTAAATATTTTCATTGAGAACTGTATTAATTTGTCCTAAATGTACTGAATTAAATGTGATATATCTGAATACCTATAGTGGGTTGCAAAGTAAAAGAAAGCTCTTAAACATGTGCCTGAATTGTTGATTTTTTTGGTAATATTTAAGCTCTCATAAAATCGCAATTGGGAACACAACACAAGTTCCATTACTCCCTTGTGATGATTGGTGTTAATTGTCAACTTAACAGATACTAGACTCACTGAAAAATGGCCCTGTCGGCATGTCTGTGAGAGATTTTCCTGATCATATTTATTGAGGCGAGATCTGCCCACGGTGGGTCCATTCCCCACTTGGGATTCTGTACTAAAAAGAGGGAAAGGGAGCCTAGCGGCAGCATGCATTCACACACAGCAGTATGTTAAGGGTTTGGGTGGAGTGCTACTGCACCTCAGAACCTAAATAGGTGAGACTGAAGAGTGAGAGTTCAAGGCCAGCTTTTCTTACGTAGCGGTTCTCTGTGTTTTCCAAGTGCGTGATAAATATGTCATTTTCGTGAACCTTACACTTGTGTTTATTTTTACTGCATTTTAGATGAATTTTGGACCCAGAATTCTTACTTTTAAACTTAAAAAAAAAAGTAACAGTATAGATGTTTCCCAAAGCTGATTTATTAGGGTAGACTGTGCCATTCAGATTTTAAAAAAAAATCTTACTGTTAAATTTTTATGGAATAGAAGATCCTTTTTCATTAAACTGTCTAAAAGTTAATTATATGAAACAGCCCCATTTGGTTTCTAGTAAAATACTGTGACGACCACACCTAGAATAAAGCTTTATTTGTAATCAAGTTGATTATCCTTCTCTTTCTGTAAGCAGGGTTAATGAATAGTTTTATGTATTGTTATGTAAGCTCTTAACACACTGGTGCTGTTGCCCTGTTCTGTGTCTGTGTTCACATCAGATATGCAATGGAAGGTTTTGATGTGTTTTCTGATTTAGTTCCTACTGCAGTCTGCTTTGTTTATTTACAGGCAGTCTTAGTTTTAGCTGTGATGCTCTACTTAGAAAAGAAGGGTAAGAGTGGATGCAACAGTATGGACTGAGGCTACAGAATAGGAAAACTGAGTGCGTATGTAGCAGTTGTATTGGCTGGTGAGTATGCGCTGGCAAGATCCTTCGTCAGCCTGAACTCTCTAGTAGTTCTACATCCATGCCAGCAAGTCCTGCTGCCTTTGAAATATGTTTAGAATCTGGTCTGTTTTTATCCCTCTAGATGCTACCATCTTAATTGAACCCATCGTTATGTAGTCTCTTGGTTATCCCACTTTTCCCACAGCAGTTAACCAGATCTTTTTTTTAAAATGTAGATCAGGATGTAGGCTTGATATATACTATAATTCAGCAGTTCAAGAGACTGACATAGGAAGGTCATTAATCCTGAGTTTATTTGTGGCAAGGCCTATTATTTGGCCTTGTTTAACCTGGTTTACTTCAACTTGGTGACGTTCTTCCTACTTTCTGCCTCCTGAGTGTTGAGATTGCAGGCTTACATCACCATGTTCAACTTTCAATAGTATCTTTTGAATAAATAGGGTGAAGACAAGAAGCAACTATGTGATAAGGGGAAAACCAGTACTAGTGTGGTGAAGACAGGTGGAATGTGGCTAAAGTTGGAATTTTCAGGATAGGAAGTACTGCAGCAGGCTTCTTGTTTGGTGATGCAACTACTTGGGCAGATAATAATAACACACAAAGTCAAAGGCTTCTCTCCCCTCCCCNTGTCTCTGTTATCCACCAGGGACAAAGTTTCTTGTCTCTGTTTCCCTATTTGACTCTACTGGAGGATTAGCTGTTGATGCTGAGTGTCGGGAAGTGAGGAGGGTGCTCAAGCTTTCCTGCTTTTTGAATTGTTGCCGTGGCAATTTTCCAGTTTTCATCACAGCTTGATGTGTTCCCTATGGTGACTGGCTCATCTTACCTTTCTGGCCTCATTTTTTGTCAGGAAGGGTATTGTATATGTGAACTTGGTCCCTGAATACTGAAAGAGTACTTATCAAACTGGCAGTAGGTATTGGCTATTGATTGCCACTTGACATGGAGAATGAAACCTAACTGCATTGTAGCGACGGGCCTTTAGAATATTCACGTGAGAATTTGTGCTTTATCAAGTAAAAATAGTATTGATGAACAACTAGTATTTATGGTATTAAAAAGTGTCCCTTTCGGTATAGATTCAGAGATAAGGTGGCTTAAGAGTAGTGTGGTCACTGTGGAAGGATCTGTATATATTCTATATGAAAGTTTTATTCTTACAGATCCTTTTTCATATAATAAATAAAAACATGGCAAACACTAAGAAATTTTAAGACTAGTGACTAAAAATGAGCAACATTTATGTCCTTCATTTCTTTTTTTATATCTCATTATACACATCTCATAGTTTCAAGTGTATCAGCAAATATACTTTGGCCAGTCCATTGTGGCAATTCATAATACCCCGTCCCCAACCCAGTCTCACCTTGGAAAGTCTTACTTCTTGTCTCCCTCCAGTTGTCCTTTTACCTATTTCCAGCTTTCAGGTTCTTCACAGCCTCCCCAGGCTGTCTGCAGAGGGAAGGTTCACGTAGTCCTGAGTTCTTTCCCTTCCTCAGCTACAGCCTTTAGCTTCTAATCTCTCGTACACTTATTTTTACTTCCAGTAGGATTCTGTAAGTGAAAGGATGTTGGAAAGTCACTCCATTTGCCTGGGTAAATGATCAGCAATGTCACCCTTCTGTTTACTCACACAGTCACTAGAACCTCATTACCACTCCTGTGGCTTTTCCTCTCTCCCTCCACAGTTCTTTGCTGTTGTCTGCATTCCTCATTAGTATAGCAGACTTTCTGATTACTTTCAGTAGTGTTGCAGTTGAGGCCAACATGGTTTTAGAGTGATGATGTACAGTGGGATACTATGCTTTAGCATGCATGTAGATGTTTATGCTATGTTGCCCTAATTTAGCCTGGCGTTATTTTAAAATAAAGTTGTATATGATACCCAAGGTAGATTATGTTACTTTTTTAATAGAGTTTTGTAATTTCAGATTTTGCAGAAAAATTATTTATCCTAAGAATTGTTTTTTCTTCCTTAGCTCCTGGACAAATGGTGCCCTACAAATTTCTAACAATTACTGGAAGTTTTTAATAATTATAGTACATTTTAAATGAATATATTTTCTTTTTACTTTAGTGATAGTTATTTTCTAAAAAAAATTTAGTCTGTTATTATAGGCTTTTTTGTATTTACATGGTAGATAAAAAGTATTTCATCATGACAATTTTTTTATTTCTCTTTGTTTATTTTTAATTTTTATGTGTTGTAATAGGGAGGCCGCTTGTTGGTTCCCAGCTGCTCAGCCCCGAAATAGACACACAGAAATTATATAATATTTAATTTACTGCTTGGCCCATTAGCTGTAGCTTCTTATTGGCTAACTCTTACATATTAATTTAACCCATTTCTATTTATCTGTGTATCACCACAAAGCTGTGGCTTACTGGAAAAGTTTCGGAGGAGCTACATGACTTCCTTGACTCCGTCTCCTTTCTCCCAGAATTCTGTTTAGTTTTCCCTGCCTAGCTCTGTTCCCCTATAGGTCTGCTATAGGCCCAAAATAGTTTCTTTATTAACCAGTGATATTCACACCATACAGAGGGCAATCCCACATCATTAATGCACTGCGTTGAGGGGGCTCTCAGGAGTCTGTTTCCTCTTTTCACCACATGGATTCTAGTTGACAGGCTTGGTGGCTAGCACTTTTACCTAGTGAGCTATCTAGCCAGCCCTGGAAATGTTTTAAGTTTCAGTTTTTAATGTTGTAGAAGTAGGATGTCAGTGATGTGATGCAATTTTGTTTGGCATTTTTCACTGTGGAAAATAAACTTGCAAAAATGATGCTCAGCAGTCTAAAGTTAAACAGTAATACGTAAAGTATTCAAATCATTTCTCAGGAAATCTGTGATTGAACCAATAGTGATTTTGCCCCCTCCAAGCCATTGATTTTTGTTTTGTTTATAAGGTTTGAACACAGTTTTGGTTGTTAGAGCTAAGGTAGTATAGTCGTTACAGGCTTCTACTGAGTAGCCACTAATGTCAAACCTTGTACAAGATACTCATGCAACAGATACTTTTGTGGCCCAGAATGCCTGTAGTACCAAGTTTGTGAAGTGTGAACTTTGTAAAGATAAGTGTCACTCTTCTTTCTGACCTAAACAACACTTATTATTTTAATGTTTCTGTGTAGTCATACAGATTTAGTTACCCTGATCATTCCCTTTAAAAGAATTTTTGAAAAAAATGTTTTCTTACTTGAAAAAGCCTACTGTGGCAGCACAGTCTTTTAATCCTAGCACTCGGAAGGTAGAAGCAGATCAATTTCTGTTGCGTTTGAATCCATGCTGGTCTACACATTGAGTTCCAGGACAGCTACAATTATAAAATAGCTTTGTGTGTATGCATTCTTATATCTGTTAATTATCAATGTTAATGAGATCACATAAAAATTAGTTTTAATGACTATTTCCACCAACAGTGGAATTTGGAACCTTTTGTATAATCTTAAGGCAGCTCAGGTAGGCTTCAAGTTTACCATTGAACAGAATAGCCCTGTTATACCTTATTGACAGAATTGCTTCCTACTAAAGGTTAACTAAAAGAATGCTTTTAGTTTAGCTTATGCCTACTGTCCCAGTGCTTGAAATTCACAAATTCAAGGCCAAGCTAATCTACTTAATATAGTTTAAGATTAGTCTGTGCTACATGGGAAGACCTTGTCTCAGAGAAACAAAATTCTTTTTTAGTATTTCCTCCTCAACCACCTTCTTTATTACCCAAACATTATTGACATCTTCTATGCTTAAGTTAACACCAAAGTACACCATTGTTAACATCTATATTTTCAGTACCCTTTCCCATACATGTATAATCAGCATCGAAATACACACAGGTAGTTTGTTCTTACTTACCTGACTGAAGCATTTTTTTCTCACTTTTACACTAAATTATTTATTTCTTGTTTAATATGGTACTTTTTTTTAATTCCATGTATGTGAAGGGTTTGGCTAGAATAGGATTGAAATAGGGACCTCTCTTGTGTTAGGCAAGAACTATACCACTGAGCTGCATCCCTTTCCTTGACTTTCCTTTTTAATGAGTATGCAAGCATTTATTGAACTACTCTATAATGTACTTAGTTGGTTTCAGCTTTTAAAAGCTTTTTTGAGCAGTGTCATACCTAAATTTGTTTTTCTCACCGTAAAATTGTTTAATGATATTTAGTATTAAGGAGTAATGAAGATGATCACAAGTTATGTTTGCCCTTGATCTTTTCTGAAATTTGCATTTGACAAATATTTCAAACTGTGTGATAACATTTTGCCACAAGAAAAAAAAACTCTGCCTTTACACAAATTTGAAGACAAACATCATTAACTGCACAGCTTGAATTGATCAGTGTGTGCATGCATGCATGTGTGTGTGTGTTTAAAGGAGACATGCAAACAAGGCAAAATTTAACAAAAGTCCTGCAGGTCTGTTGAATGTAAGAGGAAATGCTCATAAATGAAGTTGGTGGATTATTTTAAGAAATGTTTATAATTCCAAAAGCAGGTAAAAGATAAAACAGACCAAACAATGAATTGCTTTTTTATGAAAAGATCCTAATGCCATCTGAAGATTGGTTTCTCACTTTTTAAATTTTTTTTGTTGATAGTCTATATTATTATTTATTACATATTTTATACTATATATTCTAATATAGTCTTAAATATTAGAATCATTGATCTGCAAAGCAGGTTGTGAAATACACTGGATTCTGCTTCTAGACGTGCTGCTGTTGACTAGTTACCCAAATATGCCAGGGTTTCACCTCCTGGTATGAATTGTTTCTAAACTATTCAGTTCTTTGGTGTTCTGGTCTATTAACTTGCACATTCTTTTAAAAGCATGTGTGATGTAATCATACATTCATTTAATAAGGCTATTTCAGATTTACATTTCCCCAAGTCATTGCAGAATAGATCAACAGCATTGAAAAAGCTGGGAGGGAACTGGAGATGAACAGCATTTGCACTTAAGAGTTTTTTTGGTCCTTAACCAGCATTTGGTATGATAGTTGCTTAGGGGTGCGTATAGTGTGTGTGTGTGTGTGTGTGTGTGTGTTGTGTGGAGAGAGAGTTGGAATTCATCAACCAAGATTTTTTTTTATAAAATATCATTTTTTTATTATGTTTTCCTCCCCCAAAAGACATTTGGAACTCAAATTTGCATATCTAAGTGACAAAGTGCTAAACTTCAATTATCCAGTAGTTTAACATAAAATCATATTGAAACATTCATTAACATATTTGAGATAGTATATAAGTTCAGAATATAAATTATATATTACCGAGCAATGCAGCATTGAGTTAATTTTTATGTTGTTGGAGTGTGCTTATGTTAAAAAAACACTTTTTACAGATGATACTGTTTCCAGATGTTCAGAAGAATGTTTATATGGTATGTTGAGCAGGCTATTCAATTTGAAAGTCTTACACTTTTGAAACATTTTATAAGGCTTTAGCCATTCCGAAGATTTATTATATTACTATCTTAAATAAGAGAATATATTTTTGTTAATCTGTTTTTTTTTAGTAATGTGCTGTTTCCCTGATCAATAATACCTGAATAGAATTAGGTTTAATAGAATGAATGCTTCTGGACTCTCCTACCTTTAATAGTCATATTTTAATCTCTATTGCTCTTTCAGAATTTTTATTATTGTGTCTGACAATTCTGCATTAATTGTTGTAAGAAGTTAGTTAGTGGCAAGCAGATTTAAGGCATGGAAGATAATTCTTTTCCAGCACTGAAAATAAAGCTTAGTTTCTAAGCATACAGTTTTGGTTTTATTTTGTTTTGTTTTTGTATTTTTATGAGAGTTGAATGATTACCCTTTGTGAAGCTAATTTCATAACTAAAGTAGTTGAAGATGGAAATTTTTGTTGTAATCTCAGAAATTTAGGGTCAAAGAGAATAAGTTTATTTTATAGGTTATATTAAATGTTAATAACATTGATATTCTGCTTGCTTTACAAAACCTTTCTTACAAACAGTTATGAATATGAACATCTCATTTGACTGCTGATGAACAGAGGGGAAAATCTAAATTAAAACTTTAAATACCACTATTTAATTACCCAAATGGCTTTGACTGTGTTAAAGAGTGCCTGGGATTATTCTGTTTTTCAATTTGTTTTAATGCTTCCTTGGTAAAAGCTGATGGATTCCCAGGCCCATTGCTGTCACTGATGAACTATATAAAGATAAATGACATTATGGTAAATTCCACTTAATGACACATTTTTAATTTTCAGAACACAGACATTTTCAGGCTAGTGAATGAAGGCTAATTACCTCAAGATCAGAACAAAATAACTCCTCATTTCGAAAGATAATAGAAAAGAAATGTTGCAGATTAATGATGCTATTTATCTTTAAAGGAAAAAATTTTTATCTTTATCCAGATAGCTTAGTTCCCGGAGGAGTGTGGTTATAAAATGAATCTGAAGTCGCAACTTAATAGGTTATTAAAATTGTGAGTGCAGGCTCTCCTGCTTAGTTTTTCCATAAATTTAAATTGAAGGTCTGCTGTATTCAAGAAGCAGCAGCTTGTTTATGAGGCCAAGGGGAGCAACATTGGCTCCTGACAAAAGAAGCGCTTAACCCCATTCTCACATCTTCTTTATTTCTCTGAATGAAGGCAGACTACTTAAAAAGATACTTGAAATTATGTTACCACTTTTAATTGATACCTACTTGGAAGAACCACAGTTGAACTTACTCAATTAAGATTAAAATAAAAATGAATACCAAATGCTTGTTACCTTTACTGAATACATGTACATCATCTTGTAATCTGATTTTATTGTATATTATATGTACGGAATTTTGAACATTTTAATTTTGTTACATAAGGTGTCATTTTTCTGGTCACAGTTGAAACTGATTTAGGAATTATTCAATAAACTATTCACAGTTCTTTCAGAAAAAAAGTGTAGTACTGCAGGGACTATTCCTTCAGACTTCACCTTACATCTTACATTATCATCTTTCACATTGCTCTACATTGCCATATTTTGCTCTGGTACTACAATTTTTAAACTAATGAAATCATTAAGAAACGTGTATATTTTCATTTTTTTAGATAGTGTGATTTGCTTATGTATTAGTATTTCTGCGATAATTATATACTTACTAACTAATATGGTCACTATACCTTTGAAATAAGTATGTTTCTTATATGTTATAGAAATTGCATTAAATCATTTTAATCATTATTTTTTCTCTGCATTTTTATTTGTCCTCAGTAGTTAGAAAATACGTGTTTTATCTCTTAGGGACAACAACATCATTCTGTTAAGATATTTCATAGGCCAGTTAAGAATAGAATTTCTTTGTAATTGCATTTTTACTGTCATTTGATAACATGTTAGCTACTTTATTTTTGAAAGCCTCTTTATTTTTTTAAGCACATCCTTAATTAATTTTGATTCTGTAGTCTAGAGGTAACTTTAATTTCTGATAAAAACAATGTAAAATTATTTACTCTGAAGCCACATAATTCATTAAAAAGAGGGAAATCCTACAAAACCACTTATGTATCCAATCCTCTATCATAATACAACCACCACCACTTACCAAATACTAAGAATCAAACCCAGAGCCTCGGAGATGCCCATAAGTGCTTTATACTGAGTGGTAAGTTCAGACCTATTTCATTTTTTCTCAATGTTGATACTTAATTTATTGCCATATGCTTGAAGTATCAAACCCTATCCCTTGCTTTTTTTTATTTCATTTCTTTTTTTAACTCATTATTTGCTATAGGTGTAGTCATCTTAATTGTGTCTTGGAAAAGAAACTTATAAAAATTCTGAAGTTTCATTTTTAAAATGTTAATGTTTAAATACTTAATAGAAGAGGATGTCAGAAACAATAAAATTGAGTTTTACAAAAGAATTCTGAGGTTAATATTTTATAAGCAGATATTCTCACTGTGGAAATGGTTGAATTACTTATCTTAATACTGTACAGATTTGCTTCTATAATGATCTTTCTAATCACCAATAAGAATACTTTCAAAAATCAAATGAAAGGGTGTGCCGTGTATAAAAAAAAAAAGTCTCTGTAATGTGTTTTTCTGTAAATTCATTTCTAAGTGTGGCAGGCTGTGTTTTCTCTAAATCACAGACTCCACTCTACATCTGTGAACAAGACACAGCTGCTGTTCTCAGTGACATTAGAAGTCCAGATACCTGTGCAGTAAGAACAGAAAGGCAAACAGAATGAAATCATATTTAATTTATGTTAAAAGCTGCTTTGGGAATGGAAAGATGGCCCAGTTGTTAAGACCCCTTGTCACTTTTCCAGGGGACCCAAGTTCACTTCCTAAGCCACAACAGATAGCTCATTCAACTGCCTGACAGTTCCAGGGTATCCCGCGCCCTCTTCTGGCCCCCGACACACACGTATGCATGTGTACACTCATCATCATCTTTTTAAAAAGCTGCTGGAACTGATTAAATAAGTTTACCAGTATTTTCTAGGAAACACGGTCATATACAAAATACCGATTTTGCTTATTAGCAATGGTAATACTAAAATTTTAAAATGCCACCCTCCAAAAAAAAAAGAATTATGAAAAGAATAATCTTCTCTTAAGATAGGTAAGACCTTTACAGTGCAAACCAAAACACAGATAAAAATTAGAGACCCTAAAATGAAAAGCCATGTGTACCATATTTATTGTTTTTAAGAAATCAGATCTTTCCCGATATACCTATCAATGCCAGTGGAAAGGTGAGCAGATCTTGTTTGTTTTTACTTTGAGTGGGATTATATGAGTTAATGTTAATATATTTGGAAATACAAAATTATCTAGGACACAGTAAAGATATTGTGATGCTCTAGACACAGGTATTGGATTGGTATTTCAGTCAGGAAAGGACAGGAACTACAAAGCTGAAAATCAGCTAGTGTCTTCCATTACATGTGTTGAGCAATTGACTTGAAACATTTCATCAGGGTTAAATGCAAGATCTAAACACAAAATGAATAACCTTGGCTTAATCCAATATTTAAAAAAAAACAGAAACAAAAACAAATAAGACCTAAGAAACACAAACTAGAGGCACAAAATGTTACATGTTTATTCTTCAGAGATATTAAAGAAACTGAAAATGCAAGCCATAGACTTGGAAAAAGTATTTACAAAGGACCTGTGTCCAAATTAAATAAAGAACTTCACAACTCAATAGTAAGAAAATAATCTAAGGTAGATTGGGTAAAGGACTTACAGATATTTACCAAAGAAGATGTTCAGATAGTATAAGTGTTCATGAAAAAAAAATGTCATTAGTAACTAGAAAAATTAAACTTGAAGCCACTTGCGTGATGTGTGCAAGTCCCCTGGTTCAATCTCTAGTACCAAAGACCAAAGTCCTTTAGGATGGAAGAATAAAGTCTTCTTCATTTACTCTTTCATGTGCATTTGTAAGTACACTTTATGACTTTGCTAAAGTTATTTGATATATCATTTCTAGGTATATTTTGATTATATTGGTATTTTAAAACAATCTAGTTTCCTTTTTACATTTTATGTTTTTCTGATATTTAGATTGTTGAGTTTTGTTATCTTTCTTTAGACTATTAAAATTATATATCTCAATTCAGCATTAACTTGTTAATGAAAATCAAAGTTTAAAATATTTTAATTGCAGTATTTATCTGTGTGCATGTGCGTGTGTGTATGTGTAGTTACATGAATGACACAGCACATGTGTGGAAGCCAGAGGACAATTTGCAGGAGTTGATATTCTCCTTCTACCATGTTGGTTCTTGGCATCAAACTCAGGTCACCAAGCTTGGTAGGAAGTACTTTTTTATGCACTGAGCTTTTACCAGCCCGAAAAGAAAAGGTTTTATAGCTTATAAAATACATGATTTTATAGTTGAGAAATTGGCTGTTCTCATTTCTCTGTCCTAATTCTGTGTAAAGCTGAAGAGATCCTGAGTTCAAATCACTATATTATAGTACTTGGATGAGTAGCTTAACTCCCCCAAGACATTAGGCCAGAATCCTGGAAAAGTTTTAAGGATTAGTGTGTATCTTACTTCAGCAAATGATTGTTGAGCCATAGTTAATAGATGAAAGCTGGTGTCCGTGTTTGGGACTCTGTCACATGAATCCACAAGTTATCTCTTAACATCTTTTCACTTTTTCATTCCATTGCTGCTGTCCTGTTATATAATTCCAGAGTCCTTTCTTTTGTTTCTGGTGTTTTATTCTGTTTATTACATGTGTGTATTTCTCTTAATACACTTCCCATTAATGTCTATAGTTTTTTATTTTATAAATTGTGTGCGTGTGCATGTATGCACATATGATTTGGACTACTGAGGAATACATTCTCTCTTCCCATCTTCTTTTGGGTTCCTGGAAACAAACTCAGGTCTCCAGGCTTACACAGCATATGCTTTTATCTGCTGAGCCATCTCATTGAATTCATGCCTGTATTTTACTGTAAGGTTTTTAAAGGAGAGGAATGTGGTATGTATTTTTAAAAAATCTATTAATCACATCTGTACAAAACATTGTGCAGTACATCATGGGAAGGGAAAGTTAACAGGGAGCACTTGTATATCAATCAATGATGCAGAGACTCAGATCAAAGATTCTGAAAGAGTAAGTCTGGCAAAGCTCAAGAAGCTGTATATTCTCCATTTGGTGATTATGTATTCTGTACCTTTCAATCTTGGGTACCCATTAGAATCATCTGGATAATTTAAAGCCTGTGTCCATTCACCTAACATCTGTCTAGGTGAAGATTCTTAATGTGAGAAATCCAAATGGGATTTAAAATTCTGGTCTGTAAGTATGTTCATTCTCACCTTCCTGCTCCTAAACTGATGCCAAATCCAGAGCCTGTACATACTAAGCCAAGTGTTTGTCACTTACCTATATTCCCTACTCTGAGTGAAATTTCCTTAAAGACTTTGGAATATTTTGATATGTAAGTCAAGAAATAATTTGAAAAGGTAATGTATTTTCTTCTTTCTTTCCTCTTCTCTCCCCTGCCCTGGCCTTCTCTTTTTTTCAAGATGGTCTCTCTTTAGGGCCTAAGTTGACTTCAAGTTGAGAAGTCAGATCCACAAGACTTTTTAACTAGACGTAGTTTAAAGTTTTCTTCCATTTCACCTTTCCATCTTCTCTTTGATGCTTGTATAAATACATAGTTTTGTTGCTTTGATCCTTAACACTGGAGCAGAGAAATTACTGGTTCAACAATCATTTCAAAGTGAAGAACTTGGTTTTCTGTTTAAAATTATCCACTTTGAATTTTCACAGTATAATATTCTGAATTTGGTGCTACTGGTTTACAGGTTTAAGGTAGCATTTAATTTCTCATCCCGTTTCCAATTGGACATGAGCTGCTTTAGAGCAGCTCTCCTGAGGACAGTACTATTTTCAAAGTAAAGCTGCCTCAGATATTAAAGTACATCTGTATGCAAATTATTTAAAGATTGAATTTTAAAAACATTTCTTATAAATCTCCTTACTTAGCAAGTTAGAGAATGAAGTTCGCATTATGTGTAAAGGATTTCTCTGGTTATGTTGGAGTAGAGTCAATTTTGACTTTTTTGTTTGTTTGTTTGTTTGTCTATTTGTGTTTCTATTTGACTTGTAAGGATAGGAATTAAGACATCCCAAATGCTGTCCTTTCCCTTAACCAGTAATCTGGGATGTATGCTGCACTTTTAATTATTTCTTCTTCTCCTCCCCCCTTCCTCCCTCACCCTTCTCCCTTCCCCTGCTTTTCCTCCTTCTCCTCTTCCTCTTCTTTTTATCTTTTGGCCTTTAGTGTTATAAAATAGACTTATGAAAGTTGTCTTTTATTATGGTTTAACATCTTGATGAAAGACCTTTCTGTGAATGGTTTTCTTCTCACTAAGTATGAAGTCACTACTATATGTGAACTTAGTAATTATGATCTCCTGTAGGACTTTGAGACTGTGGTTTCCATATCCTACTACACATCCTTGCTTAGTGATGAAGTTAGATAACAATAGAGTTAACAGAAATACCTGCCATTCAGGCCTTGCTCTACTATCTTTCAATAGAGTCAGGAACTGTTGAGAATAGTAGAGGATGGTACTATATGAAGGGATGGCAGACACAGACAAGATGAAGAGAAAGCGGTAGCCGTTTTGGACCATTGTACTCAGACTCACAGACAAAGAAGGAAGAATGAGGATTATAATTCATTTCTTTATATATGATTAGGAAACCTAGGCATTTGTAACCTCAACATGGCTGGATCATTATAAAACCTCAATCAGTCATCCCATTTCTTAGTTCTGCTTTGTTCTGTGTTGGCTAATTCTCTCTTAGGTTGACAGTAGCTAAAATATAGTGGACTTTGACATCCTCAGCTCTTACATGAGCCTTAGTACCTCTGTCTCAGGGGCTTTATCAAAGTGCCCTGCTCCTGGGGATGCAACTAGGAACAGCTCAGCTTGTGTTATTCTTAACAACCCAATGGATACAGAGAATGTGCCGGTTGAAGTTGGACCTGCGGCTACCTCCCTAAGAGGTGCAACAGACTATGGTGTAGATATTAGTAATCATCACTCAGTGCCCAAACTCTTTGTGGGTAGTTCCACAATAAGACACTGTACTGTTGCCAGAAGAAATGGAGAGAATGCTGCGGAGGAAAATATTTAAACATTAAGCCAAAACTTAGTCCATGTGGCTTCTGTGTGAAACTACGTATGTATTGCAGGCTACATTTAAAACCAGAGTATGCTTGAGTAGTCTTTATAAGCTTGCTGATGTCAGAGATACTGAGGAGATCACTCAGTCAACAGAGTGCTTGAATTGCATACATGAAGACCTTAGTTCAATCCCCAGAGCCTACGTAAAAACACCAGGTAGGGCAGCATGTGTTTAAAATCCCTGCTCTAATGCTTATGGTCAGTCTTAGTGTTGGAGAAGAAGAAACAGGCAGGTCTCTTGGGGGTGTTGGCTAGCTTGGCAAACTCTGGGCCAATGAGTGACCCTATCTATCTCAAAAGACAAGGTGGGTGGCTTCTGAGGAAGCATTTCCAGGTTGACTTCTGGTGCATATACACATAGGCACAAGTGCACACACACAGACTGTCGGAGTCCAGACCTTATACTTCTAATTGGAGTTTCTTAGTATAACTGTATAAAAAAATTTTAGCCATTCTTTCAAAGAACTTTTATATAGAGAGCTAGGTTTCAAGATTATTTAGAAGTGATTTTTTTCTCATATTTTGTCCTAATTTATCAAATAACCAGTCTAAAGGATTTATGCAAGCTAAGAAGTACCAAGTTATATTTTAAAACATTTACCCAAGCCTTACTGGGTATCTCTCTACTTTTTATTTATCTAAAGTGCTCTGGGATTTTAAATGTCTACACAAAGCATACAGTAAGCCTCATCTGGAAGACCCTTGCCTAGCACATTGCAGGCTACTCAATTTATATCTACCTTGGAAGGATGAAAGGCTAAGTTGAAAAATCATTTATCAGTTCTGCTTCAGTTGTTACATTTTTGCTTCAGAAACATCCTTCATCTCCTGAGTCTCATAATCTCTTTCCTTTGAGGTTGTTTCATAGACATGCTTTCACTCAAACGCTTTCAATTTGAACTTCTTCAAGAGGGGTGCCTATCTTCCAGAAGTCGCCTCTAGGGACTATTTTATAGCTGTTATTTCAGCTCCTCCCATTCTAACTGTTGAGGAAAGCCCTCTAACCAAAGGCATTTCTAATAGGAACCATTCTAGTCAAGCAGTACAGCTCCTTTTTCAAGACTGAGCCCCCAACCTGGAGTGCCATGAGGGTGGCAGGGAGGAGACAGAACAAGGAAATCCAAAGAGATACTCAAGATACCCTTTGCTCTTCAAAGTAAACATAACCCCTGCTTTCTTGTTTTGTTTTTTTGCTGTATCCCACTAAAATGATCTGGTCGTGGTTTCTACATGAAAATAATTCTCTGAGAACTGTGCCATTTTAGCCTTATTCATACCATCCAATGCCTACCGCCTTACTGGAAGTAAGAGTGCTCTGTGCTGGTTTTTGGTATTTTTTTTTTAAAGTACAGTTTCAGTTGAGTGTGTAATTGAACCTGTTCACGTGTTGGGGACTCTGTCTTCATTCTTCCTTCCTTCATCCAGCTTCCTGCCCTGTTCTTTAGAATTGGTTTTGCTTTTGCTTTATATGGTCCCCTCTCTATGTTACATACTCACACTGAGGAGCTCTGCTCTGTATCTGTATTTTTATAAAATGTGAAGTAAGTATTACTGTTTGGGATTAAGGTCCCTAGTTTAAATAATACATAATTTCATCATATATAATGTTTAAATAATATATAATTTCATTATGTCATCTGTCATGACAGATACATTGAAGAGTGAAACATACTCTTTGCCTTCAAAGAGCTCTAACCCTTTAGAAGCTTTGTTACATTTCTGTCTCCATGTCTCATTCAAGAGAGGGCAGTTTCACATCAGGAAAGCAGGGTAGCTTTCATGGCCTCAGTGGCCGTGGATTATTACTGGTATATTTTAACTTAATGGTCAGTTACGTAGGTCAGTCACTATAAGAGACTTTGAAAAGGAAAGCAGTAGTGGCCAGTGTCCCTTACATGCGTAATTCTTGGTGGGAAAAACTCTTAAACATTTTTATCTCAGTTTGCTTCTAACCAAGGAATCGGCAGAGATTATATTTACTGTGGATGTGTGAAAGTCTCCTGTGCAGCCTCCAAAGTCCTGTCCTGTTTTCTGATTTGATTTTCAGAAAACAAAATTATCAATCTTGACTTTTCTGCTGTGGTCTTTTGTATTGAGATTAACACTCCAGAAGAAAGGAGAGGTTTCTTGTTTCTGGCATCCGCCCTGACAGGTCAGCACTGACCGACCCATCCTGCTTGACCAGATTTGTTAATGACTTTTTTATAATACTATCACAACACTCCTCTTGTCCCCTTCCCCCCAAAAAATAAAAGAGGAAATGTTTGTTAGTTTGGCCTATTTCTGAATTTCTTGCCACTTACATCTGTTCATTGTTTCTGTAAAGTGGTTTTTCCTTTTTGTACAGCGTGCCTTCTATAATATGTTGAACTGTTGTGGCACTGTTTGGCTAAATAATCTTTTTCTCCTTTAACAGAATTATATTTTAATTGTTTGATTCTTTGTTTCCATTGTGTTCAGATATGCATTAGGGTAATAGAAGAAATCTTATTGAACTAGAGTTTTTTATGTTCCCAGAAAACTTCCCAATAATAGATCGCTATTTTCAGCCCCCCTGATGTCTACCTGTTTTTAAACTGACCTTTTCCTGAAAGTGAATTTTGGTTTTGTTAAAATCAAATTTTATCCTCTTTACATTATTCTGGACCTGTGTCTCACCTGGATGATCACTCTATCTCTCTGTGTTTCTCATTGTCAAAATCCATTTACTCATGGCAGGATTGGCATGAGAAGGATTAAAATGGCAACAATTATGTTACAACTGCAATAAAAACTTATAAGTAAATAGAAATCTCATTAACATCTAACATTTCTTTGTCCACATTATATCAATAATAAGTGGTAGAGGAAACAAAACCAAGAAAAGCTGCATTTTATAAATAATTGTGATGTTATTTTCATTTTCCTCCTTGGGGTTTCAAAAGGAGACAGTTTTGTGCTTATTTTCCATGTAGATTGCTTCTACCACTTGGCTCTAGGTTTTATTATTGATTGTGGTTAACTTCATTTTAAACTTTAGAAACAACATACTGAATAAGAGGAGTCAGTCTTCTACATAGATTAAAATAAATGTATTATTAGTGAAATAGAGCCAAAAATTAAAGTATGCTGTCACCTACACATAGATTTAGATATATTGCTTCCTAGTTAAGAGGTCATTGCTTTCTTCTGTTTTATAGAACGTGATTCACTTGAATTTGAAAGTAAGTAGTGGGTATTGTTTAATTTCATATTGAAGAGCATCATCGATATATTTGCCAAGTAAAAACAGCCATTCTTGGCATCACTCATGTTTGCTGTTTCTCATAGTTATCAGTATTTTATATAGACCTTTCTTTTTGTTGGAATTAGATTCTTATTGTAATGCCTTATTTCTTTCCCCTGTGATGTTGCTTTGTTGGCTTGTTCATCTACCTTGTAGACCTTGGTGACCCTCATGTTCTAGTCCTTTTGACTTTTTAGTAGACTGAACCAAAAGAAAGCCCTTGGTTGCTGCCAAAAAGAGCTGAACAAAGACAGGAAGGAAGGGCTTTGAGCATGGGATTCTGGCATGGAAAACAGCAGACTGTATTTCAGCCCTGGTTAGGAAGCCAGCTTTGTAAGGTTAGACTACTGCAGCATCAGTTTTGTTATTTGCTGTCCTTTAGCCTCTCTGCACTGTTGAAAAGTTATTTCATTACAGAATTGTTTGAAAGCGAACAGCCTGCTTTTTAACCGTGTCGTGCTTTAGCTCTGTGTTTAGAGTGAGATTGATGAAACAAAGACCTTTCTTTAAAAAAACGAACTTTTTTGTTTGTTTTTTTTAGATATCAATATTGAAGAAAAAATGTATTAGAGCCATTCAGTTGTGGTCAGAAGACATAAAGTTAAGCAAGGACACCTCTACCCAGTAGAAGAGCCGTAGCACAGCTCAGCAACTGGGGCGGGAACTTCAGGAAGTAGTCAGGCGTCTATAGAGCAAATCATATATTACAAGGTAATTATTACCGTGGTGAGCAACATGAAAACCTGGCTTATGCACCATTGGAAGATAAATTGCTGTTGATAGTTTTAGACCTAACAATCATTAATGTATCTTACATTATACATTTGAGTCTGTCAATGTTTTTGTACCTATAATGTAAAAGTAACAAACACAGGGAATTTCTGCCAACCTTTTCCGTGGTCGACTTGTAGAAACTAGTTGCAAGTCTTTGTACTCTTGTCACAGTAAAATGTGCAATGTATTTTTCTCTTTCCATTTACAAATTTTAAACAGTTTTCGAGACATTATATAGTTTTCAAGTTTTATGTCCTATTTAATGTCTATTATTGCTAGAGATGTTGTTTTATAGAGGTTACAAACAGATGGACAAAACTTGTTCTAGTCAATAGATAGCACTTTTGCATAGTATTAAGACAAGAAGCTACCCAACTAGGATTAAAATAACTTTAGTAGAAAAAAATCAAATGTTGATACAAGGGAACTTTATATATTTTTCAGTTATGTAGATAATTGTAAATAGGACAATTTAGATATTCTCAGATTTTTAATAAGGATATTATTGCAGGTGTATTATGATTATAATGTATTGGATAAATTTCCACATTTTAAAAAACAGTTCATTTAACAGAACAATTTCCTAAGTTTACCACAGCACAGTTGGACCTTTCCTTCACTCACCAAGGGATTCAGAAGCTCGTGTGTGTGCGTGCGTGTGTATGTGCGTGTGTGCGCGATATTAAGGTAAAGGAGTAAAAATGTTTTCCTTGTTTTTTATTTTAAGGCTCATTTAGGTATTTGGTTTATAATATATCAAACTGAGCTACTTAGATATGTTCCAGTTTTAGTCAAATTTTTATGCTATAGCTGGCTTGTGTGTTGGTACTAGTTGGTTAATGAGTGTATAACAAAGTGCCACAAATGGAAAGCTATTTCTAATTTAAACTCTAGACTCTATCACCTTAGTGTTAGTGTAACTGATGTATTCTTAGTTCCCTGTAGAAGTTTTTAATAATGCCACAGCAAAGCATGGTTGGAAATGAGAAGTGCTGTCTCCCGGAAGTTCTCTCATATTTCAGCTAAAACATACTCAGCAAAAAAGATATGTAAATTAAAAGAAAAATCTCCAATTTCCTATTCTGAGCAAAGCTTTGATTTTTGCTGATTCAGGAAGTAAGGTTGACATTTGAGCTTCTCATTTCATCTGGAATAATCACTTTTTCCTTTTGAAAAGTCTTTCATTTTAGCAGCAGTATCTTCTAAAACATTCCATTTTGCATGGATGAATCTGTTTTTCTCTAGATAACAGAAAATACAACTATCACAAACGGTAGCTTGCCTTTTATAGTATTGCTCTCCTGGGTGTCCAGTGAGATACTAAAGTGCCAGGCTGCTCATTCTGGAGGTTTCACTGATTTTCTTATCTGCCTTTCTACCCCAAACCCAAATAACAAGAATTTTATATCTTCCAAATTGACCACTGCTATAAAATATTTAACTCTAGGATTAAAATAAGATGCTGACAAGCTAATGAATATGGCTGTTTATCAGTGGGGTCTCCCCAAGCCTGTGTCTCATCAGCTAAGGAGCATTCAAAATAGCGTAGTTCTAGTTTTTGAAACATCACACTATTTGCTTGAAATAGATGCTGAATTGTCTTACTAATTTCAATATTTTCTCAGTTTTTCTTGTGTCTTTCTCTTGCGCATAGCAAGAAATGTGATAATGAGCTTGCTTTTACTGTGAGACGGGGACATAGATGCTCATTGTGTCCTTCCTATTTGTCTGCCACATATGGAAAGTATTAATGCTTGTTTGTTTAAATTGGTAGTAAAAAAAATTACAAGCATTTGAAAATAAGTTTGGGCAGAATCTACATAAAATCTCAAATGTTCAAACAAAGGTCAAATTTTTGTTGCTTAGATTTCTGCCAAATTATGCTCTAAGCAGGTTTTTTTTTTTATGGGAGCCATAGGAGATAGAAATGTATATGTGATGTCTGGCTTTGACCAGAGGGTTATGCATGGATCCATCGTGTGCCATTTATTTAATTTGTATGCTATATGTATGAGGCACATACTTGCTTTCCATAGTACTTGGGACATGCTCTCAAAGGAATATACATACCAATGTTCAGTTATATAATTATAGGTACTATATTTCTCATATTATATTTGTACTGTTATTGTTTTGTGCTACTTAGTACTTGTATCAAGTTTTGTATTCTGTATAGACAGTGCTTTTACAATTCTTCCTGATAGCACATTTTCTTGTATTAATACAATAAAGCCAAGATGACAGGATGACAGAGTAAAGCTCTTATTAAAAACAAGTTCTAATTGTTGCAGACATATTAATGGAAAGCTAGAGCCTATTGCCTCCAGTTATTTCAAATTATGTATTTTATATTTACAGTTTACATTTACATACTAATTTTATCTGTTAAGAATTGCTTTCAGATTAAAAGATTTACATATGCTTAAACAAAAGCATGAAATTACATGCAAGCTGAATGCTTATTCTATATTAAAAGGAATTCCAGATTCACTTACAAGTTTGACCCTCACATTTGTAAAATAGGATGAAGGAAGGCAGCCATGGGAGTTGTATATGTATGTTTATATTTATCTGTTGTTGGGAGGGGAAACACATTTATTTCATCCAGAGAGCCCAAATGCTCAGATTATTATGAGCATTTAAACTTCAGAGCCAAAACAGAGAGAATAATTAGGGGTGGAAATTTAGAATTATATCTTAGCAAAGTTTCCAGCATATAAATTGTTGTTTTTTAAAGGCATTGATGAGTAGTGCATTTTAGATGACAAATAATGCATTTAAATTATATTTGTGTGTATCTTTATTTCATAAATGAATCTTATAAATTTAAACATTTTAAAAATCATTTTAAGGCCTTTTTTGAAAAATTCAGAACCTTTGTTGCAAAATTAACACTCAGTGTTTAAGGAGTCTAATACATGTCCTTTGAAAAGAATCAACATTGCTTCATCTTATATTCTGTTTTTGAAAGCCACTATTTGTACTTTATTAGTAAATTAAAAGTACCATAGAAAACACTGTCAAGATCTGCACCCTCATGGTGAAAACTGCATTTTTGTAGACACATTTATAAATATGTGAACTACCATTTAAACCAAAGTATAGCTTGAGCTAGGATAGTTTGTGTGCCTTCTTTGCAGACATGGTTGACTTGAAGTAGCAGCAAAAATGATCCAGGCAGTTCCCTGAAGCCCTCTCAGTATTTACATAGAACTGTAACTGCAGAAGTGTTATCAGAGTTCAGATGCAGACATTATTTGTTCTAGCTTCTCTTCTTTAATCCCGAGTGCTGGGATTAAAGGCATGCACCACCAGCACCCAGCTCAGAACAATCATTTTTAAATAAAACAATTTGTCAGATTCTACAAGCAGCATAGATACTTCTATCTGGCTCAAATTTAATAATAACTGGAGTACAGTGAAAGAGTCAGTATTTTTCAGGTGCTCATTCTGTTCTTGAAATACTCTAATGGAATGAGCAGCCTTCTTTATTGTTTAGAATTCTTTCTTCTGCAGTTTGAGAAGCAGTGATATCTACAATAATCTCCAATTAGCAGATTGTCGGTAGGGTTTTTAGCTTGGTCGTAGGATGCTTATCTACCCTCTGCAGTGTCCTGGGTTCAAACCTGGCATCACAATAAACAAAGATGATTGAATAAGCAAGAGCAAGAATTCGACATGCAAACAGTTAAAATTTTACTTTAAAACAAGGCACAAATTATTTAATAACTAATTTCTTGGCAGGCACTAGATAAACCTTTCATCTGTAATTATTGTTGAGTGCATAGCAATGTAGAGGATGATGTTAAGCAGTAGAAACCTGGCATTGCCTTCAAGTCGATTTAGCAGGGAATGAGACGTAATATTTATAATACAAAGAGATAGTATCTTAATAGATGTAAGTGTAGAACAGAATGGGTACACATGGGAAGGACTAACTCCGTTTTGGAAGATTAAATAAGAGTAAGCCAAACAAGGAGAATGGAGAGAGTATTTTACAGGAAATAGCAGGTATATGTAGCCTGGATATATATTGGTTTGCTCAAAAAAGTTAGATGTGTGACTGGTACATGGGATATTAAAGGCAATAGAGAATACTTGGAGATTAGCCTGCAGTGTTAAATTGACTAGGCTATGAAGGTCTTTAGAAGCATGGTCAGAGAAATTCAAGAATTTCAAGGTGATATATTTTGTAGGCTGGCTGGAGTCACAGTTTAGAAATTAATTGGGTGAAAGAGTGGATTGTAGCAAAATATGGGCAAGCCACATTGGTGGCTTTTTAGAGCAGGTAAGATGTGATGGTGCCCTTATTCTCAGTGATCAGTATTAGAGGAAACTCAAATTTGGGAAAGGGAAAAACTTCAGTTTAGTTAACATTTAGTTTTACTTGCCTCTGGACTATCTAATTAGTGATTCTTAGACAGCAGTGGGATATATGAACATAGGACTCATCCAAGGAGGACACTGCTGGCCAGAGCAAGGAATTAAGAGTGTGGGTATATGACTGTAACTGAAGTCACAGAAATCCACAGCATCAACGTAAGAGCCCTTGTTATAGATCTCCTGAGTAAACTGGGAGCATGGGGGTCATGGGAGAGGGGAGGAAGGGAGAAAAATGTATAGTTTGATAAAAACAAATTAAGAAAAGAGCCCTTGTTACTCAATTTATTATATTTGTGTGGCCACTTGAGATAGATGTAGTTGTATTGTGAACTATTTATTATACAAAAATGGAATATTCAAAAACTAGTAGAGAGTATATTTCATACACACAATGCTATGGAATTAAAATATTAGTATAGTGAATTGGGCCATCACTTGGAGCAGAACTTGTTACAGTGAACCTTTTGCTATGCTGATAATTGTTAATAGTAAAATTTTATTCTTTTGCGTGTGGTTTAGGAATAGAATTAGCAAGCCAGGAATAATGACTCACACCTGTAATTTTAAAACTTCTAAGGCTGCTACAGGAAAATTACCATTGAGTTTGAGGACAGCCTGAGCTACATAGGAGTTCCGTATATAGCCTAAGCTATACAGCAGACCTGTCTCAAAGATACACTAATAAGGAAAAAATGAGCTTTATAAGGCACTATATTTTACACATACACATATTTCAGTATTTTATATTATGTTTTATCTTGAAAAAAGTATATTATGTATGATTTATTTTGCAATATATATTATATTTATATATAATATATATAATTGGTTGGCCATAACATGCCAATAAACATATTTTACTTAGCATGTTGTACTTTTTGTTGCAAACATACAAAATTTAGCAAATTTATTCATTGTTATTAACTATAGTCACCTGCATTTATCTTTTGAATTTTAGTCTTAATATGACTGAAAAGACAAAAGTGTTCTTCAACCAACATGACCCTGGTAACCACCATTTTACTTTCAAATTCTCTGAATTCTGTGATTTAATTGTGTACACCAAGTAGGCTTTGTGATTGCTGTTTTCTACTAAGAAAATTAATGATATCATCAGTTAACTGTCTCAAAGCCTTCTTTCTCATTCATGAGTTTCAGATGAAAAATTTGAGATAGACCAGGATAGAGAGAAAGACTAACAACAGAAAGCCCAAATTTCTCACTGAAGTCTGTGTGGCCTGCGGCAAAGAATCCTTATGTTCACATTAATCCTTTGCTGTTTGCTTTTTGCAATGCTAGTGATCAAACCCTAGCTTCACGTATGCTATACAAGTGCACTACCACTGAGCTCCTCCCCACCCAAACCTTTTTAAACACTATCCACTTATAGGGCCGGTCAGTTTTTAGGTACAGTAATCAGTATCCACAAGTCATTCCTTTTCTGAAAATTATCTCTAGAGTAGCAGTTACTAAAGTTACTAAAGCACCCATCCCAACTTTGTTAAGTTAATCCTAACTTAACAATGTGAAGTTAGAAGCTTGAGATGTTTTAGCTTTTCCTTGCTTGACTAGGCTGTAAGTCATAACTTGAAGACTATTAGAGCTTGGGTTGGTGTTGTTTTCTTTCCTTCAGGTACATGTCTGATAGGACCTGTTTTCACTGTTACATGTATGTAAACCAACAAGAATGATATTAACATGTATTTGTGTAGTGCTTTGAGACAAGCTCCTCTCACGCAGCACATAAGCCGCACTGTTGCAGAGGAGATAGGATAGTTAGTAATGTAATATAAAGTTTGGAGGAAGAAATTTAGAATTCACTTGTTTCAGATTCGTATTTTTTATTATATGTCCCAGTTTCTGGATGTACAATTTATGTACCAGTTAAAATAATATGAATTTTCAAATTCAAATAATGTTATATACATTTTCTTATT
Organism: Bramus lutescens; assembly: GCA_001685075.1. Classification (NCBI taxonomy): domain Eukaryota; kingdom Metazoa; phylum Chordata; class Mammalia; order Rodentia; family Cricetidae; genus Bramus; species Bramus lutescens. The sequence continues at coordinate 148,276 of LOEQ01000873.1, forward strand.
TTCAGCAGGGATTTCTGTATTATTTGGGTTTTAAGTTAATCCAGATTTCCTACCCAATAAGAATGATCAGGAGTCAGGGATTTCTGGTTGACAGAATCACTCTTAAGTGCTTAGAAGATTCTTGGAGAGAATAGTAAATGAAAGGAAGGAAACAGACTGATCCTGGGTCTGTGACACTGTAGGTACCTTCATGTGACTCCACCAAGACATCGTGTTAGAATCAACAGGCTCTTGTAAGAGTTTGATGTAATCACTGCAAGATTGCAGCTGCATATCTATGTACATTCAATAAGAAAGCCATGCATTCATCTTTCTTTCCAAGACATGTCGTATGGCATCTAGAAAACTTGTGTTAAGAAAGAACTAAGTGATGGTGATGAGGAAAGAGGGTGGTGAGTTGTGTTGCTGTCTCAGTAGTTGTAATTTGACATAGATGCTAGCCGAAGAGGCTTCTATTCATATCTAAAACTACTCTGCCATATTTTGCTAAGAAGTGTAGCTTGTTGGAGAAGAGAACTATTTCTGCACCTTTGAGCTAAGAGTATATAATTAAAATCTATTGATTGTGGTGATGGTATATTGAATGTATCAGTTGTAAGCTCTACAGGAGACATTAAGCAACCTCTGAGAAAAATGGTAGCCTTCCAGTATTTACCTGATGTTGCTTGAGAGCACAACTCTGCTCTTTCTGAATCAAACATGTAATTTACTAGCTCAAGCCCAGGATTTTTTCCCAGCTGCACAGATATGTTTCTGTCTATAGGCTTTCTAAAGGGTTAAGTTTTATCAGCCTAAATCATAATTCACAGGATTAAACAAGCATTCCTTCGTTTTTCTGTAGCATTCTTGAATTAGGAATTCAGGAATGTGCAGAATATGTGTTTTCTGGGTTTGCCAAGTTCTGTATATTCTGAGGGAAGGTGATGAAGCTCCCCTCTTCCTACTTACTCCTGCTGAAGAAGCAGCATGGTGTTACAGTAAACAAAGGTTTTCATGCAAACAGGCAGATTTGGATTCCTGTTCTAATGAAGCTTCCTTGTTGAGATAACTTTATCCAACTAGCCAGATTTCTTCTTTTTATAATTCTTTGCTTATTGTTTATGTTTAGTTCTGTGAAAGAATCTAATATGGTTCCTATTAGTAGCTTATAATAGTTTTCTCATGTATGTGGCCTCTCTGGTTTTCCAGTATTTCCCCAGGTTTAATACTGTGGTTTGTCTACCTCCTAGGAGCCTCTCCTTTTCTTGTCCACCTTATTTCTTAGGCTCATTAGCTATTCTTTCAATAAGATGTAGTAAAATTTTATAAAAGTTTGACACCTTTTAGATTGGTTTTATATGCAGATGTTTAGCTTGCATGTATGTGTAATTCCTTTAGCCACCCATGAGGCTGCACTTCCGGGCTCGGAGGCCAGCATACATCTCCCAGGTGCACTGCGTAAGTCCCTGGCTATCTGCATCACCAGCAGGTGCAGG
>LOEQ01000873.1:149928-178296 GCA_001685075.1 Bramus lutescens
CCATCTTTCCATCTCCGCGGAATATTATTGGAATATTATTTTAGGATTATTAGTATGTATGTGCACCACCTGCATGCTTGATGCCCATAGAGGTCAGAAGAGGGCATTTTATTCCCTGGAACTTTAGTTACATATACTAATCTCCAAGTGAGTGCTGTGAATGAATTCAGGGTCCTCTGCAAGAGTATTACATGCTCTTAACTATTGAGCCACTGGGTCAGTTAGTTCCAGGACTTTTCACATGTTCTACCACTGAGCTACACCTTGTACCCTATGAGTTAAGAGTTAAGTAGACATTAGAGAATCCTGGCTAGATTGTAGGTGCCAATTATTGTTTGTTTCTTAGGATATTCTTATTTAATGTTTCAGGTTATGTTAGGAAGTTGTTTTATTGGCTTGTTTTGTAACCAGTCAAACCATGGCCAGAAATGGAAGCAGGGCACTCTGAGTTACTTAAAAAAGTAGTGTATTATTGAAGGTGATTTCTGACTGCCTTCCCGAATGGAGGGGTCTGGCCATCTTGAGCTGTGGTGCATGTTCACAAGCTGCCCAAGCAGACATTCATATTAGAATAAGGTCTTTATTTAAGAAACAATTGAGCCTGTAAAACTGCCTTTTAAAATTAAACTTTAAGTTATTGTGTCATGATGATTTATAAAAATGATTCTTTATAGTTTTGGTATTCTCAACTTTATTTTAGTACTCAAATACTAGTTTATATATACACACCTGTCTTGTATTCTAATGAGAAGGTAGTTTACAATTATGATTGCTTTCTTTTATTTATTTCTGATTTTTACACTCTTTTGTCCTCAATTATAAGTTTGTTTTAATTTTAAAAATTAACAATTTGATTTGTTTTTATGTCATGGCCTTATGTCAAGATACTGAAAAGTACCTCTCAAATTGTTGTTCTGCTATAGTTATTTCTCTCAAAGAAGGCCTCTTGTATGGTTATTTGTTGAATTGTGTACCTACTGAATTAGTCAAAGTTCTCGCTAAAACCATTTTTTTCTTTACTTCTCCCCTCCCCCCACAACTTGCTTTTGTTATGTATTGGCTTGCTAATCCTTGTGTTGAGCAGTATCAGACATCACCTTTCTTGGGGGCAGTTAGTCCACTCTTCCGCTTTCTTTGTCAAAGGGCTCCCTTAATAGGAGAAGTCAACAGGGAGGACAAAAAGGATTGAAAGTTGTATTTAATCAGGGTCAGAGAGGTGGTGTTCAGAGTGACGGGCCCACAGGCAGGCTGGCCTTTCATGCTTGCCGACGCAGATGGTCCCAGAGCATTCAGCTAACTGAAGAGAAAGCTGCCCAGCGAAACCTATTGTAGGGTAGCATCGTTACAGTTGAGAAAGGTTGCCAGGGGTAACTAGAGAGTATCACCAGTATCGTGTGATCACTAGGCTGTGCCATTGAAAATGTTAGACTGAGGATTGTATTGGGTCCCTTGGCATCCTGATGTTCATATGTAAGCAGTATTAGCTTATATTAATGTTTTTAATTTAATTTTTTCCAGTTTTGTTACTTTTGTTCTTGCTCTACTTTTTTAGCACACAAAACTAGGTGTTTTTATAATTAGTAATTTAAAACTTCCTTGTGAGGAAAAAGAACCATTTAATAATATATTTATTGCAGGCTTTATAACCTATGTCAAATTATGAAATTTAGGTTTCTGAAAACGGCATGTGATGTATTTGAAGAATTAGAAGACAATTTTCTAAAATTGCTCTGACAAAACACTAGTATATCTCAAATAGAAGAGTTTATTGTTTTTCTTTAATTATAGATTGTAAACAGATGTTTATAATGTTTATAATTATCTGAAAATAACACAGTGAAAGGTTGGGCCTAGACAGTCCAGAGTTTTAGGAAATCTGTCTTTAGTTTTCACCCAAGGCAAAAGTAAAAATATACATGTCAAGTATGTCCAAGTTAGTAGCATAACAATCATTGTTCTCAATGTGCTCAATATGATTTCATAGCCAATTTTGGAATTCTGTACTTTTAGCCTTTCTCTTATTTCTGTATTTCTAGAAATTATTTATAGTCACTTACAAAATATAAAATCAGCACTCTCCTACAGTAACTAGAAGAAAATGCAAAGAGAATTCAAGATAGTATGAATGTGAAATTTAAAATACACCCAACACTTAAGGTAAAGTAGCAATAAACTTACAAATATTAGCTTTAAATTAGATTGGTAGTCAACCCAAATACATTAGCCAGCGCTGATTTTAGCTTATACTGGTTACTTGCCCACTTTTAGGTAAGACACTAAGTAAGACTACAGAACCAACTACCAAAACTGTTGGTGGTGTGAAAAGCTAATAATCTCTAGTGGAATTATTTTGTATTAAAGGTAGCTTTTTAAAATTGGTGTTACAGACGGAGTCAAATTCTTAACCCCATTTAATTAGATTCTAAGGTAATATCTTATTGTTATTAAATGAGTGACTTAGTTTTTTCTTCACATTAAAACATGGGTGAAATCATTTCTATATTTTGGATCAATTCATAGCCATTGCCATAAAGTAAAAGCCCCCCCCCCATTCATACACACACACACACACACACACACATGCGCGTGCACATGCACGTGCAGGAGCGGGGTTGCAGGGAGTGAGGGAGGGAAGAAGAGAATTTGGTGATGTTTAGCACAAACTTCTGGGTGTCCACAATTGCAAAGAGTTCTGAAGTGGTCTGCTGACACAGAGATGATAATTTTTCACTGGAAAAATTACCTTTTACGTTAGTAAAAATGAACAGAGGTAGTGATTTCCCCTTTATTTCCTACAAAACAAGTAAAAAATAATTAGGTTGTGCTATCCTTTATCACAGGTTCTTTCTCAAAGAGTGACTTTTTGTAAGATTTGTGGGGAATTACAAGATTTATAAATAGAGGCGGCAGTGTCAACACTAATTTTAATAGGATTACTCGTCTAATGAGCCTCAGTAAATCAAAGAGATTAATAAATACTGTAATTTATGGCTCTTCATCTTTTGAATTGTCAATCGCCTTTTGCTTTTTTTCCCAAGTCGTGTTCACTGCGTAGACCAGGCTGTCCTCAGAGATCCGCCTGCTTCTGCCTCTCAAGTACTGGGATTTAAGGCGTGCACCACTACACCCAGCTTGTCTTTTTCTTCATCATTATGCTATGGCATATATTTGACAGAACACTTGGTAAACAGCTTGACGTTATAGTAGAAAATATTTTTTAAACTCACATTTCATGTGTTTTCACTTAGATTGACTTTGTGATGTAAACATCTGTTTTGTAGGACCAGGATGGTTGTCCTAAAAATCTTACATTAAATTTCAGCTGAGATTCCCTATCACTCTGATCTTTGAAACCATGCAGGAAGCATAAAACTGAGAGGAAACAAAGTGACTCTTTTTTGTCATCTTTACAAAGATTATAAACGAAATTGCCTTTAAAGCTTATAAATATATATTTCATTGAGAACAGTTTAAAATTAACTTTATTGGTAGTCTGATTTTGAAGTTAAACCATCTTCTCATGCCTCCATATATACACACACTATATATATTATATATACTTACATCTATGTATATATTGTGCATGCACGTATTTACACATATATGCGTGTGTGATATTTATGTGAGGATGCAGGCACTTGAATGCCATGGCATGTGTGTTGAGGTCAGAGGCCAACTTTTAAGAGTCAGTTCTTCTTTTGCTCACTCGTGCCTGCGCGTGTGCATGTGTGTGAAGAGTAAATGTGGCTCCTGCTAACATTAAAATAGAAACCAGGAACCAAGCCAGGTATGATGCATACATGCCTTTAATCCCAGTACTCAGGAGGCAGAGGCAAAGGGATCTCTGTGAGTTCCTGAATAGCCGGGGTTACACAAAGAAACCCTGTCTTGAAAATCCAAAAAGAAGAAAAAGAAAAGAAACCCAAGAACCAGAAAGCTAATTTAGATTTTGCTTATTGAGTTTTACTTAAATGTGAGTAACAAAGCCTTTCTTTATTTAATTAAATTTTTTTATAACCATAATATATGGCTGCTAATGGGATCTTAATAATTGGAGTCTTATGGCAGAACTTATTAAAAATAGAGCCAGTATCAAATCTATCCTTCTATTTTAAATATTTAAGTGTAGTTACAACTTGTTTGTTAAATGAAAACCATGCCAACACTGGCAGGTCTCTTCAATAACAATAGTCATATTATCTGACCTGTACTTAATTAATCTTGACTTAAGACAGTTTTGAGGATTGGCTTACATAGTTAAGGAAAATGATTGTCACCCAAAAAATAAAAACGAATGAATCTTGTGAAATTTGCAATAAGCAAGCTGATGGTTCACAATCATGGTATTCATGGTTTGGAGAAAATTAATGAATGGGAAATTATTACTTTATTTCTGAGTTATGAAAAAAGTAGTAAGTTCTAAAATGCTGTCAATTGTGGGGTAACTGTTAAGTATTTTCCCTTAGGTGACAAGCCTCTGCTGACACAGTAATCCCAGACCAAATCAGACCTAATTAAAAGATACTCAGGTTTAATGGCTGCCAAAACTCCCAGTTGCCCCCCACCCTGAGAAAACACAGAGAGGGGAGCTGAGAACCAACTGAGAACCAAAAGACCACAGAAAACCAGGAGAACAGGTGTTCATTCTCTGGGAGGCAGTTTAAATAGCCTGTGGGATTGGTCCTGACCTTCCCTGGGGAGGGGTCACCATTTGGGGGGGTGTCTCAGAGGTGGAGTTTGGACTGAGGCAACTCCCAGGGGAGGGAGCTTTGAAATGGAACTTTCCACCCAGCATTCCAAAAATGAATGTCAGGGGGCTGGGGTGAAGCCCCCTAACTAAACAGTCTAGACTCTTTGTATTAAGGCGTGCCAGGGAGCTGAGGTGATGCTTTTAACCAAACATTCCAGACTTTTTTGGATAAAGATGTTAGGGGATGCCAGCTCAAGTCTGGCTACTTCCTGCAGACATGGGGCGACATGGGAGAGGGGAGAGCTGGGAGTTGGTGGGCTCACCACTCAGCGAAAGGCAGCATCCGGTTTACTGCCATTCGGAGGCATCTGTTCCTTGAGGGAGATGGGATGGCAGGTGGCTAGCAGAAAAAATATATTGTTATCATTGTCCCTGTGAATGGGGCTAGCCATGGGAAGGGTCATTATCTTCTGTAAAGAATAGGACAGAGAAGTGCCCTGGTTATACACGTGAGGCTCGGGTGTATAAGAGAGACACGAGAGCAGATGTGCCCTTTTAAAACCAGATTTATTTGGTAGATGTCCTTCAGCCAGGAGAGTTGGTACCAATGGTGAAGTCCTAGGAGCTGGTGTAGGTGTTGTCTGGAGGGCCCTTTGTAAGTTGGTCTTGGCCCGGACGGCAGGAGTGAGCTGTAAGACATGCTTAAAAATAGATGGGGTTAAAATACACTCTGGAGACTGTTTTTACCAGACCAAATTTCTTGATAAAGCAGCAGAACTTTTTTAAATGCAGGACATATCTGTAAGACAACTAAAACAAAAACATTTTAGAAAACAATTAAAGGAAATTAAAAATTCTGGATCTCTTAAGATATACCTAAAACCTGTTAATTTATGGTTATGATCATAAATACTTAGAAGGCTATTTGACAGTATAGCCATTTAGCAAAACAATACTAGTTTTTCCTCTAGGGCCTATGAATGCCTCTGCCATGGATATTTGATCAGATTTACAATACCAGGCATTATTTTCTTTCTGTGGAGCAAGCCTCAATTCAACCAGAAAGCAGTTGGTTATATTTCCATGACTGTCATGCCACTATTACATCAGTATGCAAATCTTGTCCGGCCAGTTGGTGTTTAGCATGTTTAGCAGTTCAACACTGTCTAAGACTCTATGGCATAGCCCGCATAGCAGCACCATGAAAGCTAGCTGAGAGGAGGTGTCCAGAATAAGTTCCAGCTTGATTTCTGTCTCCTGTAACAAAAACCTGTGGTATCTTCAGCAATAAGGTCTTATCTAGTTGTCAGTTACATTCTTGATAGTGGTAAGTAAGGTCTTTTCAAATTTCAATTCCTGAATATCATTTTTTCTTACTGTTCTTTTCCTCCATGTAACACATATTTCCTTCCAACAGATATTTAAAATTCACCTGTTGAGATCAATGCTAACAGTGACTTTTTAAATTTTTTTTTAATCTGTGTTTGGCCTACATATATGTTTGTGTACTATATATATGGCTCTTGCCTGACAGGGGGTAGTGGAGGAATTCAGGAGATATCAGAGTCCCTGGAGCTGAATAACAGGCAATTGTGAGCTACCTGATATAGGTGCTAGTAGTAGAACTCAGGTCCTCTCTCTTAACCCACTGAGCTGTCTCCCTCCACTCCCAGAGATGACTTTCTAATAAAGCTTATAATCAGATGCCATTTGTAACTGACTAGATTTACTGTGAAAGTTCCAAACACCTGTACAGCATTCCTTTCAGATTGATAAATCAGCAAAATTTTTAGAAACTCTCATAGGTTTGGGGTTTTTTTTCTTCCCCAAATTGTCAAAAAACACATGACAAGTATCGGCTAACTTTATATCTTTACCCAGGAGCCTAAAGTAGTGATCCTCAGAGTTTAGTCTGAGAATCTTTGGTAGTCTTGAGTTTGTTTCTTCATGTTCAAATCTGTTTTTGCAATGATACTAAAGGTATTGGCCTTCTTACTTTACTGTGTTGACAAAAGCAGTGGTGATAAAACCACTAGAAACAGTCATTGTGCTCTTTATTTTTCAATATTGCCCTAAAAAAACCCTAACTTTCTTAATAAACAATTTTTTTAAAAATGTAAAAGTTGATTGTGGTGTTAGACTCCTGAAATCCCAAAACTCAGGATGCCAATGCAGGAGTATTAATTGTTCAAGGCCAGCCTCGACTATATAGTTGAAACTATATTTCCAGGCCAGCCTGGGCTACATGAAACCCTGTCTCAAACAAATTAAATTTAAGAAACTTACTGAATCTCAATATGTCAATTCATTTTTAAAATATTCTGTATGATGAAATGGAAGTGTAAAGCATAGTTCACCAAACCAATATTTTTCATGTAATGATTTAAAATTATGCATAGATATGTTAATCAACTCCTACTCAGAAACTTTTTGGAAAAGTAAAAGACTTGGAGTTTAAGAGTTTAAGTTCATAGAGCTCCAAGTCAGAGTTTTAGGGAAGGCAGGGAGAAGGTGGTTGACATGGATTGCCATGATATATCAACACTGGCTGCTGCTCACACTAAAGTAACAATGGAGTCATACATGAAGGAAGCAAAGTGTGCAGATAGTGAGAGCAGAGGGAAGTAGAGAAGTCTGTAAAGCAAAACCGAAATCAAGAAGCAGTGGTACACACACACAAGTAAGAGTAACAGTGGTGAGCACCCAAAGAACTAGCTAGAACACATATGATTTTGGGGAAAGTGAAGGAAATGGTAGGATGAGGAATAATAAGTAAAATGGTTTTCCTAATGCTTTTAAGTTGTAGAAAAGTCTAACCTGATAAAGAGCGTGTTGATAACCTTTAATCTCCAAGTACCTTGTAAACTGATAATGAATGAGGGTGCAGCTAGTCAAATTCTAGTGTTGGGGAGGCAGATTGGGGGAGATAGCAAGGTCAAGGCCACCCAGGGCCTTAGGACCTGTCAAAACAAACCAGCTACAACCCACAGAACTGAAGCTGTCAAAGAGATTTAGTAGAGATTGTGTGGATTCCTTGTTACAGTGAAGCAGAAGCTGTATCTCTCCCAGCCAGGTTCTGCTAACAGTGTCAAGAATTTCATGCAGCTTTTTTTGAACATCTCAGCAACTCCAGAGAGAACAAAGGATGACCACTGAACACATCTTCAGATTTCTATCCACACCATAGTGGTAGCAGATGAATCAATATTAAACTTAAGTAACTGGCCCGATCTGATATTTATTTCTCTTTCCACAATTTGCCAGCCCCTTATACTCAAAGTTCTAGTCTGTCTTTTTACTTCTCTAAAAAAGTGCTACTTTTTGTTGAGGGTGCTACATAAAGCGAAATTTTGGATTCTTAGCTCAGAGAACTTATCCCCTTGGTGTCTCATGTGTATGAAAATAGATTGTTACTAGATTTTTCAATTTGTCCTCTGTATTACCTAGCATGTGGTCTCATTCTGTGATTTTTTTAAATAAGGAATTTACTTTTAGACCAGACTGATCTGGAACTCAGAGAAATTCACCTCCTTTTCTGCCTCATGAGTTCTGAGATTAAAAGTATGCACCAACATGCCCAGCCAGTTTCCCATTTTTTAATCTTATGGATTACACATTCCGTTGTGGCATTTGCTTCTGTCACTTACATCCTATTTCATTGTTTCTTTCCTTTCTCATTTATATAGAGTTCATCTCTGATATTCTGAAAGGAAATGCATGCATGTAGAATCATTGTGGAGAACATAAGAATATATCTTATGTTCTCTGATCATATATAAATTTTATAGATAACAACCAAGGATGATTCCTTGATTGATGAAACTGTTACTCTTTTTTTAAGATATAAGGATGGCAGAGGCAGGCCAATCCCACGAGGACCCACTGCAGGTTACCGAAAGCCTCAGCAGGTCCTCCCCAGGCTGAGGCCTTGGCAGGTGAGAGGCAGACAAGATATGCCATGCAGAGAGTGTTTGGGTATAGAGTTTATTTAGTGGGTTAGTGAAGGGAAGAAGGGGGGGGTTCCAACAGACAGTAGTTACCTCTTCAGAAAAGGGACGAGTAGTTTGAGTATAGAATTTATTTAGTTGATTATGAAAGAGATGGGGGAAGGGGGGAGAGAAAGAGAGACAGAGAGTAGTTACCTCTTCAGAAGAGGGACTGAAAAAGAAAGCAAGAGAGCACAGGCTGGAGGAAGCAGGAGATCCACTTTCCTCTGCCAAAGGGGGTTTGGAATGAGTCCCTTATTCTGAGCTCTATAGACACAAGGCACACATGTGTGCATGCACACACATGTAAAACACTCAATGAATGCCACACCTCTTTCCTGGTGCAATTGCCACCATTGTCAGCACTGGTCCAGGTTTAATTCTACCTCTTGAGGGCCTCTGATGTCTTATTCTTTCCCAGGTGTGCAATTTGAGTCAGGCCAATTGCTTCATGCATATTTAGATACCTGACCTACTCCTAGTGTTCATATCTCAGTGTTTTGTTCTTCACGTAAAAAGGACAAGTTCAGAGATGAAATTATCAACAATTCAAGATGGCAGCAACAAAGCATTGTGTCCAGCAAAATCCCCTACTGGAAGGAAACCCTGTATAATGCTCAAGTTTCAAGCTGACTCCACCAGCTTGTTCATCAGAATAAAGTGTACATGCTGCTAAACTGCCTTTAGGGGCTTTATGGATGCTGAAGCCCCTAGCACTGTAATGTTCAGTCAAGCTGAAGTTCTGAGGACTTTGATAGAGAATTCAAGTTTCTTAAAATACTCTTGCCTCATTGTTATTTATCCTTAAATTATGAGTTGAGTTGCATTATCTCTGACCTTTTATGGTTGGCGGGGAGAAGGGAGAACCGTGGATTATTATAATTATTGTTGAGCTGTAACTTGTGTCTGTTTTTACTATATTTATTAACGTACTGGTCCTCAGTCCTAGTTACTGAAGTTTTACCTGTTGCTAATACTGTCCCTTCCCTCCTTAATCTTGTGCCTTTGTCAGAAAGAATTTTAAAGACTGAAGCCAAGATATATGCCTCATAGTCATTGTTTTTTCTTTTTTTTACTCTCAACATTTTTTTAGATGAAGTTTCTCTTATTGAATGCAGTTTTTCCTTGTTAATATGCATAGAGTTTGAAGCAGCGGGTGTATACAAAGGCAAAGAAGACATGGCTACATAGGCTCTGCTCCCTGTAGTATGAATAATGAAAACACAAGACAGATATTGGGGTTTAACCTGAAGGTCAGAAAAGCAAAACAGCCAGCCACTGGCTCTTACCTCTTCCTCAGACATCTGGAGACCACGTTCAGCATTATGAAATGATATCATCACTGAAGTAGGATTGCAACTATTGCTTTCATTCTTCTATTGTCCCATTACACTTATAAAGAGATATACATCAGAATTTGGTAACTAGTACCTCAGGTGATCAAGGTAGGGTCTGCTTTTATCCTCTCAGTGTTGCCTGGTAGGCCCTTGAGCTTCCTGGGCTTCTGGTTTGGTTGTCTGACTGGAATGTCCTCATCAGTTTATCCTAATGTGTTATTCAAACTCATTTGTTGGAAACCTATGGCATGAAAAGGATTGGAAATACTGCCTCATGCCTCAAATTAAAACCTCACAAGGAAATATAATTCTGTATTTAAGCAGTAACTAGGTTTTATATAGTTAAACAATAACCTTTTAACTATATCTAATCATTATTGGTTTTGTTTTCATGGTATTTTGTTGTAATTTTATTTAAGGTAAGCATTAATTAGCAGTACACAGTACAGTGCTTCATAGTAAACTGATGAAGATAAACATTGAGAGACTTACACTCCAATAGCTTTGCTTCTGGTTGCTTTGTTAGGAGAGTTACAGACAAATGGCTAGCCTGGCCAAGTATGACAGTGCACAGGTGTAACTTCAGCGTTCTAAGGTAGAGTAGGAAGACTACAAGTCCCAGGCCTGCTGTAGCTCCACAAGCCTTGTCTCAAAAAGAAAGGAAGTTACCAAAATGAGTACTAGCCTATCTCCTGGTGTTGGGAAGGTGTGGTCTGGATAAGGACACAGCTGCTCTATTTGATTATTGTTTTGACAGTGGAAAGATTAAGATTATAGTAACAGCATTGGATATAAATAGAATCTACACTGGTGATTAGTGAAATTCAAGAACAGTATTGAGTTTTTAAATGTATCCTTGAAAGAAGGCTTTGTCCCCATTCCCACTAAACCACTGGTACGTGATAGTCTATGCTTGATCGCATTCATTTTTTTATGCTGAATTAATTTTGTTAAGGAGCTTAGATAAGTGAAAATTTATATAAACTGTTAAATTTTATTTTCAAAAAGAGAACTATAGTAAGAAAAAATAGTAAGTATATATTATTTGCCATAATGGCTATAATTGCTAGCTCTTGTATTTACATTTGTCAAAGGAGAGCAGGAACTTTAGCATCATTTTATGAGTTCCAATTTACATATCAGAAGTATTTCTTATTTGCTGGATGTTGAAATGACTTGTGCTATTATTGTTTTGTCTGAGACTTAAGACTTTTAGTGGCAATATCTTCCTCATTAATTCAATATAAGTGGAATCCCCTTGATAGCAAAGAATCCCTTTTAAGAGTTCTTTCTCTTACAGCTGTAGTGGTGAGCTGCCCTCTCCTGGTCATATAGAACTCCCAGTGGAACCTAAAGAAAATCAGACCTATGGGTAGATGTTTTAATTGTCCTAGATACCAACATTAGTCTCTTTTATGATTCTAGTATAAAACTTTACTTTGGCTCCTTGTCACCCCTTTATAAAGACGTTGACAGAAAAAAATGGTCTTTTCTCTTGCACATGTACTTATCATTCCTTGCAACTGAGAATTTTGCCCATTGCTTTAGCCTTAATTGTACTGTCTGTCTTTACACACTTCTTAAGGTTCGTTCCTTAGTATGTCTAGAATCTAGAAGATTCTCCAAAAGACTGTGTAGGTAGGTGGATACCCCATGGTGTTCTTTTCTTAGAAGATATTCTCACATGTTTTCTTAAAAAAATTACATATTTGCTTAAAAGAGGAGGAAGAAATTTTCCTTGAAAAGATATGCTTAAAGCCACATCTTTGAAGCATAAGACCAGCCTGTTCTGATGGTGCAGAGTTACCTAGGAAACCTGTATCCCATCAGGAGAAAAACAGATGTTCTTCCTCCTGGTAAAGAACTGCAGCTATCCATTTAGCAATTAGGAATATCTTCCTAGATAATAATACTCTTGAGATGAGGTCTTTCAGCAGGCAGGAGCAAGAATCACATGACTTTCCCCCCTGCATGGGAATGATTCTTATACTTGGCTTCATTTCTTCAAATAAAAAACAAAAGTAGGCTGATAGGCCAGTGTCAGTCATACTAATAGGACTAAGATATTTTATTTCTAGAATTGTAAATAGGAGGCCTACTTAAAGATCGTGAAGAGAGTTCCCTTCTGGACCCCAGCATCTCCAGTCCAGTCAGTCCAAAGCATCAGTTATTTCTAGCCAGGTTTCTGATTTTAAATGGATTTGAGGAGGGAGGGAGTGCGAACAGGGATAGCTATGTAAAATGAGAAAAGACTGCACTAAAATAATCTTAATTAAGAAAGAACAGAAGAAGAGGTTTGATTGAAATGGTCTTCTGGTGTGTCTCTAAAAAGGGCGAAGAACCTGCCTTTCCCTTCTAATTACTCTTAAAGGCAAGGTGAAGAACCCCTTGCCTTTAAGAGTAGTTAGAATAATAAGGTTTACTTTGTGTCTCCTTTCACATCCCCATACATCTGACCTCTTAAATAAGTCTTAAAATTGCTGTTGCAATTTTGCTTTAAAAAAAAAAAAAAAGACTGTCCCATTGCCTGTAAAACTAGTATAGCCTATTTACCCTAGAGTTGGAGCCCATGATGATCTGCCCTGTCTGTTTTGCCTATCTATGCTATCGTACTCATTCTCAGGTGAGATTCAGTCTCTGTATTTTACTGTTTCTTTATACCCTCAAATCAAATCTCTCTTTTTGAGCTCTGGTGTTTTCTCTTCCTCATTCCCTCTCCAAATCTCTCCACACTGGATTCTTTTCTTCAAAAAATTTCCTCTACATTTTTTAAGGTCAAATTTGAGAAGAAAAGGAACTGTAATTTAAACATCCTGGTATAAAGCAAAAAAAAAAAAAAACAGAAGAGCACTGTAACACCATCACCACACTGTCTCTAACTGTAGAGCTTAATAACACTGCACTTTTGTAGTTGACCAAGGAAACTAAAAGGTCAACCAAATACAAATGTTTTCATGTAAATTTTCTTTGCTATATTTGGGAAGATACTGTCTGCCACACTATTTAGGTCCCATGAAGTGATTATGTGGCCCAGATGGTTAAAGAGAGAACCATCTCAGGCAGTCTGAAAGCTAGAACTACTAACATAGTAAGTTGCTGAACTGGATGGATGACTTGGAAAACAGTCATTAGCAGAGGAAGTCAATATATTGGGGTAAAAGCAATTTGTAGCAGACTCTATTACCCTTGCTGTGGTGTTGTGCTAGATAAAGTTTTTAAAATGTCTTCCAGGTGCTTTTTGTAAGCTAGCACTTTCTCCCCTCCGACCCCTGTCATGGTGCTGGGGATCAAATCCAGGATCTCGTATATGACAGGTGCTCTAACACTGAACTGCATACTAAAGTGCACAACTTTGCATACTGAATTCTTGAAGATAAATTTGGATTATTCCCTATATTTGTTGGTCAGAAAACACTGAGAGATGGAGCAGTTGTCATAATGCAGTTCATAAAGCTGCTATACTTAATTTGCCCACTCGTATACACTCTCAGAAGGCTTTGGGATCTGGCTCACGGGGTTTGTTAATCATCAGCATTTCTCAGTATGATATTCAAACTATGATGAATTTGGTGACTTATTTTGCTCCTTTGAAATACTAAGCATCCAAATATATGAGCCTACAGGGGTCATTCTAATTCAAACCACCACAAGGTTCAATCTTAAAATTTAAATAACAGCAACACCTAAAAGAAATACATGTAATCCTAAATGTGAGATTGGAAATTTTAAAAATTTCTAGAAGCTGGGCTGGGGCAGTGGATCAATGAATAATCACCAGTGACTGCTAGCTTGACCAGAAAGGGGTAACCTATACAACATGGCTCTTCAAAGAGTAAAACTCAGATCTAAATATAGTCGTGTCTCGATTTCCTTGGATTCTAAATAATTAACTATAAAAATATGGTCAGCAAAATCAAGAATGTGATAAAATATCTCTTTAACAAATTATTTCAAAGGACAAGGGGAAGTAGTTAAAAGAGAAATATGGAAAACGGAAATCCATAAATTCAAAGACATAAATACTTGTTTAATCACAGTGGAACTTTTGCAATCTTATAAGCTATATATTTGTGAGGCAGTTAGAGACCTTTCAATATGGATATATATCAGCTGATTGGTAGAATTTAATTTTAAAATAAATAAAAAGCATGATTTAGATAACATGTTACTTACATCCAAAAGAATTTTAACTATTTGGGATAACATACTGCATTTTTACAGATGATATGATAGTATTCTAGGGAACATCTATATGAATAATGGATATGGTAAGATTGAGATTGAAACTAGATGTGTGGAAATTCTTTTTACCATTTTCTCTATTTTGTATGTTTGAGATTTTTCAAAACAGTGAAAAGAGTAAGCATGGGCTCTGTATGGAAAACATGCAAGGGAAAATAAATCTTTGTATCAGAAGTTCTAGGAATAGGAAACCAAAATTTCAAGATTTATTAGATTTGTTTCCATGATTTATCCCCTTGACTTTGATAAGGATCTACAGAGTCTGGTGTTTTGGCTAATAAATAGGGTTTATACTTTTCCTCTCTTAGTCACTTAGTCTTCCCTTTTAAATTGTGTAACTTTTGTATTTATCTTTTCTATAAATTACCATGATTGTTCAAAAATTACTTGAAATATGTATATATATATATATTATGTAAGGAAAGTTGTGAACAGCCCTGTAACCATTACTGAAGCCAACAACTGAGGCCTTGAAAGTACCGTGGAACACATGCCTTCCATACCACAGATTCCAACCTTCTCCCTGCCAGTGCTCTGATAGTTGTGGAAATCACTTCCTTGATGCTATTTTAACATCTCAGAAATATTCAGAAATATATTTATCTTTACTCCAACATATTATTTTCTTTACTAGACACTTAAGCATGTATTATTTTGCATATTTTCAAACATCTAAATTGACACCACCTTGTAAGCAGCTTTCTCAAGTTTTCTTCAGTCTGCATCCAGTTTAACCTCATTCAGGTTAATATTAGTAACTGTGGTTTCTTTTTCTTTTTTTTTTCCCTTGAGGTGTGGGATCTTTTTCATGCCAGGCTGGTATCTAGCACTATATAGCCAAGAGTGATGCTGAACTTCTAATCCTCCTGCCTCCACCTCACAAGTGTTGGAACTACAGAAGTGGGCCAACATACACAATTAATTTGATGCAGGGGACCAAACCCAGGACTTTGTGCATAGTGGACTAGCACATTACCACATTCCTAGTCCTAGTTTATTTGTGTTTGGTGTGGTGGGGTACACATGTGCCTCAAAATATTTATGGAAGTCAGTCGAAAACTGGTAGATTTCCAGGGATTGAGCTCAGGTTATCAGATTTGGCATCAGCATCTTTACCTACTGAGTCATCTGGCTAGCCCTAGATTCATTCCTTTTATATTGCTATAAAACAGTCGTGTGTGTGTCTGGGGAGGGGGCTGTATATCCAACTGCTATCTCATTCCCATCATGAGGAGGCCAAATGGCCTATGTAACCTGTGTTTGAATAAGTACACTCCATAATATTCACACCACAGTGAACTCACTAATGTCTCAATGCATTCTTATATTGTACGACCCTTCTGTCAGTGAATCCATTCTTTCATTAGTAGATTTTTAGATTATTAGAAAGGTTTGCAGTTAAAAACAAAGCTTCCAAGAGTGTTGTTGTACACGTCTCTTGGTTGTTTCTGTAGAGCAAAGCTTGGTAGAGCATGGCTAATAGGCAGGTATTCCTGTTTTTGTTAGTAAAACTTTCACAAAATAACTACACCCAGTTTTATGTACTGTCTGTGAGTACTTTCTACAGTAGCAGAACCAGTCTAAAATGTTTACTACCCATGCTTTAATAAAAACTTGCTGATTGCAATTCCTGCCTTTGTTATATTTACATACATATTAGAATTATTAAGTTCCAGGATAATCCTCAGAATCACTCAATGATAGGAACTAATAGGAGTTTGTATTCATATATTTTCCACTCAATGTTTTACCTTAGACTTGTCACACTAGCTCTTATAACTTAAATTAACCTGTTTTTATTCTACAATTTATTATGTGGCTTTTTACCTTTCTTTCATTCTGTATGTCTGACTCCCTCCATGTCTTATTGGGGTCTCTCTGCCTTATGATTGTCTCCATCTACTTCCTCTCTCTGCCTCAAAGTCCTGCCTATACCTCTAGCCTAGCTGTTGGCCGTTCAGCTCTTTATTAAACTCATCACAGCCATATATCTTCACAGAGCAAGCATACAAATATCCTGCAACATTTCCCCTTTTAACTAAATAAAAAGGAAAGTTTTTAATGCTAACATAGTAAAACTGTATTGATAAGAACAATTATCAGACAAAGAACTACATCCACAATGCCCAGTCCATTTATATTTCTCCTATTAGGAGAAATCACTATTATCTCTCTTATCTCTATGAATTTATACTTTTATATCTAAACCATTTTATATCATAACTTGTATTGCCATTCTAAAGCTATCATTTTAGACCTCAAAACATATTCTTAGGTAAAGAATTTAAACTTAATGTTTCTCAACCATATAAACTTACATCTCTCTTGTAAATTTCTTTTCTGAATTTGCTAACAAGGAAAACTATAACTATATCTTGTCTTTAATTCCATCAGAGACCCAAGAAGGATATAATATTAACTGAGTAAACAGGAAGTGTAGAACAAACAGCTTCCAAAACTATAGAAATGACGGAGACAACTGACTGCTTAGCCATTCAGCCAGTGTTCCTCTGCAACATTGGACCATCCGTCTTCAGCCCACAGGCTTAGAATATCTGACAGACTCTTCTGTGAAGCAGGAATTTTAAAGGATTATTATACCTTGTCTTGGCAAAGTTAGTTATTTACTTTCTTTTGTGTCCTGCTTGTCCAGTTTGTACAGCATACTATCAGCAGTCAAGGCAAGGGCAGTTTCTTGCCCAAATGACTAGCATTTGGAATTTCTTTGATACCTATTATCCTTTTTTGAAGTAAATTGGTGCTGCTAGGAACAGACATATCTCATTGTCACAAAAAGCCTTATGTTATTAAAACATTTTAAATGCCATGTTCTGTAGGTCTTTGAAGTGTTTGAAGACCATCTGTCTAAATCATATCTCTGTTTAACCTTGAAAACATACCTAACATGACTATAGGTTTGATTATAATAGATGACTACTAACCTGTTTTTCTTTATTATCCTTAATAGCTTTCAAGGACTAAAACTTTACATTTTTAAATGAACTGCATAGGTACAATATATTAAACAAGAGTAGAATTATATATACAGTATAATACAAGTAACCTTAAATTGATATCAGTATATAAAACTTCATCCCAATGTAAAATATTTAAGATTAATGGTTTTTATTTTAGTTTAAAAGTATATTCAACACTCTACCCTCTTATCCAATCTATTCTATATTCTCACTTTTGTTTCTTTTCAGAAAGAGATTCCTGAATCAACCCTTTTTGTTTAGTTTTTTTCTGACCATGACCAGTAACAAATTATAACAAATCACCCTGAACAATTACAAGCATTCATAACTCTCCAAATGACCAAAAAACCACCCACCCCACCTCTTGGGAATGTGGGTGTTGTATTCTCTAGACTGCTTCTTTTTGTCTGGGGGCATTGACATCTTTAAGGGACACTGAGAAAATTGAGATAATGGTAAAGTCCTGGAGAGTTAGCTGTATTTTTTGTTTAGTCTGTGTGGGATGGGAAAGTGTAGAGCTAACCTGAAGTCTAGGCTGGAGAGTCTGTGAGGCTAGACCATCTCAGCTAGCAACTTTGAAGTTGTTTTAGATGCAGAATTTTGAGGAAACAGCAACAGAGACATTCAGAGAGGCTGGATTACTTGGGCAACATGTCTTTATTGATACTTGGTCCTTTTGTTCTGAAAACACACAAACTTCTAAAGGTAACATACATATCTGTATTAACACAAGTATGGAATATGTGGTGTGCACAAGTCAGCTAAAGTGAATTTTGTTTGTTTTATGTTTGAATAGGTAAAAGACACCTGCCAACTTTATACCTTTTTTGAACTGTAAATCCAAACCTCTATCCATGCCATATGAAAGGATGGCATATAATAGTAAGTCATGAGGACTCTGTACCAACAAGATTTATCATGTCTCATCCATTCTCAGAACTGTGTTTGTAGTAGAGAGATCAGCACACACATCACCCATCCTATCGTCTTTCTCTGTTTCTTTCTTCATGTCTGTAGCCAAGATTTTCAGGAGGTATCCCCCAATCAAATCTGGTCTTTATTAATTTTGAAGAGAATCATAACTTTTTGTTTTCCTGTGGAAACAAAGGCGTAACCTCTTCCCCAATACAACTTATTTTCTGACTTCCATTTTGAAATTAAGACATTTCTGAACTATATAGGTTGGTTTGATTTAGCAGTTTCCATAGTCTCTCAGCAACCATTGTTTTTTTTTGTGCATTAGCACAAAATTTAAAAATTTTAAAAATTCAAAGTCAGAAAAGTACCATACAGGATCCATACATGCTATATATTTTCCATCTTTATTTGGCTTATTCTTTTTATATTAATTTATTTTTTAAAGACTTTATTTTTAACTTTTGTCTATGATCATCTATATCCTTTTTTTTACTTCTTTAGCATCTAAGCACATTTTTAAGATATTGTATCTGTTCAGAGGTTTTATTTGATCTTAATCTTACTTTCTTTTCCTGTGCAACCTCCTCTGACCACTTGTGCTTTGCGATTCTGCTTAGCATGTGGTACACCTGCAACTGGCTCCACCTACCCGCTGTGCCTTTAGAGCCTAGCCTCATGCCAGCTGGTACTGACTTTGGAGCTACATTTACTCATCCCAGCTCTGGGAATGTTCTGTCTTCTTGTGACAGGCATTTCTACCCTGTGCCAGCTGCTCAGGTGCTTTGTTGCACAGCAGAACGTCTTAAAAGAGCCATGCCTCTGTGCCCCCCATACCGCCTAGCCAAGAGACCCAGGGTTCGCTATTCAGAACACAGCATTAATCTAGGCTTGTCCCACTGGCTCTTATAACTTAAATTAACTTGTTTTTATTCATCTGTTTTACTATGTGGCTTTTAGCCTTTCATTCTGTATATCTTTCTCCCTCCATGCCTCATTGATTTCTTTCTATCTCTTTATTATCTCCACCTACTTCCTCTCTATGCCCAAAAGTCCTGCCTATACCTCCTGCCTAGTTATTGGTGGTTGTTCAGATCTTTACAGCAATATATGCTTATACAGTGTATAAATATTCCACAGCATCCACCATACTCTCTATTTATAGAGGCAGGATCTCTCAAAGAATTCAGAACTTGTTAATTCTAGCTACTCTAGCTAGATAACTTACCTCAGAGACTCCACATCAGTGCCTCCTGAATGTTGTGATTCCAAAAGACCAGCACACCTGTACAGCTTTTTACATGGGTGCTGGGGTCTGAACTCTGATGCTCACACTTGAATGGAAAGCACTTTATCCAGTGAGCCATCTTCCCAACCTAATGTATATATTTATTATTAATAGAATCTAAATAGAATAGATAGTTTCAAAGTTGTCTGGTTTTTTATATAAAATATTATGCAGTCTTTTGTTTGCTTTGTTGCTGTGAGAATCTTTCATTCTGTGACTGTACAGTTTTTTCATATTTCTGTAATTGGACATTTTCCTTTGCTAGTGGTATTCCTCTTAACATGCATGTTTGTGCTTTTAGATGCACACTAAGGAGTAGAATTGCTTTTCATGCCTCTCCTCCATTTTAATCTACCACGACAATGCTTTTTTCCAAAGTGTTTGTGCCAATTTGTAGCATACATAGTGTACAGAGTTCCCATTATTTGTATCCTTGCCAACACTTGGTCTAGGTAATGTTCTTAGTTATGTTTTGGTAGATGGGCAACAGTGTTTTTCTATGGCTTTAATATTCATTTGCCAGATAACTAAAGGAAGTCAAGTACAATTTATATTTTTGTAGGTCACATCAGTATTTTTTCTTAAGGACCTGAGCTTAGCAGTTTTATATTTCTTACTAACTTGTATGGATGACTCAAGTAATCTTGACATGAGCATTATATGTCGATAAAGATAAAGATCTCCTCCCACTCTATGGCTTGCTTTTTTCAGTCAATGGCATTTGATTTGTTTTCTTTGATGAAAATAAATTATAGCTACTTAACTTCAGTGTTGTTGAAACTATGAAAATAGATAAAGGACTATCCTGGAAGGTGAAGGATATTGATAGACTGGACAACAGAGGGCAATGTGTGAGAGATGGTAACAATAATCAAAGTACTTTGTAAACATGTCAGTGAAATCCATTATTTTATACAACTTAATATATGCTAATAAAAGTAAATTAAAATACAAGATTAGAAGTGTACTGATTTCTGTCATTGAAAATGGTTTGAGTATTTTCATGTTTCACATTTATCCTACTGTGTGACCTTGGCCAGCTTTTGAGCTTCTCGTTACTTATCTGTAAATAGATAGTAATAATATCCATGTCATAGAGTAATTGAGAAGATTAGGCAAGATAAAGCACTTACTATAGAGCCATTCACCTAGCAATCCCTCAGTAGATGTTAATTGCCTCCCCCATCATTTAGGGTGCTCATTTTCATACTGCCTTTTGGGAAATTGGGTAGTATTCATGAGCTATTTGCAAATGAATGTTTTGGAAATTAGAATCTCATATAATTATACTAGGAATTTAGAAAATGACCTAAAATAGTAAACCATAATTAATTTGCCCAAAGAAATAAACTGTAAAATTTTCTCTGATGAAAAGAAATCACAGACAATATGAGATCCTCGAAGATAAAAATCTTGACTAGAGTATCCAGGACATGAGAAGTGGTCGTTTAGAGCAAATCTGAACGCTATACATATAATGCGTCACAGCCAATTCAGGGTAGATCTCTTTGCCTCCAAGAAGAAAGTGAGGTTTCTTAGGATGAGAAATGGCTAAGCTCTCTTGTCCAAAGCACCTCTTCTCTCCACCTCTTTGGAACTTTCTGGTGTTTGTTGATTGGTTTTCATTTTTCCCTTTTCCATTATTCACTCATTTGACAATAATTGTGCAAAATTTATTACATATAAATGTTCTAGCACCGAAACACTGGGGAACTATAGACTCAGTCCTGTCTGAATGAAGCTAAGAAAAAAGAATGGAAGGTTTTGTAAAAGATCCTAGCACCATGCATCTTTTGATCCAAAAGTTCCTTTGTCTGTAGTGATAAAAATGACCAACCTTCCCACAGATAATTATGCAGTGCTCAAACATTATAGCATATTTATTAATATACAATATATTATATAATGTTAAATGCAAATGTTTCTATGTATACGCCTAACTAAAAAGAATACTTTCATACTTAAATTATATCTAAAGGTATTTGAAACAAATCAAACAGAAACTGATAAAAGGTCAACACTAGTATTTTAAAGAAACTGCATTAGATAAATTTCCAGGATTTATACACCTTTTTGCATGGAGTCAGGCAGGCCCTAGTTGATGAAACATGAAGGTGACTAGAACGAAGAAATAAAGTCTCAGTTTTACTGATTTGGGAAATCATAAAACTGACTACTTAAAAATGAAGTAGAATCTGTATAAAGAGACCCTAAATTCTGCCTGTAAATATTTGCTAGTTATTTGATCTTTAACAAATCAACAGTCTTCAAAGGAACAAACAGAGTACATAGTTTCTACAAAGTCTTGCTGATATCTAAGCCACAATTCAGAATTACCAGACATACATAGAAACTGGAAAATGTGATGCATGGTTAGAGCACATTCTGTAAACACTGCTTCTGTGGTGACCAAACCTGGAATTAGCAGTCAAGGATTTTAAGGCCAATATTATGACTGTTCAAGGATGTAAAACAAGCATACACTGACATAAATATGAAATTGCCATATAGAAATAAAACTAAAATGAAATTCTGAAATAAAAGCTCCGTGGATGAGCTTAACAGTAAATGTGAAATGTGCCAGTGAATTCAGAGATCAAATTTACCCATTCTGGAAAACAAAAACAAACAAAAAATGTAAAACAAACTTTGAAAGAATAGATTCCAATTCTAGTCTTAACCCATTGAACAATGTTAAAAGAACATGTCATTAGGGTTTCAGGAGAAGAGAGAGAAATGAAGGCAAAAATGTGTTGAAATATATAATTGTACATACTCAGAAAACTCATAGTCACACTGATAAAAGACAAAAGTGAAGAGGAAATCATATGAATAAAAAGATGTACAGCAGGAAAACATGGTGTGAGCCTTACAAGATACAATGCAGGGGATTGTCAAAGTTCTTTTAGAAGGAGAAAAATAGGGGGACTGACTGAAAGGAACTGTCAACCCAAAATTCTGCTTTCAACAATCTATCAAATAAAGATTGTCTTAGACTTTTTAAAAGATGATCTAGTCTGGTGGTGCATGTTTTTATCCCAGCACTAAGGAGGCAGAAACTAGTGGATTGCTGAGTTTAAGGCTGACCTGGTTTACCAGGATAGTCAGGGCTATAGAGAGAGAGAGACCCTGACTCAAAAAAGAAAAAATTTTAAATATAAAGAAAAAGAAGAAACAGTATAATTCCTAAAACAACAAGTACTAGTGTTTTACAAAGAAAGTGCAAAGTGCCAACAATTGTCTGTGTTCAAATGAAATGTCATTGGCCCTTAGTAAGGTGCCTCCACCACTGTCTTGTTTCCACCATTTATTGTTACATAAAAATTGAATGAAAGAAACAACTGTCCTTCGTCTTATGTCCATTTTACCATTTTGTCTTAATCCATATTTTAAAAGGCACAGGTTATTAGCTTTTAATTTGTAACATCTTTAAGTTGTGTCTTATTTGGAGTCAGCATTTCATATTTATGACTGAACCTGGCATAAGAATATATGTTCTTTGTGACTCTTTCTGAGTAGTACTGCAGCTTTTTTCTTGTGCTCTCTTTATACCAATGTCCTCCATTATTTCCACCTTTATCTCATCTTTTTTCTCCTACCTTTCTCCCTCCCTGCCTTGGCCTGTTGATAGGGCCTAATGTAGGTGGNGTGGAACTGAATGCTGGGAGGAAGAAGGCAGAGTTAGAGAGATGCCATGATCTGCCTCTGGAGATAGATGTGCTGAAACTTTGCTGGTAGGCCATGACCTCGTGGTAATACACAGATTAATAGAAATGAGCTAAATTAAGATGTAAGAGTTAGCCAATAAGAAGCTAGAGCTAATGGAGCAAGCAGTGTTTTAATTAATGTAGTTTCTGTGTGATTATTTTGGTTCTGGGAGGCCGGGATGAATAAGCGGGCCCTACCCCAACAGCCTTGTCCTGGGAATGTCGTTGGAAACTTTTCATTTTACATTATTTGTTTTAGTTTGATCTTCTAAACTACCTGAATGTCATGGCTTACATACCATTAAATTAGTATTTGTTTAGTCTTAGTATGAAATCTTTGCTTACATCTGTGAGTTCATATCAGTTCTAACTTATATACTTTTTATTGTCTGTTTTTTTCCCCCATCATATTTATGGGGAATTTTTGGTGTTTTTGTTTCTGTGGTGCTGGGATTAAACCAAAGCCTACACAGGTGTTGTTAATTTGTTCATTTCAGATTTCCCATTATAAATCACAATACAAATAAAACATGTTATTTTTGTGTTTCTAAGAAGAACAAGAGATTCTTTAAAATCTTTATACAACTGTGTCTCCCTTGTATATAATACCTAGCTTGTACAAAAAGGAAATTTTTAGGAAATGAACAGAAAATACTTTCCAAGTATCTGTAAGTACGTCCTTCACCACAAATAATTGTGATTAATTAGTCTAATTTTTTAAAAGCATACTTAATTCTCACTGTTTGGCATGTTCTTTTACAATATAAAGTGTTTTGTTTGTTTTGTGTTGCTGAAAACCAAACACAGGGTCCTACACATGCTAGACAAGCACTCTGCCCCTGAGCTACACACCCAATCCTGAGAATGCTTTTCAGTACTAAGAAGTGCTAAGGGAAGGAAATGCTATGAACACTAACTTCAGCAGGCACATATTTAATAAATTCCAACCTGAAGGCACCTTCTTTCCCTAAGTCAGGTTGACCTGCTATGGCAGAAACATCTCACTTCCCTTCTGTGTAAAGAATGATGTTACCAGCACCATCTTCACTGTCAGGACCCTTAGGCCTGGTTAGCCGAAAAGAATATATACTTTCTAAGCTCTCCCACTATTAAGTACAGGATTTCAGTTTTTCAAGATGGAAGTTCTAGAGATGAATGGCATTGATGGTTGTCATTGACAATAGGAGACACAACTGCCCCAGTATGTGGCCCAAGGAGTTATTTCCAAAGAATCCTCAGGTGAAGCTAGGAGTCAGGAAACACTCTTGGTATAAGTCAGAATGAAGCAAAATTGCCATATATTAAGTAAAAGTACACACCATGGAATGTGGGTGGGCTTCTTGAGAGAATCCAGCTCAAGTGTCTTTGTAATACTGATGTATATGATTTTGAAGTTAAACTGTTTAAAGTATATAATTTATAGCCAAGTTCAAAGATAAATAGGTTTAGTACTTTTAAGTAAAATGAACTGGCTTATTTCTTTCTTTCTTTTTGTTTGTTTGTTTGTTTTTTGAGACAGGATTTCCCTGTGTAGCTTTGGAGCCTGTCCTGGCACTCTGTCTGTAGACCAGGACTGGCCTACGAACTCACAGAAACCTGCCTGCCTCTGCCTCCCAGGTGCTGGTATTAAAGGCATGCACCACCTCTGCCCAGCATGACTTATTTCTTTTAAGGAGAGAACCCTTCTGAAAATGAAACTGTAAGGTGGTTTATGAGGGCCACTGTTCAGTTTTGTAGAGAAGAGTCAAACTTAAGCTCAGATAACACACACATTTCATCTTAGAGTGGCACATTATCTGTTTGTGAGTGTGTGTCGTATACATGCACAAACGTGTGCACGTGCATACATGGGTGATGTGGTGGTAGCATGCATCCGTGGAATGAAAGGAAGAATACTCTTCTTCAGTCCTGCAGGCCCTGAGGTCAGACTTGGTGGCAAGTACCTTCACTCATTGAGCTGTCTCATTGGGCCACATTAGCTGTTTAACACTGGTTCAGGTTGTCTCTCAGAAGGGGCTTATTGTCTTTCTGTAGCAGGCTTTATAGAGTATTTGTCAGTCTGTTGGTTATGTGGAACTTATTCTTATCTAGCAAGCAATGCAACTAGAGGGAATGGTCATCAGGGACTACTTTCCATTCCTGTATCCCGCTCTCTTTTCTGTCTCAGTTGCATGACAGTTATGAATGCACTTAGTGCATTGAAACTGAGCACTTCCCTGGTTGGTAGCAAATAATGTTTTATTTCATTTTTGCTCCCAAAAGAAAAATTTTTAAGTTACCTTTGTATCTAGGCTAGAGGTATGATCCATGCTAGAGCACTCATCTAGCATGCGTAAGACCCGGGGGTTCAATCCCCAACACTGACAAAAAAAAAAAGAAAAATAGAACCCTTGGCTTTTTATAATAGCTATTCTAACTGGGATGAGCTGACATTTCCTTATCATTTTGATTTGCATTTCCCTCATCATTAGTGACATAAAGTCATGTTATCTGTTGTTTTGCTGTTGAGTTGTGGAGTTCATTGTATATTCTGGGTATTAGTCTAGAATAATAATCTAGATGAATAATTTGCAAATACTTTTCTTATTTGGCTGTTTGTCTCTACTTGTTTATCTATTTTCCTAAGCAGAAGCCTCTTAGTTTGTGACAGTTTCATTTATATGCTGTTACTTTTGTTGCCTTCACTTTTGACTTCTTATTTAGAAAATCATTGCATCTAACATAAAGACCAAGAGTGGTTACAAACACTGGTGGGGTTGTAAACTAGTATATAGCCATCATGGGAGTTAGAGATTCCTTAGAAAAAAAAGTGCCCACCAGTAAGTGTCTCTGTCATCTGCCTTGCTGCTGTCACTGTGACCATAGCCCGTAACTCCAAATCTGAGTAGTTTCAGAGGCACTTGGAGAAGTAAGGGATCCTGGACACTGCCAAAGTGTTTAGCCTTATATGAAGAGTCAGAGGAGCCACTAATGTTTCTCTGCTACCCTGGAAAACCAGAGAAGAAAATGGGCAGAAATGAAAGAGAAACATAACTACTGTTGAAGAAAATAAAAATTGAAAATTAACTGAAAGCAAAGCTTGCTTGCTATAAACTACCTCAGGAGAATAGAATAGAACTCTTCTCAGTTGAAATGACACCAGTTACACATAAAAGTGATTTTGTGTAACTGGAATAACTTGTATAGTATATAATCTTTTCTGAACAGATGCTATAAAACTTTTAGTATGTTAAATTCACTCATCACACTTGAAGTGTAAAAAAACAGATATACTTAGAATCACCAATAAACACTCGATGTAACTTTCTTTGGGTCTTAAAGCAGGAAAATCCAAAGTAGATCTTGAAGTAAAGCTAAAGAGCCATATATAACTCAGTATCTTTAAAAAAAGAAGAAAAAGAAAAGAAAAAAAGGGCATTTTATTCACGTAGGAAATATGGTAGTGGCTGTATTTTAACCTAGGAGGTGTAGCATGGAGCCACCCTTAGTTTAGGACATAAGCATAGATAGTTACACTCATTCTTGACAATGTGTATTTCTTGTAGATGACTGAAGAGATCTATTTGTACAGTACTTCTCCTTGGATTCCCATGTATCTTCTGCTCTTGTTTATATAATCCGGAACTCTTCTTTGGCATCACTTTACCTTAGATAACTGTGTGTGTACCAGAGTGAACTCTGACACTATGTTTTCCTTCTATGCAATCACACCCATCTGATAATGCTGCCATGCTGTGCTACTTGCTTTAGTGTGTACTGGTTGCACATTTGTCTGTGTTGTTTTCAGTTTACTTAATGATGCAATTTCCCTGATTATACTTTATATAGCTTCCAGTAGGGCCACACTCTTACTCTGACTTACTTGGTTACATAATTGGGCACATATAGAGGTAATATAGAATTCTGGGTTTGTGCACAATCTCAGATGGGAATGGAAATGTCATAGATGATTATAGTATATAATTATATAGTCCTTTTCCATATTAAAAAAGCTAACAGTATAATCTGACAATTTTATTACTTGGAGATATCGCTGAGTAATTGTGTATGTGTGTGGTTAGACTGGTAGCTGTGCTCTGTTGTAGCACTCATTATTGACAAAGGAAACCAATGATGTGCATTGACAGCTGAATGGATAAAGAAAATGTGTCCTGTATACGCTATAGAATGTTATTTGGCCACAAAGATTGAAATCTGGTCGTTTTCAGCAACATGTTTGGAAATGCAGGCCATTTTGTTATGTGAAATAAGCCTAGCTCAGAATGGCAGATTTTGTGAATTTTCTCTCATAGGTACAAGCTAAAGAAGTTTGCCTTAGGAGTAAGTAAAATAGCAGCCAGGAAGGATAAAGCTAAGTTGACAGAGGTTGAATAACTAGTACCAAAATACAGATTCATGGGATAGTGTTCTATAGCAGAATGAGGTAACAGATTCCACCAGTCACAGTCTCAGATAACTGGGTGGGGTTTGAGGTTCCTACCCTAAAGAAACTAATTACTCTGATTCAGCCATTCACACTGTAGGTGAACATAAAGTTATTATGTTATTCCATCAATATAAAGCATGTCGACTAAAAATAGAAAATGTTCATATACAGATGAGAAAATTTAAGCAAAAATGTCTTGAATCCTATTTTTGTTATTGTTACAAAAATGGCATTGGTCATTGAGGTGAAATTGGTCTTGTTTTTTATTTAGAGAGCTGCCCCCAATAGCTTACAGTTAATATATTGTAATTACAGTATGTTAAATGTTTAAAAGATATTGGCAGCACCATAGCTTTTCTGCCTCACTGTGTTCAGGAATAATTTGGTAAAAGTAGGTATCCAATGTATATGCACCCACCATATCTCAACATTTATACTCATGTTTTTAATTGTATATAATATAAATTATCTTAGTCTCGTGGAAAAGCAGTTTAACTTATGTTTTCTCTGTGTTCACCCTTCACCTCATGATTTCTCACATCTGTAGAGCAACTTCAGCCTCAGAGAACACCTACTACTTCAGAACAGGGATTCCACATATCCCTCCTCCCTTGGATTTTTTTTTTTTTTTGAAAGGGATAATAGGAGAGAGTTCAACAGGATTCTCATTTATTTGATTCCTTTTTCTTGTCTGGCACCTTGTTACTGCTCAAATTTAACAAGTTAGCTATATTTGAAAATATTCCTAAGAGGAGTCAGTCAGTCTCTGTCATTCTCTCTCTCTCTCTCTCTCTCTCTC
>LOEQ01000873.1:183064-197350 GCA_001685075.1 Bramus lutescens
GTTGTGAGCCACCATGTGGTTGCTGGGACCTTTGGAAGAGCAGGCAATGCTCTTCACCTCTGAGCCATCTCTCTAGCCCAAGTTTTTTTAGGTCCTTAAAGTTCCTCCTCAACCAAAATAAAACTGTCTTGCTAAACATTTACTATACATCAACAGCCAGTTAAATTATATAATAGCTTATGTGTCCCAATTCAGAATAGTGCTTTTTCATACAAGACCACATATATTTAAGTGTGATTTTTTTTTTGTTGTTTCTAATTTCAATTTTGCAAGATGGTCAACAGATATGTAGATAAAAACAGAGGTGAGGTAGTCATAGTCCATATAAAGCTTTGACATAGAAAGGGATAAATTACTTATTACTGTAACTCTTAATACAGGGCTATTAAATGCTCAGTAACCTAAAAGATGCAGGTAATGTGCTTTTATACTGCCATTGAGGGAGAAAAGACTAAAGGGAAATCAATGGTGGTAACTATTGTTTAACTAAGTAACATTTCTTAGCTTACAAACTGACTAATTTTTTTTAAGACTTATTTTTTACTTATGTGTATGTGTGAGTGCAGATGCCGCAGGGATCCAGAAGGAAGCTATCAGACCCTTGGAGCCTGATGTGTGTGCTGAGAATCAACTTCCAGTAACACATACTCTTAACCACTGAGTCATCTCACCAGCCCCTTTAGTTGATTTATTAAGTGAACATCAGTACCCCTGATAACTAGGTAGTCATACTTTGATGTTTGGAAGCTACAAAGAGAAATGCCACAGTTTAAGTCCAGAATGTCACACAGTTGTGAGTGATCTTCTCTAATGTTGAAGTAACAGGTGGCAGTTATTGATCCACATACCATGTGAGGTGTCTTCAGATGTTCTGGAGAATACATGTGTAAGCATACCTGCAGAGTATTGTAGGATAGGGAAATTAATGAATAAAACTAAAGCAGTGGGCCAGAAAAAGGAAGGAGTAAATCATGGGCAGTGTTGTGTGATACTGTGTCCTACCACTTGCCATGGCAGCAAGGGACCTTCCATGAAGAATGTGTTCACATTTCTGTTTTAGTCCAATAACAGTGGAATAGGATGGAATTTGAGAGAATGAAGAAAAGTTATTTTAATAATGTATGTCAGAAATTCAGTGGTCCAGAGCTAAAGTAATAGCATTAAGGCTATTTGAGACAGACAACTTAGGATCTGATGAGCAGTCTTATGCCAGCTAAGAGATAAGATTTAAGGGTTTCTAACCTAGAAAACAGACTGTGGCACAAGTTGTTGGGGTTGATGATATTGGGAGAAAACAAAAACTATAGTTTTATATGTCTGCTTATTTTTTTAATTAGTTTACAGTACTGAAGTTAATTAAGCCTGGTGCTGAGTACCTTGACAAGCACTCCACCACAGAGTCATCAGTAGAGAGGAAGAAAGAACTTTGAGTGTTAGGAACTTGAGTTACCTATAAAGTATCCATTTCAAATCTCCCGTAGAGATTTAGATTGCGTAAGGAACTAAAGAAACAACCTATCTTAGAAGGACAGATTTACTAGTTTCCATTATGGGCAGATTGGCATACATTGGGAGAAAGAAGGAAAACAGAGCAAACAAGATACTGAATTGGGGGAAGAGACCACAAAGGAAGATGAGACCAGAACAAGAAAAGTAAGTCACCAAAGAAGAGTAAGAAAGGTATTAAATATTTATCTATTTATATTGACTTTGAGGACCTCAGACATAAGGATAATCAGAACAGGTTATAGAGGTAAGATTTGAGCTTGATAGGAATGAACAAAGAGAGGGGCAGTGTGGAAGTCATCCTGGTCTACATGTGGAGCTACATCCACAACCTGGGCTCACATGATGGAAGGAGAGAACCAACTTTCACAAGTTGACCTCTGACCTCCACATTGAGATGTGTGTGTGTGCGCATACATGTGTGTATAAATGAATAAAAATTTAAAGAAGGAAGTAAAACTATCTTTACTTACAGGTGGTGGGATGTGTATGTTGAAAATTGCCAGACGCATACAACACAAGCTTTTAGAACTTAAGTGATTGCAACAGATTTACACAATGTATAAAGTAATTTATATTTTATATGTATAAAGAATGTATAAAGTCAGTTATATTTTATAAACTTATAATCAAAAATTGGGAAAACGTTACCATGAAAACTTAAAGTAAACTAAGAGATGTATTCATTTATAAGGACCCTTGTTATGACCTGTTCTGTAGATTCAACACAGTGTCAATCAAAATCCCAGCAAATGTTTTATAGAAATTTGCATGTTTATTCTAAAATTTATACCCAAAATAAAGGGCCTAGGATAGCCAAAACAGTCTTGAAAAGAATGAAAGTCAAGAGTGTGCATATATACCCTTGCATTTCATTTTTTGTTGTTTGTTTTTGTTTTGTTTGAGGCTTGAAATATAGCTGTGGCTGCCCTGAAACTCACAAAGATCTGCCAGCTTTTGCTTTCCAAGTGCTAGGATTAATGGCATTCCCCACTATCCCCAGCCTTGCATTTTTTTAAGAACAAAATTAAATCAGCTTTATGGAGTTGGGAGAATGGTTTAGTCAGCAGAGTTCTTGCTGTCCAAGCATAAGGACCCATGCAAGAACCTGGGTACAACATACATCTCCAGTCCCTGCACTGGGGAGATGGAGATAGGCAGATCCCAGACTCTCCGTGGTGGACTACTCTAGTCAAATTGGGGGCTCTCGGTTCAGTGGGAAACCCAGTGTTTAAAAAGTACTATGGAAAGCTGTCAAAGACACGAGATGATATGGCCTGTATACAAGCATGCATTCATATGCCTATACACATGCATTCACACTCACCCAAAAGAAAAAGAATTTAAACGAGTTTTGTAATTCAAGTAATTACAGGGAGTCATTAAATTTTAATGATAAATGTTGGTGATACACAGAGCAGCTCTGAAAATTGCAGTCCACCTGTTCCTTGCCTGTATCTTTTGAATGAAAGAATAATATGGTGGGATGAAGGATTGAAGCTGCTGCTATTTAATATATTCTCACTCTCAGTACATGTATGCAGCCTCCAAACTCCACAGAGAAAATCAGCAGCAGTACAGCATCTCTGCTTTCCTATGGATTGGCCTTTTTGTAAAGCAGCCTCATGATTTTCTTAGTACAGGTATTTTATTTTAAAATATGTTCCTAGACACTTGCCCCGGGTAGGCCTGAAAACATGTAGATTACTGCATTTCTCTTCAAAATCCTTTTCAGAGAAGCGAGTCAAGCTTGATTTGTGTTTTTAAGATATGTGAAAGTAGTAAGGTTGGGTGGAGGAGGAAATCATAACTTGGCTTTTAGTCCTTTGTTGACACCTCCTTAGCTTCTGCATTAGTCATAGGTCCCTTCCTTGTCTGGAGAGGGACTAAAGGAATAGGAAGCATTTGCAAGTGTGTAAAAGGCCAATGCAAAGAAAAGAAAATAGCTGACACAGAAAAATTCTGTCCTCCTCCAGTCTTACAGCTGTATTTTTTCGTTAATGCTTAGTGGTTTATGGATATTTGGAAGTTTGTGGTTTGCTTTTGGTGTTTGTTTTGAGATAGAGTTTTACTGTGTGGCTGTGGCTAGCCTAAGCTCATTTATGTAGGATGTGTTGCAACAATCCTCCTTCCTCTGCCTTCTGCATAGATTATCCCACCCAGAAGTTTCTGGATATTTGACCTCTTGTTTTTCTCCTTTATGTTACTGGTTTTTTATATTGTAAATGACATGCAAAATTCCTAACCTGCGAAGTGAACTAGTTTTCAAGGTCTAGTGTTTTTAAAATGTTAAAGTGGAGGCCAGCAAGATGGAGAAACAAGCGAAGGTGTTTGTTTGCAAGAGTATAGGTGGAGATAGTGGCCAGAGTTTATATACCAACTCACAGAAAGCCAAGTCTAAAAGGTTAAGACAAGATTCTGAGGCTTGTTCACAAAAAAGTTTTTACAATATCCTAGTGTTTGGAGTCTTGAAACCTAAAAAGGGTGGTAGGTTCATTGAGACACCTCTCTAATTACAGCTCTGCATGGTCAGGTAAAGAAATTGAAATGAGTTTCTTCCAGCATCTGCTATTGGGTATTTGGGCTCTTTGCCTATCTTTTGTATTTGTATAGAGCTTGATATACAAAGCATTTTCTACAGGTCTCATTTGATCCTACAGAAGATTTTGGGTAGGCAGAGCAAATACTATAAATACTATTACCCATTTCACAGGCAGAAACTATGAATGAGGCATAGAGTGGTCAACTATTTATTGAGAGTCACACAGCTTTTAAAGTGCAGAGTAGATGGCTCAGTTGGGTGAGATTGCTGAGTGCATTGGCATTAGGACCTGGGTGCAAATCCTCAGCACCTATGTGTAAAGTGGGCATGAGCACACATGTGCCTTTCACCCCAGCATTGTGGTCAGCAGTAACAGAGTTTGCTGCCAGACTAGACACAAGCTCCAGGTTCAGTGAGAGCCAATGTCTCATGTGAATAAGGTGGAGCGCTGGAGAATAGTACACCCAACATCCTCTTCTCCCCTATGGATGTCTCCTCACATATGCTGGTGCACACACACATATATATACAAACACACATGTATCTCTAGTGGTAGAGTGCTTGTGTGGCAGGCACAAGGTCTTGAGTTCAATTCCTGTCACCACAAAACTAATAATGTAACATTTTATGACTAGAGAGACGGCTCAGCAGTTACGAGCATGTGTTGCCCTTGCAGAGGACCAGAGTTCATTTCCCAGAACCCATATGGGGAGGCTCATAACCACCTATAACTCCTGGTCCAAGATGATCTGACACCCTCTTCTGGCCTCCATGGGTACCCACACTCATGCACAGACACACAATTTTAAAAAAATAAAATAAGTCTGAAAAATATCATTTTAGACTTGCATAAGAATTTAAGATATTTAGCATTTCTCCATTGTACCTTTAAGTTCCAGTTTGAGCACTAACAAGTTGAAGAACCGTTATTTTTCTGTATGGTTTTAAGCACTAAGAGTAAGTAACATTTTTGGTTTGTTTGTTTTATAGAATGTGATGCAAACTGGTTCATCATTGACAAAGACATCGAGGTAAAATCAGTTTTTTTTAAAAAATCTGAACAATAGTTTAATATTGTCCTTTGATCTATAGCTTTCCATTTGTTTTAATAAAATAATTTTTGGAAAAATAATAAGCTTTTTTAAAAATAAAGGCATGGTCCCTATAACTTAGAAGAGAAAGTTTGATTATTTTAGTATGTGTATGATTTAGTATGATTTAACGTGCCAGAAATTTAACTCAGCTTTGATTTTTGTCAACTGATGGGTAGCTATAATCATTTGATACCCTTCTGCTTGTTTCTTCTTTGCCATGATGATTCCTTTTAGCCCCTATGGCTGCTACTACTTACTAAGCTCAACACCGGAAATAACTGTTTCTTCTGTATAAGGAAATGGTCAGGCTATATTTAGAATGTGGCAGGTGCTTGTGTCAATTATTAGCCTTATTGTAGCAAATACTTAAAAATAAACTTTTAAAAAGTTGTTTTCAACTTGATGCCAAGTTTTAAGGTATCTGTAGATTGGAGATAACTGTCAACCAGTTCAAG
Source organism: Bramus lutescens (assembly GCA_001685075.1). Taxonomy (NCBI): domain Eukaryota; kingdom Metazoa; phylum Chordata; class Mammalia; order Rodentia; family Cricetidae; genus Bramus; species Bramus lutescens. Next base: position 188,662 of record LOEQ01000873.1, read on the forward strand.
AGAATAACTGGTAAAAACTGAAGCTTTTTCAAAAATGGAATTTATGTATGTATTTTTCTTTTCTTGAGACAGGGTTTCCTACATAGCCTAGGCTAGCCTCAAACTCGAGATCCTCCTGCCCTGGCCTCCCATTTGTTGGAATTATAGTCATGAACCACCATGCCTGGCTTTAAAGATGGAATTCTGCCAAACAAGATAAGTGCATGGTTGGGATTTGCATATTTCTCTTTAGGTATTTCATATGATGTGTTTTGCTCATGTTCTTTCATAGATAATAGAATTTAACTAGAATGTAAGACAGTTAGAATTGGGTCACTGTAGCAGAATGTACAAGGACTATAGTGGAAGAATATTGTCTCATACTCTTAGAAAGTATGATTAGTTTCACAGGCAAAAGAAATAACCCTGTGCTTTTCAAAAGAAAAGTTATAAAAGTTGGTAGTTATATATTTTATAATGTTTTAAAGCACAAAATCATAAAAATACCATTCCCTGCCTAATATTTTAAGTTTCTCATTCACCAATAAATGGTATATGTTTAGATATAGAAGTTAGCAACAACTAAGTGAAGCATATCAGTATTCCTGCTAGACCTGACCCCCTAAGTGGAGAATAATAAATGGGAGGGAGTCATGTGGGCAAGTGTAAAAGAAATAGGACTATCCTTGTCCTCACCTTTACAGGGTGGATCTCCACATCCAGGAGTTAGGTTGGACACAGGTCTCTGTCAATTCTTGTGTCTTACCAAAGTAATCGAACTGACCTAAAATACAATTCTTACTTGTTAATAGTTTTAAGAGGAAGAATAGGTAGGTTTCCTTAAACTGACTGAAGTAATTTTAATTTTTGATTTTTTTCCCTCCTACTCTTAGGCCAAGATAGGCAATAACAGATCATCTGGAAGATGGACCAACCGATACTATTCAGCCGACAAAAATGTCACATGTAGAAATTGTGATAAACGTGGCCATTTGTCAAAAAACTGCCCCTTACCACAAGTACGTGAGATGCATGATGCTTCTTTCTTGTTAAGATGGGACTGTTTGGCTTAGAAACCTACTACTTAGATTCAGCTCTTGTTCAAGTGTGTTGGATTACAGGTGGCTCATGAGCCTGGCACAGGGGTGAGCAGTAAGTGCAGCATCTGGAAACCCTGGGATCTGTTTCAGCTTCCCTATTACGAGGTGTGTGACTGTGTGCAAATCACTTCCCATCCTATGCCTAGAAGACTGAGCACAATGAATTCCTTTCCTTTCAAAGCCATCTCCTCTTTAAGCAGCATATTTCATTGTGGGATGATTCTGTTTTCTTTTGTAAGTGTGTACTAACACAAATTATGTAAAGCAAGTGCATCTACCTTTGGAGCACCAGAGAACTGGAACTCTTAAATGTTGTGGTATATAGTAACCCGGTACACACGTTCCTTCCTTACCTAGTACCTCTCCTAAACAAGTCTTCGCAGGCTTACTTCTGCTTCTTTCTCTGTCCCTCCCATGGCTTAGTTTCCAGATGTCCTCATTCTGTTTTCCGAGATATTTCTACTCTCTGACTATTCCTCTGTAAGTAGATATGCTGAGTAGGTGCCAGCTGGGCATATATACAGACCTAAGACTTCGGGGCAACAACATACTGAGAGCTGTGTTCAAGCTCTGAGTTCAGACATTTGTCTGATTTACAATTCTTCTCAAGGTTGAACCTTCACTGGATTTCGAGTTAGAAATAAGTTTTTATGGAATTATATAGGAAAGGAGTAACCAATGTTCTATCATTTGAAACTGATAGTAAAGAAAGTTTGTGTTTGTCTGCCACATAGAAAGTCCGGCCTTGTTGCCTCTGCTCGGAGAGAGGACACTTCCAGTATGCCTGTCCAGCCCGTTTCTGCTCAAACTGCTCTTTGCCCATGCCTTCCATGCACAGATGTCTTGAAAGATCTCCCTGGAGAAAACAATGTGGCCGATGTGATATGACAGGCCACTATGCTGACGTAAGTATCCTTAATGTAATTAATCTCTGTCAAGACTTTGGACAGTATACCAATTTTACCAATTATAGCCATCACCAGTCTTTTAGAAAGAATGGTTGTTTTTGTTTGTTTGACACAGATTTTCTCCTGAAACTCAATCTGTAGACCAAGCTGGCCTCAAACTGTGAGAGCCACCTGTCTCTGCCTCCCAAGTGTTTGGATTAAAAGTGTGTTACGGGGCTGGAGAGATGGCTCAATGGTTAAGAGCATTGCCTGCTCTTCCAAAGTTTTTGAGTTCAATTCCCAGCAACCACATGGTGGTTCACAACCATCTGTAATGAGGTCTGGTGCCCTCTTCTGGCCTGCAGGCATACACGCACACAGAATACTGTATGCATAATAAATAAATAAATAAATATTTAAAAAATAAAAATGAAAATGTGTCCCACAGGCTGAAGAGATGACTCAGTGTTAAGAGCACTGGCTGCTCTTCTAGGGGACCAGGGCTCAATTTCCAGCACATACATGACAACTCACGACTATCTGTAACTCCCAATTCTTGGGGATCCAACACCCGCACATAGACACACATGCAGGCGAAACACCAATGCACATAAAATGAAAAATAAAACCAAAAAGTGTGTGCTGCCACACTAGAAAGTTTATTGTTCCTTAAACTCAGTTGTCATATCCTACTTACCACTTGCCATGCAAAGCGGTGCTCTATTGTCAAGCATAGGCCTACTAAAGAATCCATCAGGAGGGACACAAGCAGCGGTTTCGAGCCCATGCTAGTATCTTTACTTTATTTACTTACTAAATAAAGATTAACTTTAAAGAGATACATAATATAATGTGGAAATTTTGCATATGAATTCGTGTATGTTTAAATGAAAATAGATGTGCACTTACACATTTTATACAGATGTGCATGTGAAACCTGGCCTAATATTCTTGGTGGTGATTTTTACTAGTGGTAAAATAATGCTAGTCTAAAACAATAAGTATACACCTCCCAGGACTTTAAATATGCCATTTTATTGAGTCTTTTGTATATTTAAAAAGTAACTCGGGCATTGTAGTGTGGCCTATAATCCTAGCTCCTAAGAGTCCTAGGCACAAAGATCTCAAGTTTTGAGGCCAGCAAAACCCTTTCTCAAAAATGTACTTAAAAAAAATAAGAAGAAAGTACAAGTAATTTAGAAGACGTTTCGGTTATTTGCAGCATAGAATGATGCAATGGACCTTGCTCACCTCCTGTTTTAAATTTGTATGGAGGGAATAGATCAACTCTAATAACATTAGAGCCCAGAAAAGCTAATAATGATGTTGATCCAGCTTTGATAGGGAATATGTATCTTCCTACACTCAGTTTACTCTTTACTTCTAAAGGATGTGTCACTAAGGGTCTGTCATTTTAGCTCTCAGTTGCATCCATTTCTACAGAGTAACAACAGATGTTTATTTTGTACGTAACAGTTAGTCATTGCTAAGTCTTTTTCACACTCTCACTTGGGTGCCAACCCTTGTTGTTTTAGATTGTTTCTCATTGTCTCTTCAGCGCTAAAGTTGCAGACTTGTGCCAGAAGGCCAGGCCAACTCATGAATGTTGGTCAAATTACTCTTACTACTGCACCACATTCCTCCCCCACATGACCTTCAGAACTGATTTCTTCCTCCTCCGCTGGGGCTCTTTGCAAGCCTTCCACTTCCCTCTGTGAGGAATCCTTCAGACTCATACAGTCTGCACATAGGCCATGTATGCTCTTGACTTCTTAACTGTTGGTTTCCTGTAGTAATCCCTTTTGCTTAATTTATTTAGACGATTTCCTTGAAAGACCAAATAAACTTTTCTCTGTACCCACCCTCAGTTATTCTTCCACTAGTTCCCCACAAGAGCCTACTTCCTCATCTTTATTACATCTACCCAAATGTCTCCTTTTTGTCCATCCTGGTTAAAGCAGCATATCTCTACACCTTCAACTCCCTGCCTCCTTTCCTGTTTTTTCTCCATAACACTTAGATCTAATATTCACTTTTCTCTCCTCTACTTTGAACATAAGCTGCATGTCTGTTTTCAGAATGTCTGTCATTGTAACTCTAGTTTCTAGGACAGTGCCGCACTGTTGAAGCTCAGTAGGATTTTGAATAATGAATTAATGAATGAGTTGGGGGTGACGGATCCTATGCACCCAACCTCCAGTTAAATGAGTCAGAGTTGTCAAGCCTTGCTAGGACATTCTTAGTTTGAGTGGTAACAAAGTTGACCTAGTAATTTTCCTAGTGCTGTTTAAAATCATTTCAATACACTTTTCAGAGGCCAGCTTATTTACAACATACTCAAACTAGTGACATTTCTAAGGCAAAGGCAGTCTGTTTGCCTTTCTTCCCCAGGATTTTTAGTAATCAACTCTAGATTTGTGTTCCATCTTTTTTTTTTAAACATTTACCTTGTTACCGAATACTTTCCATAAATATGTATGTTTTAAGTGAATGCTATAGTTATTTTGCAGCCCTTTAATTTGGGCCTATCAACTGCCAGGTTCGATAAAGAATCTTAATCAGTGACCTTGTGGTGAAATATATATATATATACTATGTCAACTTAAATGACTTAAAAGAGAACAAATTCAAGAAAAGATAGGATCAAGTTCAGGGAACCTTTACAATTCAAGTGATCAAGAAAAAACTAATTTTCCTGTTAATTTACTTGAAAAGAATGCAAACTATTGACATTAAGACTGGCTTAATGATGATCGCAAAATAATAGAAAATGAGTACAGCTTAAAATGTACTGACTTAGCAAGGGTTTGGGAGATGAAAATATAGTAACTTCTCCCTCCCTGAATTATTTTTTCTTGTTTTAGTCATCATTGTTGTTGCTGCAAAACAGTTTGGATGTATAAGAACCCAAATGCTAAGTAAGGAAAAGTCTTATTTTAAAAATAAAATCATCTCTGAGCTGGTGAGATGGGTCAATGAGTAAAAGTAGTTGTCACAAGCCTGGCAACCTGAGTTCAATCCCCTGCTCCTACATGGTAGAAGGAGAGAACCAGTTCTTGAAAATTATCTTATGATTTACACACCACACTCATGGTGGCATGGACATACCCACACAATAGATAAATAAATGTAATAAAATTATATATTACAATTGGTTAGTTTATTTAAATAAATATGTAGTCCTCTTGTTAATCATCACACTAATTTGGGGAGTAAAGAAGAAAGCCCAGCATTTTTCACATGTGTTATTTAAGCATATTAAAGCTAAGAGGCATGACTGGGATGTATTGATTTGCTTAATTAAGATAATCATTAAATGAACTTATGAGTGCTTATTTAGTTGAGAGGCTAGGATACCAACAAGAAAGTAGACCTCTTCACTTTGTTCTTGTTAATTAATTTGCTGATCAGAGGTGTGGGCCCACGTGCCATGATGTGTGAGTGGAGGAGTACAAAGGACATCTTTGGGGAGTCATTTCTCTCCTTCCACCTTGTTGAGGCAGATCTCTCATGCTGCTACTGCTGCTCTGCATACTCCAGGGTAGCTGACCCTCAAGTTTCAGGGGTAATTCTCCTGTCTCCTCTTCTGATCTTGCCACAGAAGTTGCCTTGCTTTGATTCTGTGTTGCTGTGACAAAACACTGACCACAGCCAACTTGGAGGCATTTTCTCAGTTGAGAGCCCCAGATGGCTTGAGCACATATCAAGCTGGTAAAACACTAACTAGCGTAATAGTGCTCAGACTGTAGTGCCATTGCACTCAACTTTTTATCTCGGCTCAGGGATTGCACTTGGTCCTTAGGCTTGTGCAGCCATCATTTTTACTCACTAAGCCGTCTCCCCCAGCCTGACTCAGTCCTCATAATCATTTTAGTGAAAATTGCTTATATTGTCATTGTTAAGAGAATAAATCCCAAGACAAGAATTAGTCATTCATTGGAACTGTTCCTAAGTCTCTTAATTAATAAATGAATATCTGAACTACTTGTTATTGCATATACATGTTCTACATTTTAAATTGAAGCTATGACTTTAACACATTGAAAGTTTGAAGGAGAATTCAGCCTTGTTTTGAAATTCTGTTAAAAACAGTTTCTTTTCTCAACATCTCTAACCTAAAGAATTGCTCTGCCCTCTCAAGCTGTCATCTACCACATGCCTCACAGTCTACACTTGGCCCTAGAGATGAGCCTAGCAGCTAATGGCAGGATTTCTTAGTTGACTCTAAGAATATGCTAGTAGAGGGTAGAAACAGTTCTTTTCTCCAAAAGAAGAGAGATTGCCCTCCCAAGAGCCTACAGTTTGCTTAAGAATTATGTGGCACTTAGAAATGTACTTATTCTTAGTATAGTCATGAGACTGTGACAAAGCAGATTGACACCAGAAATAAGAACAAATTCTGATACAATTGAGTTGTGATTAAGGAAGATAATGATTATCTTCATTAATGCCCTGTAAGGTTACAAACATACTAAACACTGCAAACTAAGGTCAACTCTCCTAAACTTCATTGATGACAGACAGCTTCTGCTAAATTCCGCAAATCACTTTCAAACCATACAGGTATATACTAACCATACAGGTATATACTAACATGCAGTGTACCCAGCCATTTGTCATTCAACCCATCATTGTCACTTGTAGAGTCCACAGTTCCCCAGTACCATTGTCATCTACAGAGTCCACAACCTAGAACTACACAATTAAAATTGGGGTAAAAAATCAGTATATTAAGGAATTCTACAGTGTTGTATTAGGCCACATTCACAACTGTCTTTAGCCACACTAAATGGTGTACATAATTTCTCTTGAAACTTTAAAATGTCTGTAGAATGATTTCTATATATGCTTGTTTATATGTATTTGTTCATGATTAAATAGAATAAAAATTACCTACCAGGTCATTAACCTTGATTTTCCTCTGCACACTGAGAATAGAGATGGGCTGAGAGATGTAATTAGCTTTTCCTCTATTTTTTTATCATATTCTTTCATTTGTATAAAAGGAGATAAAGGGATAATTATTTCTGAAAGACTTCAGTGTAATCCAAACTCAGTGTCACAGCCTGTAATCCCAGCTACTTGGGAGGCTGAAGCAGAAGGATCACCAAGTTCAATGCCAGTCTGGGCAACTTAGTGAGAACTCCTAATAAAATATGCCAGTTAGGATTGCTGATATAGCTCAATAGTAAGCCATTTGCCCAGGCTGGTTGGCAGTCATAGATGCATTTTGTTCTTTATTGCCTATTTTATGATGACGTGTATTCATTTTTATCTTATATATTCAAGGTGTAGTGTACACTATCTACTACATATAAATATTTTATGTCATAAATACTTTGGGAATAGTATAATCAGCAACCAGCATCTACTACTATCAAGTGTTTTTAGCCATTCTAATAGATGTGTATTACTGCTCTTTTTGGTTTGTGTCTGCCTAGTGACTAACATTGTTGAATATCCTTTTTGTGTGTTCATTTTTATCCTTGGGTTGTCTTTGATGAAGTGTCTAGATCCCTTCCCATTTTTAATTGTGGTGCTTATTGTCTCATTATTATTTTAGATATAACTCTTATTACCTATATGATTCAGAAGTATTTTTCCCAATCGACAGCTTATCTTTTTACTCTCAGGGTTGTTCTTTGACTAACAAGCTTATAAATTTGAAGTGCAGCTTACGTTTCTGGTGCCATTTCCAAGAACTCTTTACCCAACCTCAGAACATAAAAATTTTGTCCTGTGAATTCTTTCATATATTTTACAGTCTAATGTTTTATATACTGATTGTGGGTCCATTTTGAGTTAGTCTTTACATAGGTGTGAGTTTGTTTTCACCATTCATTGAAGTCCATCCTTTTCGTGTTTGTTAAAGATTATATAACCACACTTCTATGAATTGATCCCTAAATTTGATTCAGTGGTACTGATTTATACATTTGCCACAAAACTGGTACCCAACTCTTGATTACTGTAGCCCCACAGTCTTAAATCCAGACAGTAAATATGGTTTCTGAAAGCTTTCTCTAATTACATTTCCTTTCTCTCTCCAAATGATTACTAAATTAGCTTTCTTACCTGTGATAAATCCTGGTTGAATTTTGATTATTGAGCTTAATCTATTGACGACCATAGGGACAGTTTGACTCTACTATACTGAGTGTTCTGGCCCATAAATACTATATATGTCTTACTACTTTGTTTGGTTTCTTTTTTTAAGAGCTCTAAAGATTTCAATATCTACATGCTCCCCATTTAAATTTTTACATATTTTTATTGCAATTGTACCAATTTTTTTTACCAAATTATTGCTTATGTATAGAAAAATATTTGCAGTAATTCTCAAATGTTATAAGTATAGTTAACTTGGTTTTGGTTGCCTGTGTTTTCTGTGTTTACGATGAGTGTTCAATACTTTTATAATTGTGTGTGTGCCAGAGATCAGTGTCAGTTGTCATCTTCAACCACTTCTCCCCTTATTTTTTGAGGCACAATTTCATTAAAGCTAGAGCTTCCCAGTTTGGCTAGACTGTAGCTGGCCAGCAAGGTCCAAAGATCCTCTTGCCTCTGCCTCTCTGACACTAGGATCACAGGAGTGTGCCACCTTGCCCTGCTGATGTAGGAGGGTCATCTGTCTATGTGTTACTTTCATTGGTTAATAAAGAAACTGCATTGGCCCTTTGATAGGCTAGCCCTTAAGTGGGTGGAGTAGACAGAACAGAAGGC
>LOEQ01000873.1:197375-223428 GCA_001685075.1 Bramus lutescens
CCAGGCAGTGCTTAAATGATTACAATTTGTGTGTTGTTATTTCCGGGTATAAGCTAGCTGTGCAGGAGGCGGGGCTGGACGAAAAGCAGGCCTGCTCCCCTACCACTACACCCTGCTTTTTACATGAGTGCTAGGGATCGAACTCATGTCTTTATGCAAACACTTACCAACTGAGCCGACTCCTTAATCCCCATAATGATGTTTTTAAAATGACCTTTTACATTAGAATTGTGAAGGATCAACAGCACAACTCTGGGCCAAAAGTGTATCTGACATACCCTGGACACAATGGGAATCTTGAGAGAAAAGGAAAATTTCCACAGAAGAATTCCATGGATAATTGCATAACTAGATAACTAGAATGAGTGACATAACACAATCATGAGTAGAAATAACTTAATGTAGTTAAAAGGAACTGATTTGTTTCCTTAGGTTTTTGTTACTTGAGATGCTGTTTATATTTTGTAGGGGAATGTGTTGCAGTAGTGTTGCAGGGATATCCAGGATACCCTTAGAGCAGCAATAGGACAGCTCTGGAGGGAAAGAGCCACAATGGGACAGCTCTGGGTTGGCACGGGTGGGGGGGGGTAGNCACAAATGGCAGCGCAGCCCTAAAAGAAAGGTGTCCTGACTATCTGGAAGCCAGGCTACCTGAACCTAGGTTGCAGTGGGGGATGGTCTCCCTGCAGGATATAGGGATCCTGCTCTTCTGGAGAGCTGCTGCGGCTGAGTTCTGCTCTGTTCCCTTATGGGAGCGTTCTAGCAGAGCTATCTGCTTCTTCTCCAGCCCAAGATGTTTCTTCTTTTGCTAACACTCTGCTAAAAGGGTAGCCTCTTTCCTGCCTGGTCTTGCTTAGCCCCCTTAAGGATCATCCTAGCAAGGTTCTTCTGTTCTTCTCCACCTTGCTGAGGCCCTCTAGGGAACATCTCAGCAAGGTTTTTCAGCTCAATCCCCTAAGGGGCATCTTAGCCAGGTTCTTCTGGTCTGCGCCTGCAAAAGAAGGTCTGTCTCCCAAGACTCTCTTGAGAAAGAGATTTATTTGGGAAGGAGGAATCCAGGAGAGTGGCTGCCTCTGCCAGGGAGGGATTAAAGGGAGCCTTAGGGCAGCTTTAACTGAAGGGGTAAAGAGGCTTGAGTTTCTTATATAGGAGTTTTCCCAGGGAGAAGTGAGATTGGTTAGTTTTTCCCTGCTCAGAGATTGGTCAGTTTAGCTGGTCAGGGGCAGAGATGGCTCTGACTTTATGACCAGGGCAAATTTCTTTCACTGGCTCTGATTCTAGGGACAAAATGTGTTTCTTTGACACTAGTTTCAGAGCCAGGGCACATGTCTTTAGTCCTGGGTNTTGGGAAGGAGGAATCCAGGAGAGTGGCTGCCTCTGCCAGGGAGGGATTAAAGGGAGCCTTAGGGCAGCTTTAACTGAAGGGGTAAAGAGGCTTGAGTTTCTTATATAGGAGTTTTCCCAGGGAGAAGTGAGATTGGTTAGTTTTTCCCTGCTCAGAGATTGGTCAGTTTAGCTGGTCAGGGGCAGAGATGGCTCTGACTTTATGACCAGGGCAAATTTCTTTCACTGGCTCTGATTCTAGGGACAAAATGTGTTTCTTTGACACTAGTTTCAGAGCCAGGGCACATGTCTTTAGTCCTGGGTTCAGGGATAAAGATATTTCTCTCCCTGGCCCAGGTCTCAAATCCAGGGTGTGTTTCTTTCACTGACTCTAGGTTCAGAGCTCAGTGATTGGTTGGTTTCCTGCTTCAGTTGTCCCTTTTACCCTACATATTTTAATGTGTTTATATATAATGTATATATATGTAAATATAAATAATGTCAAATTCACTGTTTATTGGGCACTATCAGAAAGCTTATGACAGTTAAGAATTAAATTAAGAATTAAACATAAGTTTTTGTTGCTGTTCAAGTATAGGAATGTTAGTATTTAAGACATGGAGGCACTAGGCTGGTGAGATGACTTAACAAGCAAGACACTTGCCACAAAGCTATATGGCTTGAGTTTGATTTCCAGAAGCTACATGGTAGAAGGGGAAAACCAACTCCAGCAAGTTGTCCTCTAACATCTGCATGCATGCACATATATAAATGTGAATAAATAAGTGAATAAATGTAAAAGGTTGTCTAGAAAGAAATGTCAGAAATGAAGAGATAGTGCAGTTGTTAAGAGCACTTGTTTTTACAGAAGACCCAAATTCCATTCCCAGCACCTACAGGATTGCTCACAACTGCAACTCCATGGGGTCATCAGCATCAGCTGTAGACATACTGCATGTATATGCGTGCCCTCAAAACACTCATGCACATAAAATAAATAAATGTAAAAAAGTTAATTAAAGGAAAGAGAAGAAATGCAGGTTCCGGCCATTCAGGAGGCTGGGAGTGGGATTGCCACTTCAAGGTCAGGCAGGACTGCATAGTGAAACTCTGTCTCAAAAACTAACTAAATAACTAAATCCTTAAGTCAGTGAAAAGATAGACGTTCTGAGTAAGTTGAAAGTTGTAAAGAAATTCAAGATACTGGAGAACAGGAGCCCCTCTTCACCTGTGCACGTTATTGTGTATTTACTAGCATACCATCAAGATAGATTTCCAGAACGACGGGGAAACTTCCAAGTTTCTCCTTCCCTGCTGGAAATCGCTGGTTACTGTTAAAAAGGAAGTGTTTATAAAATGCTGTGACCATTACTGTTCCCACATTGTAAGGAAAGGAAATCAACTTAGTTTGAGAAAATTGAGCAAGAACATGTCACTTTGAAAATGGGGTAGACTGCTACTGGTTTTCACCAGTAGCCCAAAGACTTTGATTGTTTTGTTGTCAGAAGTTAGCTGTAAGATACAAAGTCAGATTATCATCTGATCCAATATCCATTTCTATGTACTTTTGAACAACTGAAAACATTAAGTAGACCTCATCTGAATGTCTTAGGTGCTCATCAGTTCAGTTTTTTTCACTATGGAGAAGGGAGCCACAGTGGCTACATCTAAGTAAAATCTAGTTTATCCTTTCCCTTTTGATTTGTTTCTTTGAGTCTTTGCTTTCCTGCTAGGTTTGACCACAAAGAAAAGTTGACCATGATCCAGTAGAATCTTGGCTACCTTATTGATGTCCATTTGTCCATTTGTGACTGTAGTAATAACTAGTAACAGTTGAGCACTTGCAGTACAGCAGGCATTGTTCTAAGGAATTAATCTTATCGAGTCTGACCATCCCAGCACCCATTGAGAGAGTTCTGAGAGCCCCTTTTACCAGTAAGAAAGCTGAGACACAGCAGTGTATAATTTGCCCAAGACAGTAAGTACAGGGCCCAGGATTTGAACCCAGCCATTTATTTGGTTCTGGCATGTCAGTTTTAACTCTTGTGTTCTCATGATTCTTTGTCTCATTTTCTCCTATTGTCTTGCTTGCAGTATCCTTTGATAAAAACAGCGTATGTTAGAAGATTAGCAGCTGTTTGTAAAATGAACTTGTATCAGTCATCTGGAATCATAGATCATCTCCAGAAACATTTGCAATTTCTTAATACAAAATTCTTTTTCAAAAGAAAATGTCACTTAAGAGAATTGTGTGTGTGTGCGTGCGTGCTTAGCTTTAAATATTTTTCTGTAAAATAAGGAAAAGTTCATTTTCTAATAAAACTGAAATATAATCTGGCAAACTTTATACCCTTAGGATACTACAAAAAAGTCAATATTTTGTACAAAAAAAGCTTGTCAGTTTTCCTGATTGTAGAGGATTATCAGTATAGAGACTGATTAAAATTATATAAAAAGATGGTTCTATGGAATCTGGTTCATTTTGGAAGCATCTTTAAGATATTGATCAGTGAATGGCTCTTTATACTGATTGCTGAAAATAATGTAGAGTCTGCGTACATTCTCACATATAGGTGATGTACATATGTATAAATGTATTTGTGTTGATGTATTTTATAGCTTCTCTTTACCAAGAATAGCCAGTTTTTATGCAGAGTAGAAATAAAGCAAGCAATCTTAAAACAGTAACATCTTGAATTTTAATTACAGATTTCTGTAATTTTAGACCTTGAAGCTGTTTTTCTATATAATTTTATTTAAAGTAAATGTTAGGATACTCTCTTAAATTTATCCCCAAGATAAATTCTAGTTCACATATACTCAGTGTATATGCAGTAGGAAATGTAAATACATTGTGTGTCGGAGGAACACATACATGCACAGTGATTACCAAGTGTTTGGACAGTTGGGTGACTTGAGAGGAGTATATTGACCAAGCTCCAGCATAGGGTCCTTCATTTGAAATGAAGGACCTAAAACGATATAAATGTGTATATGGGAGAAGTTACACTGATGGTTGAATCCAGAAGCTGGAATCTTTTTCTTGCCATCACTTCTCATTCAACAAATTTTAAACAAAATTATTCTCCTAAGTGTTTGTTTTATTTAAGCTATTCACCATCGATGAATATTGCTTGTTTTACTAAATCTTTTGTTTTGCTACAGTGACTTAAGGGGCCATCTCTTAACAGCAGAGGCTTTGACAAAGCACCAGAGGATTCTGTTAAAAAGTTATGTTTCGTAATTGTAGTTGTCGTGTCAGAGCCTAGCTGACTTGGAGCTGAAGGATTTTTGTGAGATGAGTAGCTGTGCCAGCAGGGACCCAAGTCTCCTGGGCTGGCCGCGCTCTCATTAAGATTTGCCGCTAGCAGTGGCGGTGTTCAGCATGTATGTGACGTGCATTCTGTTATTGTATGCTTGGCTTGTCAGCCTGCAGCTTTCTGACACTCACTTATGTCACTCTTTATTCAGAGAGGAAGAAGCTTTTGATAATTTGACAAGACAAGCTCTTAAACGATCTAGGTCATGGCCTTCACTGTCTGTGATTGTGAACATATTTCCTGAAAGCCCTGTCACTCATCACAGCTACATTTTCTCCCGGGGAGCCACAGGCCTGTCCTGGTCTCTTGTCAGCTCATACATTTTGGTTATTCATATACCAAATACAGTACTGAGGGTTTTTTTTTCTTCCCTTTTGCAAATGCTAGCATGTTAGTAAGGCTAATCCTTTCTCCTGTGCTGTGTTCCCAGCAGGGCTGCGTTCAAGGGCTCTCTCTAGTACAAGGCAGACAACTGGCCAAGGGGAGCTGAGGAGGAGGAAAGGCCGCTTAGTGCTGTTTTTGTGTTTGTTCATTGTTGTGGAAATATGAGAACTGGTGGCAAGGGCCTTGTCTGTTGAGCACTTGAGTCTTGGTCTGCTGTCGGGGGCTGTTTAAGATTGAGTGTTTTATTTTCTTTGATGTAGGCATTTGAGAATAGGGAAGTGGGAATTAAACAGCAGATGCCCTAAGCCGTTGTTCTCATAAAACAATAATTAGCACCTGATAAAATTCAATTTGGGTCAAAATGCACAATATAAACTCTCAATTCATCTGGCATAGTAAACTGTGTTGATACATCTTTGAATTTTATGAATAATAACAATCAGTTATTCATGTATGTTTATTATACAAAATACAATAGACAGGAAAACAAGTTGGGCAGAAGTTGGCAAACAGTGTACCACATTGCAGAAACAGATGTACAAGTACACTTTGTATGTTCAGTTCTGTGACTTAAGGACACCCTGTGAGTCCATCTACCTAAGTGTCAGTAAAGGGAGAGCACCAAGGCAGTAATAATGCAATTGTACTTAAGCTTTATTATATTTTCACTTTTGATGAGCTACACAGCTGACTACTCATTCGGTTTAAAATTTATTTTAAAATAAATTAGACTAAGTTTTCAGTTGCAGTAGTTGGCTTCTTCCTTTAGAAATTAATTTACTCCACCTAAATTTTCCATGCAATAGATATATAAACCTGAATTCTTTGCCATTGTGTTTAGTAAGAAATTTTAAAATATGTGTATGTGAATAATGCTAAGAAATGTTAAAAAAAAAAGAAGGAAGAAGAAGAAACAACTGCCAAAAACAACTGCCAAAGCTTTAGCATGTAAAAATATAGGATTTTAAATTTTGATTAGTGATTGCAGTTATATTTCGTATTTCAAATAAATGTATATGCTTCCTGTTGACCCTTCCTTTGAAGTCTTTTCTCTAACCTTGCATAGTGTTATGATAAAATAGTAAAATGAAGCTGTACATAGGAATGTTAAATAAAAGTGCGTACAAAATAGCCAGGAAGAATTTTTAAATTGTAGTGCTATTGTCTAATAAAAGAAAAGAAACTTCAAGTCTTTCACTACTAAATTTCTGTATCAGTAATCATCTTTGTGTACAGAGCAATCAAATGATTGTTCAAAAACCAAGTAATGCTTTTTTTTATTGCTAAATTGCTACTACACTAGAAAAAGGTCACATGGTAGAGTGGCATTCTGCCAGTCTATGACAACTCAGTGATTGTGATTTTTCAACCGTATTATTCTGAGGATACTGTGGTAATCAAGAACTATCCATAGCTAATATATAAATAACTACTTGCTTATCTCTATAGTAATCCAACTCAAATTATATATACACAGCAAAAAGCTTATGCTAGAAGGTAGAAAATGAGCATTTAAAGATATATCATACATTAGGTCTTTGCATGTAAGTTTTTGTATATTTCATCCTTAAGGACTTTTGTAACCAACAACTTGGTAGCTATTATTTATCTGGTACTAGCATTGTCTTTGCCTCCTGAGCTACTTTTAATTTTCTAAATTTAGTTTCCTTTTGTTTAGTGTTATTTATCCAGAAATCCTTGGCATAAGTAGTGGGTTTTTTTTATCAGATACTTTATATTGTATTAATATGCCATTAAAACTGGAAAGCTGAATCTCATTTATACACTTTCCTACAGAAAATTGCATGGGCTAATTAAAGTGCTTAAGATGTGGTTTTGGGTTTGTTTGTTTTTTTTTCAGATGAGTTATACTCTTGTCTACTCATTTAGGTGGTGTTTTTAGTAGAGTTTTTGCTGTTCATAGTTGCTGTCATCAACATTGTATTTCTGCAAAGATGGTTAACTGATGCGCTAAATAGTGCTGTTAGAGGCAGTGTTTCCTCAACAAGGTCGTAATTTGCCATGAAGAGATTGACGTGTGACTCAGGGAGGGGTCTCTACTGAGTTTGTCGCTGTTGCCGAATATTTTTGTTGTTATCTGTTCTGATTTCAGTAAGTTCATCTTTGATGGAATTTTTGAGGCTTTATTGTTTTGTTTTTAGATTATTTCTTTATAAATATGAACATATAAAATTTTGACACTTAAGAGAAAGGGCTTGGACTTTGATTTTTTTTGCTTGTCTTTTTTTTAATTTTCTTGTTCATCAAGTTTTAAATTAGCACTAAATGGTTAGATAAAAGATAGCAACTGTTAGAAATAAGTACATAACACAATGAGGGCTTCTTAGACACACTTGCTCTTAAATAATTGTCTTCTGTCGTGCTATCAAAGTTAAGAATGCTCTTTTAAAAGATGTATTTTAGTCTTATAGATTTTGACCATGGCTCTTGATTTAATAGTTTAACTGAGTTATGACTCTTTATCACACCTTAGTCCCCAAACTTCTAACCTGAGAAGAAAGAGAGGAGGAAAACTTTGTTACTGGCTTCCTGACAATAGCAGGGAGTGTGTTAAACCAGTGTAAAATTCAATTAAACTGTCTAGCCAGGTTTTTGAAGCTGAAATGCAGACCCTTTCTGTTAAGCTTCTTATTTTCCTGTGACCGACACCGGTGGATGCTGGGTTATGCCAAAACCAACAGGCT
This sequence comes from Bramus lutescens, assembly GCA_001685075.1. Classification (NCBI taxonomy): domain Eukaryota; kingdom Metazoa; phylum Chordata; class Mammalia; order Rodentia; family Cricetidae; genus Bramus; species Bramus lutescens. The sequence goes on from LOEQ01000873.1 coordinate 205,108, forward strand.
GTAAAGTACCTTGTTTCATGCTCCCAGCTGATCAATATTTTTATTTTCCAGGCTTGCCCAGAAATCTGGAGGCAGTATCACCTAACGGTGAGTAAAAACACCTTTTTCTTTTCCCCAGGACCCAGCCTATTTACCCTTCTCTGAACTGCTGACCATAAAATATAGACAAGCATCTTCTGTAGCAAGATAATAAACATCTAGAGAGTTTTTACTTACTGAGAAAGCAATAATACACCTTTCCCTCTCTCCTGCCCACTGCCTGTCCTTATTTTTCTGTTTTTTAAAGGTTTCAAAGGATTTTTATTATTCACGTCATTGAATGATTATATCAGGATACTCTCAGGCTTAGACTGTATTCATTAAGTTAAAGGGGAAAGTATGCTAGAAACTGTGAAGCAGTGTAATAATCCAGTGCTTTTAGAATGTTGTATTACCACAGTCCATAAGCATACAGCGCACAATATCATTCATTATTGTTTTCCTGCTTTGACTGAGATAATTCTTAAATGATTAGAAAAAAACGTAGTGTACCGCTCATAGGACAGTTCAATTCCTCTGTCCTTAAAACTCTCTTGACTTGTTCATATTTTATAATACATGCTTAATATTCAAATTATTCAATTCGGATTTATTAAGATTTTAGTCTTAGTAAAAGCAGAAAATAACTGTTGCTATACAATCCAGCTGACTGATGCTCAGCATTATGAAGTCAGCTCACTTTGACGCTCCAGCTGAAACAATGCCAAGCAGTCCTCTGTTGCCTTAGTGTTCAGTCTCAGTGTATTAACTGCACTGAGAGACAACTTTTAATTATACAGTTAAATAAGTCAACATTATTAATAATTGTTAAAGTTTAATATATAAATGGTTTTGTGTATAATAAGGCAAGTCAGAAAAAAGAAAAATCAGTTTTTTAAAAACAGACTGCCTTCCTCTTATAGAAATAAAAAGTGAGCCAACAGGTAGACATTCCCCCATTGTCTGTCCAGGCCACAGTGCCAGGGATAGTATCTGTAGGTTTGTTTAAAACTTTAGTGTTATATTAAATAAAAGTCATATACATGTCTATATATTCTATACATAACATGTGACAAATGCAGTCAGTGGATTATGTTTGTGGTATTGTAGTAATTCTTTGGCAACATAATAGTAGTAAAACCCTTGCAGCCTAACCCCGGGGGAACAGAATTGTTCTTGGTCTTCTCAAGATCACAGTCTCTGTGTAATAGTGCAGCTACGCTCATTGTCTTTATTAAATAATATTATAGTAGATTTTACTTTTATTCTGTTTGCTTTTTTACTAACAAGTTTTATATAACTATTATTGAAGGATAAAAATTAGCTTCAAATGTAACAGAAATACTTAAAGGTTTGTTGGATTTTTTAGCATTTCAGAAACAAGTTATAAAAAGAATACATATCTTTTAAAATAAAAATAAAATAAATTCATTTTTATTAGAATATAATATATTCTATCTGTAAGAATAATAAATTCAATTTGAAAACTTTCCATATCTGGAAACCTGGTTGATTTTTCTTTCAGAAAATCTTAATGTAACCATTGTAATTCACAACTACCAAGTTTTAATAAATACTGAATTACTATGCAAGAATAACTGTAACACTACTATGCTTATAAATGTGTAAATACTTTATCAGTCCATCTAAAATATATTGTTTTCTAATTATTAAATTGCCTTATCAGTATATGAACAATATGTGAATCCCTGCCTGTAATTTTAAGCAGTATTAAATAGTGAGAGAAAGCAAGCTGCATGCTGATTTTCGCATCTTCAGCCCTTTTACTAGGCGATGGACTGCCATCTATTGACTCAGAGTAGCCCTCACATGTGAATATGGCATCAGTCACAGCAGTGGTCACAGAAGGAGCTAGGTTTGAAATGCTACTATGTATTCATTTCAACCATCCCTCTTTAAACTATGGAATAGTATGCAGTTCATTGTGATGTGTTCCTTTCTTTTCTAATCCCAGGGAACTGTGCTTCAGGGTTAAATTTATTTTAAAAAGTTCAGTTTGAAACTGTCTACATAGAGTGCTTTTCCACATGCTGTTGTGTGGTTCCCAGCTGATGAAACTGGAAGCTCATTTCCAGAACAAGCACATTTTGAGCAACTACAAAACCGGGCCTGTCTAGGAAGCCTCTCTTTTACAAGCATGTAAGGATAGCAATGTTAATTAACATAAGTAGACTTGTGAAATTTCAAAACTTCCTTAAAATATTGTCAAATAAGATTACAAAAGAGAAGTGTTCATTATTTTTAGTAATTTCATCAAAGGTAAAATGATATCTCTAACAGATTGTGCCTAAATAGAGCTTTTTAAAAAAAAAAAAACAAACCTGACTTTATTAATAAAAGGCAAGTCCATCATTCCAAAAGATGCATGTTGATAAGATTCTAAACACACACCCAGCACAGCATGTGGCTTCACTGCTCTTCTCTGTGCATCTCAATGATTAATAAAAGTCATACCTGGTGATATCTCTGTTGATCTGGACACATATGTGAGAGAAAAATTGCTTAACAATTACGTAATTTCCTACAATAGCTAATACTTTTACTTCCTAAAAATTGTTAGAAGTTTTTAAATGTTTTAATCATATAACCCTATTCTTTACATTGAAATTTCCACCTTCAGATTGTTAGCAGCCTTGACTTTAAGTATTCCTTTTCTTCATTCAAATAACACCCTGTCAAGAAAGAAAGCCCCTTCTCTCACCTCTTCATTCCGTATGCCATAGTAAAAACCCCAGGCTGATATGGCACTAACAGAGTTCTAACCAAGACCTTTTACCTGTTAGAAGCTGTAATTGGACATGCAATAGACATTCTTAATCTGCTTACTTAAAAAGTAATCAGGAAATTTTAATTTGGAGGTCTATGTATTAAGAACCAAAAAGGTTAATGTTTAATTTTGTTTAATTTTGTCCTTGGACTTCTTTGTATGGACTTAAAATGTATTACAAACTTAATGCTTCTTATTTTAACGAAAAGTTTCAGAATAAGGAAGGAAATGTAATTAAGTGTTAAGTTTTAAATGTTTATTCATAATGTTTGGAATGTTAGAATTTACACTTTAAAAACGGAAGTATTTATTAACAGTGCAATAAAGAAGAGAAATTAATTTCATTGCTTCCTTTCTGGCCCAGGGAAGCTTATGGTCAGGATTTACTGGGTAGTCAAGACCCTGAACCCACCGAATGGCAAGAGTATATCCTACAGACTGCAGTTAACAGCAGTCCATTTTGTTCTCCCTATGTGGAAACACCAACTTAGTAGTAGTATGTTTTCTGAGTTTTCAGTGTGAATTTTACACCAAATCAGAACTTACCTCCTAAAGAATTCTAAGCCGTATGCTACAGGATGTTACCCCAAATAGCAACAAACTAAATGCTAACTTTAGAGCTGTTGTTCTACAGTCCAGGAGGAAAGATTGGGGAAGTGAGTGTAGGTGCTGAAGCCACAGCCACTTGATTCTCTTTATCTGGGACTGAGGTATAAGGAGGGGTAAATAACAATTTTTAACTCCCTAATGCTAAAATGCCATGTTTTTCTTTAAAAATAACTTAAAATAAAAAGCAAAATATTTTTAAAAGTCAGTCTCGATGGAGAATTTTTTTCTATTTTTTTTTTAAAGAAACTTCCTTTTGGTTGGATGTGTTAGGAGTCTTGGGTGACTTTCTGAAAGCCTCTTAGCTATCTCAGCAGACCTGCCCACCCATGAGAACACTGTCCACACACCGCTTAACTGGGGAAGGCTTTGTTCTTTTCCTGTGTACGTGTTTGCACGTGTTGGTAAGTGAAACAGCCCAGGTGTGTGTTTAAGAAAATAGATTGGCTGGGCATTATCTTTAGAACTGTCCGTTCCAAAATAGAGTGAGGGCTAGTTCTCACTATTAAAAAAAATAGTTACCATTTTTAAGGGCCTAACAGAGATTATCATAAACAGCTCTTATACAATCATTTGGTAGTTCAATCCACTTTACCAACTCCCAGAACCAAGAAAACTCATAAATTCTAGTCAGTGTTTTGATTAACTAAGTATTGCTATTGAGATACTATATATGTTAAATTTCAAAGATTCAGTTTTATTTAAAATCCCCTTAAACACTGACACAGTGCTAAAGTTAATGCATGTGTGGTCTGGAGCTTGAGAAGGCATGTGTTCCCTTTGTAGTACACTTAAGTGATTGATGGGCCTTCCAGGGCTCTACACAGCCAGACTGCTTCACTTTTTCTTCTAGTCGCTTGGCATCTAAATAACACGGTTTGTTTGTTTGTTTGTTTGTTTGTTTGTTTGTTTGTTTGTTTTCTGGTACTGGGTCTGAACCCAGAGCTTTATGTACGTTAAGTATGAGCTTTGCCACTGAACTTCAATACCAACAGCACCAATAATGTTTTTTAATAAGCATTAATGACTTCAGTGATAACAGATAGGAAATACATTTGAACAGTGACAGAATTTTTGAAGTTTTTTTCACATGGACATTTTATCAGAAATAGATTAGTATTTAATATCTTAAGTATTTGCTCTGCACTTAATATCAAGATTATGATAGATTTTTTGTCAGTCTTACCATTTTTAACTTAGTATATAAAAGGTAATTACTACATTTAAAGAATTAATTTTTTAAGTATTTTACAGACATGCCAGATCTAATCATTGAAAGCAATTAGAAAATGCACTTTCAAAGAGGGTAGAACCTGGAATTGTCAATCTCAATAAATGAGATTCATTTTAAAATAAATATAATTTGCCAAGTCACCAAAAACCAGTTTTCCAAAGCTGTTCCTATAAAGGGAAGTGGGAAAGTGTGGACACTGTGCACTATTAATGCTTATTATTTTTCCTTTCATGTTTCTTCATGTCATGTACACATTTGATTTTTGAGTTAAGGGTACAATAAAATAATTTATATTTTATTGAAGTAATAATATTTTCTTATTTTTGAAGGAAAATGAGGTATCCGTTACTTTAGAGATTTTTCAACATACTTGACTTTTAATATTTTAATTCAAAATAATTTAACTTGGACAGGAAATCAATATGATATGTTTTGTACAGGCTTGTTCTTACATGAGTATATTTGAAGACTTGATGGTGGTGATTGTGATGTAGATACAAGGCATCTGAAATGGTGAAGCAGTGGGCAACGTGCATTGCTGTCCGGGTGCTTTTACTTAGGAACACCTGTGCTTTGCCACTTTCTGAATGTCTGTAGTCACCTCACCATTAGCTTTCATACTTTTGTTCATTTTTTAGATAATCTAAAGATTAGTTTAATCTGAAGATCTACTATAGTTTGTAACTTCTTTTTTCATTTGATTTTCAAAAAGGTCTCTGTTCCCTTTGGCCTGTTCCATAATGGCTGGAGGAAATGACCAGCATACTGAGGACTTATGTATTCACCAGATGAGCTTCAAGTTTGATTTCTGCTTAAAACTTGAAAGAAATCTGTGGTTATTCCTTTTCTATACTGTTTTTCCTGAAGATAATAGAAAGGTTAAAAGTTACACTCAGACATTTTGTTACCTTTTTTCTTCCCCTCCCCATTGTGTTCACGTTTACTTGCGAATGAATTATGTTTAATCACTGTAAAAAAGAGTTGTTAATAATTAAACATATAACAATTAAATTCCATTTCTAGGAGTTCACATTTTAATATGTGGTACATATATTGATTTTTTTATGTCTCCTTAGTAAAATACATATATGAGTCATGTCATCCCAAGAAAACTATTCTTTTTTACTGGGAACTCTGCATTTTGAAAGAATGCCACTTTACGATGAACGTGAATATCGACAAAACAAAACCCTTAAACTAAATTTTATCAAGCTTACAGTTGCCCACCATATACCATCTAATACCAGAAATTATAATTTTCTAATATGAAATGTTTTTGTCAGATTATGTACACATCAGAACAGAGAAATGTATAATTTTAGCATATTTGAGTGGCTGTTTTTCATATAATAGATGGTTTATGCATTCCTTAAAAGTATATTACCAAGTAACTGACTCTTGTGTGCTTCTCTGAGTATTTCAGCCCAACAATAAATGTAAATAAGGTATACATACAAACAAAATGGAAGTAACAAAAAGTGTTACTTCCGTTATTAAGTACAATTAGGATCAGCATAATCTTTAAGAGTGCAAGTCTGTCCTTTGACGACTCAGAAAACCCCTTGACCTCTCCACGAGCAGTGTCTGCACCATAGCTGCTTTGTTACCACACAGGCTCCTGTAATAAACAAGTTAAGAGGACTGTAAGGTTTCAGAAATACTCTTTTAAATAACTAAAGATTTATGAATTACTGCTCGGATTGATCTGACTTTAAGCTTTAAATTCATTGGTCACTTAACTCCCTCCTGTATTGGAAAGTCAAGGGAATTATATGTGAATTTGTGCATTTGTGAGTATTTCTTCCAGATATTTGAGAATTGGCCTTTAAGTAATGTCAGTAATTTATATGAAGAAAAAAGCTACAAAGTCGTATGGCATTGAACAATTAAAGCTTGAAGACATATTTATATGCATGTATGTATATAATCCAAATATACTTACATATATGCATACATACACACACGCATGCATGTACATGAGATTAAGTTGTACCTTCACCTTAACTAGTTTATCAATATATGAATGGATCCTTTTTCAGAAACAAGAATTATTTAATATGAGAATTCAGAAATCTGTATTTGTGAAAATAATTCATACATACAAACACATACATCAGTTACTGGTAAGGCCACCAGATTATTTTAATTTTGTTTTGAGACAGGCAGTTCCTCCTACCTTAGCCTCCTACTGCTGGAAATACAGACATAAACTACTATGCCCAGCTTTATTTTATTTTTTATACATTATTTCCATTATGCATGTACATGTGCACACACATAATTATAACTACTAGATGTATTATAAGACCATCTTTATAATTTGTAATCGCTCTGTGCTTATAAATACCCACTTAAGGTTTTTGTTTGTTTTCTTTTATGAGGCTAGCCTGGGCTGGCCTTGAACTACACTGGTTCTTTTACTTCAGCCTCCAAAGATCAAGGATTACAGGCATGAACTGTCATTCCCAGCTAAATACCTATTTTCTATGAATATGCTTCTATACAGGTACTTGCAATTAGGAGAACTAAGTTTGGGGCTGTGTGTTAACTTTGTTTATAAAATAAAAGTCTCTGTTTTGTATGTCTTAGAGCTCTGACAATTCCATTGTCTTACAGTTGTACTATACATGTTTTGAAAAATATGCTATGAAATTTGGACAGAAGGGCAGGCATATCAATGAGTTAATGTTCTGTACCACAAGATAAGGAAAAAATGCTGACTCAGGGCTGTACTCTGGTTCAAGTTTGATTCTTTCATATAGTATATACAGAGGTTGTTGTGAAAATGTCTGATGCAGAAGAGTCTCAGCTCTTGGTCTGGAAATGGTGGTAGTGCCTCTCAGGACTGTGTGAGCCTGCACACAGTGAGGTGTCTGCCGGACTTCACAGCTCTGCTCATAGCATGTAAACCAGGTAAGCTCTGCGCAGCACCTCACCTTGAGATGGGCTCTGGGGATAGCCCAGACTCAGATTGCTGCAGGGTCTCTGCTCAAGGTGAGGAGAGTGTAACAGCTTCTTCTTGTTCTCCTAACAATGTTTCCTTCTTACAGTTACTGGAGTTACAGTATTTAAAGCCGTTCTCCTTTTCTTATTATTTATACTTGTCTTACTTGTTTCAAAAAAATGTAGGTGAGTAACTTCTTTTTTTTTCTTTTTTCCCAAGACAGGGTCTTCCTATGTAGCCCAGGCTGGCCTGGAATCGCTATATCCCAAGCTGGCCTGGAACTCGAGATCCTCCTGCCTCAGCTTCATGAGTGCTGAGATTACAGGCGTGCGCCACCACGCCCAGTTTAGGTGAGTAACTCTTAATTAAGTACAGTAAACAAATTGTTTTCTTAATTTGATTTACCTAAAAACAGCATAAAAATATTTAAGATTAGATCACAAAAGATTTAAGTTACTTCCTTTCCTATAAAAATGACCTACAGTCCATATCATACATAGAAATACAATGCATGTTTAGCACTGGGTTTCATCCCCAGCATTAAAGAAAACAGAAACAAGAAAGGGAAAGGGGGAGATAAGTGATGCTATCACTTTGAGATATACATGGATTAAGCTACTGTGTGCATAATTTTTAGCATAACTTCAATGTCCTATGACTCATTATTGTAAGCAAAGTATATAAATCTTTATAGTGAGAATAATATGAGAACATACAGCTCACAGCAATTATAGTGTCTTATACAAGGAAGAGAGGGGTCCTTTTCATAAGATAGGGAAGGAAACCAGAAATCTACCAGGGTTTAACATAGTCAGAGAACATCACAAAATATGAGAGCTGCCTCAGCTCTGCAGTCTCCCAGTCTCCCAGATGTGTATGGGTTCAGAAAAAAATGCAATGCCAAATTAGGCACTTTCTCAATGTGTGGTATCTGTCCTCCAAAGGGCATTCCTAGTCCATGTTCCTTATTTTAAGACAGAATGCAAAATAAAAACAAAAGACCAAAGCTGGGGAGATGACTCAGTGGTCCAGAGGACCTGGGTTTGTTTCCCAGCACCCACATGGTGGCTCAGAGCTATCTATAACTCCAGTCCCAGGGACCCAACACCCTCTTCTGGCTTCTGTGGGCATCAGGCATACAAGTAGTACACAGACATAAGTGCAGACAAAATACTCACACATATGAAATAAAATTTAAATTTTAAAAATGTAACTTAAAAATAAAACAAAACAAGACTACCTTGAGCAGGTCCTTAAAGCTGTGAAATTTTCTGTCTGTGTTACTGATAGCCAACAGGATTCAATAGAATAAGCCGGCTTGGGAGGGGAAGTCATATGGAGTTATAGTCAAAATCAAAAGCTTGGAGTTTGTTTGGGTCCCCATGTATTAACTAATAAATGCAATAGAGCTATGGTTCTAATCTATAATTATCAGTGGAGGTTTATGTAAGCATTTCATATGGTTGAAAGATATATATACTTAACATGTCTTATACTCTACTACAGTAAAGCTGTCGATAAAATATCTGTGAATTCATACATGTGTGTATTCTTTTCTGTCCCTTCCCTTATATCCTGTCTCCATGCCCTCCTCAACCCTCCCCTACATCAAAGCTTGTGGTCCTTTCCATCTGTGTACTAAAAGGTTTCTTTGTAAACCAGGCCATTTGTCCATCATTGTTTGGGGTCCAAACAGTGGTAAGATACCCTGTCACTGATCCCATGTGCTATGAATGGCAGCTCCTCTCCGGACAATTGGCGGAGGGACTGAAAAATATTCCTGAGAGGATTATTTAACCTTTCAATTTAGAGGGCACAAAGCCCAGCTGATTAATGAACTTTCTGATGGGTGCCGATAAGCGGATCTATTTCTTTATTTCCCCTAAAAGTGATTCCTTCTCCTATCCATATTACTATAATCTTAAACATAAATGTGGCAAATAGATTAAAAAACTGCACTAAAGAGTTTATCTGACTGGCAAACTGAAGGAGCTAAATTAAAATTGGTAATGACAGCAGTGGCTCAGCCTCATATATGGTTTTTAAATGCACTGTGTATTTTGAAGAGACTTATTCTCCAGCTTGCCTGGTAATGACTGCTTTTGGTGCAGTCTGGGGCTGGCTTCTGTTATCCCCACCTCGTGCCCCCCCCCAAAAAAAATGAGTTGTGTTATCTGGATGGCTGCAGACACATATGCATCCCCCTTTCTCACTGCATGGGCAGACAAGGTCGATAGCATTACAAGGTATTTGTGGCAGTGCTTGTTTCAGTTTTCAGAGCTGCCAGTTTCCAGGCAGATTTGAATTACAAAAGAAGAAGCTGGCATGAAAATTGAAAGGTTTTATCGGCTGGTCTGAAGCCCCATAGCACATTGCTTATTTATGCAGTCCATTTGCACCAGGAAATATAAAAAGGAAATACATTTTTAAAATAAGGCCATAAAGACCCAGATATGTTTAAGATGGCAAATAAAATATAGATACCTATAATATCTTTCCAGGAAACGATTTTCACTTAATGTTGCACATTACTTCAGAAGAGCATTTATGTTGCCGTCATAAATGTGTGTGTCTGTGTCACTATGTAGGTAGTCTCTGGGGATTAAGAAGGAAGCCCTATGCTAACTTACTTTAAAATTAAAATAGACGGAGGGATAGCTCTGCGGTTGGAGAGCTACATTGGAAGTATTTAAATAGGGTGGTAAATTAAACTTTAACATTTTTGCATTCCATGTAAAATTAGCCATGGCCCAGTGAATAAACGCCACTACCTTCAGAGAAAATTGGGATGCTTTTTAAGCAGGAAGATTGGGGGCACTCAGGGAGTGCTGCTGGGCTCCTTACTGTCTTGCATATGCCCATTGTTCTGCATATACTCAGCTTTTTGTTTTGTTGGGGTTTTTCAGTGAGAAGTGCATCATTTACAGAAAGATTGAAAAGCAGTCAGTTTAATAGTTCCTTCTTACAAAAGTTAAGTATAATCTATTGCTTTCCTAATGGTATGTATATGAAATTCCACCACTAAAATTTATGCCAATATTATACATATTCACTTTAACAGTTTTTATTTACTGAGAAACAATATACCCATGTAATATCTTAAACTCTTGATGACATAAAATGAAGGCATAAATACATAAGCATTTGCTAGTGTGAGGTCTTGAGTAACAACTGGCTTTTACCATTGGTCACTGCATCCTTTCAGCCCATGAGTTTGTAAAACTTAAGACTGTCCACACAAGCAGTAGGAAGGAAGTTAGATGTATATTGGAAATATCAGATCAGTAAAGCAACACTCTTTGCTGTAATTCAGATGAACATTGTTCAAGAATCCATTTTCCAATAAAGTAAATTACTCTCAGCTAAACCATGAGAGGTAAAAGTTTTTTGTAATTTTCTTTTTTGCCAGAGTCTGGTACCAGTCTCATACTGTCCTGACCTTGACTAATTACTTCATGTAGGTTTCTTCTTAAGCAGAAAACTATCAAAAGCACCCATGCCTGCTGCATGCTAATGATGCACTGTACATTTTTCATGAATTTTCATAAGGATTTTTCTACGTAGCATGTGTGGCTTAATGATGTAATCACCCGATAGACTAGAAAATGCTCCAAAGGAGACGTTCCGGTCTGTTGTGTCCATAATACATGTTTGAAAAATATGCCTAATTAAGGAATTATCCAATGAATTGGAAGTCTGTTGGGTATATGACATGGTTTTAATACAAAAAGTATATGTGTATTACTATATATAGTACTTTCAACACTTTTTAAGGGCGTAGAAAAATTAATAGTAATGTCTCCTATGATGCAATAGCTATTATTTTCAGTAAGAAAAAAATTAAAACCTTCATAAAAGAAACAATAGCTTGGGGCAAATAATTCTCCCCATATCCTCAAAGAAAGTAATACTGTAAATATTTGCCAGAACATGGACCAAGAGAAAGCCTTGTCCAAATCATGATGGACACAGGCCTGGAGTTGAGGTCACAGGTGGAGGACCCACCTCCAGATACAACCAATAGCAAAAAGTGTTAGCCTGCACACTGCCAGTACATGGGGTCCCAGCTGTGGCTTCATCACAAATTCAACCCTGCTTTCCACAAAGGGGAAAAAAGGGGACTTGCCCAACTTTTAAAGTTTTGCCTTCATTTCCTCTCTGCCCTAGATGATGATGACAGTGATACTCTTCCTTGTTCTAAAGAATGTTCTTCCCTGCCTACTCACTATAAACTAAATAAAACACTAAGACTTTTTCTGCTCAAATGTCAAATAGATTCCAGCTAATGGACTTTGAATAAGAGTGTCCCTTTGGTTTGGGATAGCATATTATTGAGAATTTAATTTTGTGGATTAGGTTTTTAAAATATCAGTATTAAGGCAAGGGCTGTAATATTCGTTTGTTGAAAGAATAAAATTATTTGTAAATAGTTGGAATGAATGTTCTCAAATATGAAAATTACATCAATTTAAGAGGTATGCATGCAAATGTAACATATTCAGAAAGATTGAACAAATCTCTGCTTTTCTCAGTGTTATATTTGGTTTTGCATATATTTACCACAGCCATTTAGTATGCTTTTTAAAATACATTCATATGAAAACTGTCTTGATAAATAAAAACATATGTTCTTGTCTTTGAGCATATGATTATAAAATAAATTTATTTTTTCAGTCACAAGAGTAGAAAATTCTCTTTAATTAGTAAAATTGATTGCATATCCTGTATAATAATGAGCTTCCACTAGATGTAAGCCCTCATTGGATCAAAGTCAGTTTAGATAAGGGCAGCCCAAGGTCACAGAGGGAGATGCCCAGCAGGCTCATTTGCATAAAAAATTACTGTTAGAAATAGGACACTGAGGCAGCTCTAGCATTTTGATCTCTTGGCCTTTGTCATGGAGATTCTTAGTGGTGAAGGGAGTAAGGCCAATGTCCCAGATAATGATTAACTGTTTTAATGGCATTCATTCATTCATTCCGCACTAACTATTCATGCAGAAAAAAGGGTTATGTAAAGTGACATTAGAAGAAAATCATTTGTAATCGTTGCATCAGGCTGCACTTTGAGGAGACATTAGGAGTAAATCCATGGCGTGGTAGGCTTATGCTTTATCTTCTGATATTTACTGAGTTTACTGGTGCATGAAAAGCTTTCAGCAAGAATAGCAGATGGGATGGACCTTTCGTAGGTAATGCTATCTACCGGGTTATTACTTCTATATATTGATAGTAATCTCCAAGATATCATCCTACAAATATAGATTATTTAAATGTCTGTGACCAAAAAAAAAAGCCTGCTTTCATAAATAGTTCATTTAGTATCCACTGGGGCTGTCTTTAGATACATTCTTACTTTTAGACAGTCTTAACAAAGCTATGTTCACTCCCTCACATAACCCTTTGTCAGTAGTGCAGGCCCAAATGACAACCCCAAATCCAGAGCTGCTGACACACTCTGCTTTAAATTGGACTTTAGTGTTAATTTAAAATAAATACTCTAGAAGTGGTGCTACACACCTTTAATCCCAGCACTCAGACCGCAGAGGCAGGTGGATCTCTGGGAGTCTGAGGCTAGCCTGGTCTACATACTTTCAAACAACCATGCCTAAAGAGTAAAATCCTGTGGAGTAGAGGGGGTGGGCAACATGTTTTAAGGCATAAATATTGGGTTAAAATTTTATATTTCCAACACTTGAAATAGCTTAAAGATTTTTATTTAATCTTAGTATAAAAACTTGTCCAGTGAAAGTCAGTATTGAGTTTTCACTACTGTATTCTAGTACAGAAGTATGCTCTAATTAGGTAAGATCTAGGCTGATTTCATTCTTATTAAGTCCTAGTACATGCTAGTTATTAAAATGAGAGCATGTAGATAGTGTTTGTCAAGTCATTTACTAATTATTGTGAAACAGTGTAGAATTTCATAACAATATATTGCTGCTATTTTTATTAGTAATAATGAAAATTTTTAACTAGTGACATTATTCAGCTGAATGAACATCAAATGTTTGTGCTCCATCCAAAGGCATAGATGAACATTGAGGCTATATTTGATATTATTCTCTAAATAAAATAGCAATTGTCAATATGAAACATGCTTTCAAACCTTGACTTAAGAAACATCACTTCATCTCTGGTACTAGAAGACTGAGTTCCTCTTCTCTCTGCATCACTGATTCCCTCCTGGTTTTCCAACTATGTACCGTATTCTCAACATGAAGTAGGAGAAATAACAAGGAAACTGTATGATTAACTATTCAAGCTTTTTAACTTATGATATAATTTTATAGGTTTGCCCTTAGAGATACAAAAAATTAAGTTTCCCGAAGTATCTATTTTTTATTAACAATACCTAAAATTCATAAGCTTTTTCTGTGAGTTACGTACCATACACCTGTGTGGTATGGAAACATTAGCCCATCATTTGCCATGTGTCCTGAATTCTAACCATCGACTGGCCCTGTCCCAGGAGGTGGGATCCAAGAGTGGGTAACTTTTTCCTTGCCTGGTGGATAGACAAATATACTGTTTAGTATATCAGATGTGACATATTTTGAGGGGGATAATTTTTGTTTTGTGTTTCAAAGGGCAGGGGTATAGGGAGCATCACTTGGCAGCCTTACCAGGATAATGACCACCTTGTATCTGGAGAGCAACTATCCTGGTGTGGAACAGTGGTGCTAACCTCGATGGAAGGATGTTTGTGTGGAGTGTTCAGAGAACTCTTGAAGAGGCCAGTGAGGTGATGAGACATACCAAGCATGCAGCAAGGTTACAGGGAGGGGAAAATGTGACCCACTATAAGACTCTTGATCTTTACTGAGTGAGAAGAGACATTGTTACAGGAGTTTCAATTGAGAAGTGGTCATATTCTGAGTCACAAGCCAGAAAAATCACCTTGTATTGAAAATAGGCTACAGAGGTAGGGGCCTCGAGGCCAATTATAAGGCTCTATTAATCATCCATAGATTATCCAGGTGGAGTTATAAATGGATACACCCTGTAAAGCCCATCTACTTTAGTGATAGAATGTGCCATATATCTACATAAACAAGAGAGCCACTTTTAAGAATACCTTTTAAGAGAGCATTTACTGTTCTGGAGGTTGGTTGTTCCATTTATCATCAAATACGTAGCCTGCTAAGTTGCCAGCTGGTTGCTGAGTACCTGTCTACCATTAGTTTCCAGTCCTTTGCTGGCTTTCCATGCCCCTTAAAACACAGAACATTTCCCCCTTTGGATTTAGATGACCCCTCCTCACTCTTTCACTTGCTCTGCTTCAATGTACGGGTATTTTTTAAATCTTATAAGATAGCAAGCTTGTCTCTTGCCTTGAAACTTGGCAAACAATAGTCAGTCAGCACATTAAGATGCCTGATTTTTCCCAAATTAGGGTCCCTGCCAGCAAATCAGTCTAAGTCATCAGCAGTGACTCGTTCACTGTCTTAGTCCATATTACTTACCACTGTTGAATATTTTGTTTGTGCAAACATATGTATGTCTGTGAGGGTTGAAGGAGTAGAGTGGGGGTGGAGTTGTTTGGTTTGTCTGTCTTCCCTCACTGGAATATAAGCAGTGATTTTTGTATTGCCGTCTTCTCAGATACCAAACCTTAGGGCAATATCTGACATGGATTCTGCAGTTACTATTTCTAGTGAATTGCTTAACTGTCTGCAAACCCTGGCCATGCACTCAGGACTCTGACAGTCTCACTGATGGAGTCATCCTCGGACTTGGGTTCTAGTCTACTTGCTCCCTGCCCCTTCCATTCCCAGTCAGATTTCTTTCACTGTTTTGTACTTAGGATAAATCCACTGCAGTCTCACTTCTGCCCCATCCACTGAAAGGAAATTGCTTTCAGCAGTTTTCAGTTACCTACAATTTCCTGACTGTTATGTCCGATGTATTTCATAGGCTTCACCTTGGGTCATACACATCACTAACTTTTCTCTTCTTCTTCCTGGTTTTCTGAGATGGGCATCATCTAGCCTGGAGCTTGCTGTGTAACTGAAGCTGGCCTTGAACTCCTGATCTTCCTGCCTCTACCTCCTGAGTACTGGGATTACAGGTGTGTGCCACCATGCCCAAACCATGAATAGCTTTTTAACAACTTCTTCCTTTAAAAAATTACCATATTTCTTTGGGTTTTGTTTTCTTTCTATATGCTCATAGCTACAGTTTTATTTTGTATCAAAACAACCTTTTTTGAGATTAGGAAAAATATTTCTATGTAATAATTTACTTTCTGGTGCTCTACTACCTAAAAGTCTAAACCACTGCAGTGACACTTGCTACCTATGTATATCCCTGTTAAAATCTATTAGTTATTTATAGAATAGTTGTGTTTTTCATATATCCTAGCTGATAATAGCTAAAGTCATAAATTCTATTTTGTGTGCCACGGCCATTTTCAGCAGTAAAGACTGTTGAGATTTTGTTTTCCTCAAATTTGATGATGACTTATTAGCTTTATTGGATTAATAGCAATTAGGAACTTAGTAAGTCACACCTGGGTGTGTGATGGTAGCTTTTTGGCTTTGACCCATTGTAGAGTCAGAATTGGAATGGACTGGGAGGTGGTGAGGCTATAGAAGGGAGAGCATGTTTGGAGAAATGTTTGGAAGGGGTGTGTCTGGCTTCCTGTCTGCCGTGCTGTGAGCTGCCCCCCACAGCCTCCCTGCAGTAATGGACTACAGTCTCTCTGAGCCTGAACAACAGACCGCTTTCCTCCCCTATCTGTCAGCTGCTTGGTCACAGCAACCCGCCTTCCATTTTAAGACATGAGAGCTAAAGTAACATTCTTAAAGATTTTTATCACCTGTACACCATTTTTCTATATCAAAAGCTCTTCTCTTCCCTACCCTACACCCCAAGTGAACTGATTGTAGCATTAGGTAAAATTATAGTAGGCAGACTAGCACTCTTTGAACACATTGTTCCCATTTAAAAGACCAACAACTAATTCTTCCTCCTAAACACTTTCCCTTTTATCCTGTTCTTTCCTGCTCATGCTTCTCAAAATAGTAACATACATACACTCTTCCTTCAATTTATATTCAGTTTCTTAACATTTCTTATTATGAAATACAATGTGCATACTGAAAATGCATAAAATACATGTAGAATTTAATAAATTTGTTATATAACTCACTTTTTCTCTGCACTCCCCTTTACTCCTCACCCCACTCTGCCCTCCCAGATTCTCCCAGGAAGACTCTTGTGAGTTGGTTGCACTTGTGATGGCGGTGTCTGTCCTGATGTTGCTAGGCTTCTGTTGTATTAGGCAGTGTAGGTCAGGCCTTCCTTGAAGTTTCTTTAAAGCCCATGCTTCTGTCCTCCTTTGTCTCCTTAGCCTTGAACCTTCCCATCTCTGTCCTGTTGATGAGCCTCTGTCTGCCCCTTCCATGTTGTTGTTTCCTAGGCTCCAGTATGAGTCAGCTGCCACCCCACACTAAACTAAAAAGAAGAATTTCTAAGGCTTCTCTTACCTAAGAGCTCTTTTAGAAAAGTTGAGGTTTTGGATTTTCCACTAACATGTATTAAACTCTCACAATTATTTATGTTGCAGACCAAACCGGGACCACCTAGAAGACCAACGACCCCTTTTGGACAGTCAGCATTAGTGTATTGCTACAACTGTGCACAGAAAGGCCATTATGGACATGTAAGTTTGAATGACATTGGACATAAGGCATTTTGTTGTCAGGGAGTAATTGCTGAAAAATGAGCTCAAAATGAATAAAACGCCTAACACTTACTTACTTGTTTATGAGCTAACCCTCATTGGTAAGACTTGATGTCTTTTCAACTAATTTACACCCATACAATTTCTACCAAGATTAAGTGTCAAAGCGTATTCCTGTAGTTCTTTTAAATATACTAGGGGCTGGAGAGATGGCTGAGAGGTCAAGACCAGAGGTCCTGAATTCAATTCCCAACAACCACATGGTGGCTCACACCATCTGTAATGAGATCTTGTGCCCTCTTCTGGCCTACAAGGCTACATAATAAATAAATCTTTTTAAAAAATAAATAAACTAAAAACAAACTTAGCTCAAAGTCAGTCAGACAAAGTCAGCTGCAGCACAGAGTTTTCCCATCTTGTATTGACTGTTATGGAATTGTTTATTGGGTTTTCAGTTTAGTTCTTGAGCTTTCCCTGATAACACATTCACTTAAGTCGTTGCCGTGCAACCTCTGACATTCAGTAGTAGAAGTGGTTCACACACCTCTTCCCCAAGGCCACAGTTCCCTCCCGTCAATACTGTCCAAACTGAAAAGGCCAGACTGCTAGAGGTGTGAGGGCAGAAGAAGCTCCCCACTGTAAGGTGGTGTCTCTAGCCTCATTAAACGTGAAACAGCAGCAGCTCGTCCTGGAGCTAAGACCCAGTAGGAATAGGCTTTGCACCCCAGCATTGTGAAACTGTAAGGTCAAAGAGGAGAAACAATGGCACAGGAAGTAGAAATCTTTGTGCAGGGGATTCCTATTCCCCACAAAGCTCCTTCCAGCCTAGAAACCAAGGAAACATCAGCCAGCTCCCATGTCAGGAAGGAGGCCTACAGAGGCCCAGGACTCCTCAGAGTAGGGGTAGAGAGACAGGTGGGAGAGTGGGCAGTATTGCAGACTACCTCTTACCTCCAGCTCTGCCTCCCCTCTAGTCCAGACATTCATTGAGAGTACCGCAAATTCAAAGGCCTGGCAGTGGTGGCACACACGTTTTAAGCCCAG